>OZ025219.1:3110791-3327667 GCA_964019055.1 Anthopleura xanthogrammica | reverse complement strand
AACGTATGTTCAGCGGGATTCGCCTACGTTCTTTCTTTTTCGATAAGCTGTAAACTTATTTCAGTATTTGTTCAAGCAATTCAACTCAGTCTTCTAATCATGTTAAACTTAAATTGTATCTAATGCTGGTAGTATTTCTCAAGGTCAACAAAGATTGAGTGACATTTTACAGGGAAATCACTGTTAGTTTATGAGTTTTTTTCGTTGTTGTTGTGTGGTTAACGTTAAAGATTACCGATCGATTGAACAGTGCATAGAGACCACAATAACGCTTAATTCCTTAATGTCCCAGTAGATTGCCTTTGTTTATAAGTTCTTTGCTTTAGATCCATCCCCAACACATAGATATTGTGCCGGGATCGGGCCTTTGCCTCCGCTTCACCAAAGATCTGGAATGCCCTTCCGCTCGCTGTCCGCGAGAGTGACACTGTGGACTGTTTAAAGTCTAGACTCAAAACTTTCTTGTTTAATTTAGCTTTTAAGTAGTGCTTATTAGTTTTCTATATAATCTACATATATATAAATGCAACGATTATTACAAACATCTCCGAACCATTGCATTAACGTTGGAACTCTTCTTAATCTATTTTATATTTTTATGTATTATTTCTATTTTATTATGTTGTGATTTTTCATATATGTATTTATATGTATATATGCCGGACCGGAGGGATTATGCGGCTTTAGATGTATATATGTCCTTTGTTCTCGAGAGCCGGAACTTTTGAGAGACGGGGAACATGTGTGTATCTGGGGTCGCGGGGTTTTTTGGTTGGGTGTATGTATGGATGTATGTATATGTATGTATGTATGTATGTATGTATGTATGTATGTATGTATGTATGTATGTATGTATGTATGTATGTATGTATATGATATTATATATATAAATATTCATTCTTATTTATATTTTCTCACAATTGTAAAGCGCCTTTGAATATTTTATAATTTAGGCGCTATATAAATTATTAAATTATATTATTATTATATATTATATTGTCCCTGGAATAAATATGTAATTTTATGGCCAGTGATTAGTTTAAATTATGCTATTACCTATACCAATATATAGTAATTCTGTCTTTTTCTTTTGTAATTGTTGTGTATAAGTACAGTAAGCAAAAATTGATCTATATTATGACAGAGGTGAATATAGGTTCTTTAAACTGTCATATTTATTTATTCATTTCCAAACTGTAAAAATTACAAAAGGGGAAATCAGTATAGTAAGATAATAAGAAGCCCCTTTGAAATATGTTAAATTACTACGCTTCTCAGTTGGGCTTTGAACGACCGAAGTTTTGTCATGAAGTTTTGTCGTTAAAAACTGCATGTTGTCAGGGGCAACGTCAAAAGTATTGCATCGTATAGCGTGTGTAAAATTAACGAGCTTAATTGCCTCCGCGATGACGTCAGTACCATGCTGGCTTCCTATTGAATACTTTTCGGTTGCCCCTGACAACATGCATTTTTCAACGACAAAACTTCGTGACAAAACTTCGGTCGTCGAAAGCTCAACTGAGAAGCGTAGTACAATATTATAAGAATATTTTAAGCAGACACAATGTCAAACAGTAAATTCTGAAAATGTAATGCTGTATAGAACACAATGTTTCTGTATTCTTTTAACACCACGTTTTGAGCCAAGAGACTGTGATTTTGTACACAACTCACTGAACCCCTGTGCTCACTAGAAAAGCTAGAAAATACTGCTCGATATCATGCATTGACATTCACACTATGATTTGACTATTTGATAAAGGTTTTTGTACCCATGGATGTACCTTGACTGTCATAGAACCGTGAATCATGATTCCGTTCCACGGCATCAAAAATTCAAAAACCAAACGACTGCGAATGCTAAAAATAGCCCTACCGGGAATTCTCTTTTGTCACAATCTATAAAATAATTGAAAATATCAAGAAAAGTAAACGGGAAAGTCAACAAAGGCTACAAATTACAACGTCGTGCAGCCAGAGTCATAGTCAAATCAACTGACCAGATTGATGTGGGCAATACTTTCTCTTGGTCATCTCTACAGTCTAGAAGATCACATAATATCTGTCTACTAGTCCACAAATGTATCAGTAACCTAGCCCCCTCTTATCTACTAAACGAATTTAATTTCTTATCAGACATACATAACTACAACACTCGAAATAGGGATCTTTTGAGACTGCCGCTAGCCCGTACTTCTAAATATCAGAGCTCCTTCCGGGTTAACGCAGTCAAAACGTGGAATCTCCTGCCAGCCAAAATTAGACACGAAACTAATTTCTCCAAATTCAAAACGGCACTGAAAAGCCACTTCAAATTTTGTAATTTCTTTTCGTTTCTCCTTTTCGTCTTGTGTTATCATTATTTGTATTTAATGTTGTTATATTGTTATTATATTTAGTTATACAGGTCCCCATTTAAACCAGCTATGCTGAATTGGGCAACCTGTTTAAATATTATTAAAAAAAAAAAAAAAAAAAAACAGCAATTATTGTTAGTGAGCACGTATACGTTTTTGACGGTGAACAAAACTGGGGAACTAGGAAAAGGTCGCATCCCTATCCAAAAAGCTTGACGTTTAGAGCTTTTATAGACTGTGAACGGTCCCTCTTTTCCCTCCTAACTCAGTCAAGTCGGGTTTTTTCCTGCCTTGGACGCGCGGGGAGTGGGGGCGAGTTTGAAGCGGCACGCGGGGAGAGGAAAAGTAGGGACTGTGGACAACACACAGAGAAATGAATAACCGCCCCTTTTTCACACTTGTCAAATACTTGTCACTGACGGCTCCGGCTAGTCTAGGATATGTTTATAATACCGTTCAACACAACTGACTTTTCGCTGATAGTTTTACAGTTATACAATAAAGTTTGAATTAAAATCACTTTCAAAAGTACGAACATGCGATATTCTTGAGACACCAAATTATATTTATAAATAAAAGTCATAACATGAGCCAAAAGAAACCACGAACCAAGTCTATCGTGTGTAAATTATATTTGTTCGGTGTTTCTGAGGATATTTTGAATACATTTTGAATATATTTTTCCTTAATTCCTGTGTCCAGCTGACTGGTTTATCTTTTCCGCTTCAAACTTATCTTTTTCCGCTTCAAAGTATTTTGCGCCTAAAGCTGTAGGAATCTGATTTCCCCTTGAAAGTATGAGCCGATACGAAAAGAAGAGCCGAACTCATCAAACAATTTATACTGTTCTTTGATGCAGGCTTGTTGAGAAGCTTGAGGTCGCACAAGAATCACTGCTCTCCTTTGCAGGGCTCCATTTAATATCAGTGTTCGTATTAATCTCCCTCCCCATTGACGACTGTGGAGAAGACTAAAGAATTATCAGCAAGATTCGACTACGGGTCGACTACAAACACGTCTGTCTTCTCCATTCGGCCGCTCGATCGTCGATCATTTAGAACGAATTCACCAGCGAATTGCAGTAGGTTTGAATGCCGCTGCGATCAGTTTTCGCTCTGCTGGAAAACAATCCTCTGACATAAGTTTCGGTTTTCAAGAAAAAATTTAATTTGAAAACCCGGCGGCTCGAAATAGCGATGCTTATACTAGTAATCAGCTGGATCTGGAGTATACCTTTTCACCTTGACAGCTCGTTGACAGATGGATCATTTTCAACCAATGGGAATTTTGCGTTGTGTGGGCAACGCGTAATTCATTTCTCTGTGTGTTGTTCACAGTCCCTACTTTTCCTCTCCCGCGTGCCGCTTCAAACTCACCCCCACTCCCCGCGCGTCCAAGGCAGGAAAAAACCCGACTCGACTGAGTTAGGAGGGAAAAGAGGGACTGTTCACAGTCTAAGGTTTTATTGCTACAGATATGGAAATAGTTTATAGTGTATGGCCGTAGAACTAGGCTTAGATCGTAAAATAGAAGTTTTTTTATGTTACTGACAGCAAGAATTGGTTATTTTGGTACTAGTTTTATTGAGATGGATTAAACTGTTGTTTGTTGATAAAAAAGACAGTTTTCATCTTTGAATTCCTTTTGTCTCATCTTTGACGTTTTTTAATCTTCGAGTTTCATTGATATTACCTTGAATAATAGGTGTCTGGGTTTCCTCAGACCTTACATGGACAAAACAAATTCTAGATCAAAATGCTCGCGCTAATAAACTTCTAGGATATATTAGGCGCAATACGCGATGCATTCGAAGTATCGCTGTAAGGAAATCTATCTATCTCGCGTTGGTGCGCTCTAATTTATCATACGCAACTCAGATTTGGTCCCCACAGACCGTAGAGCTTATCTCTCGGCTGGAACGTACGCAAAGGCGCGCAACTAAATACATACTTAAGCTACCGTTTCAGTGTTCTGTCAGCTACTCCTCTAGATTACAGTCTCTTAATCTTTTACCAATTTGCTACTGGCACGAGTTCTTAGATATGGTTTTTTTCTTCAAAGTAGTTAATGGCCTGGTAACAGTTAACCAGTCCATCTTACCTCGCATTTACTGTCCTACTAGATAAACCAGGTCTAGCAGTAACTCCAATATCATTAAGTATGTACCACCAAAGTGTAAATCTTCTACTTATCAACATTCCTTTACTGTAAGAACAATTAGAATCTGGAACACTCTCGCTGAAGAACTGAACCTTAATATGGTAAATTTAAGATCATTCAAAGCTCTAATGTTTAACTACTATTTCAAATCATTACAAGCTATTTACGACCCTGAAAATCCTAGAACCTTTAAAACTGTTTGTCCGAAGTGCAATACCTCGCGTAGCCTTACACTGCCCTTAACCTGCTGCTACTGATTTTATAGTTTCAGTATATGTTTTTTAGTGATAGTACGGGCCCGCAGTAATTGGCCTACCACGGCTGTTGCGGTTACCCAGCCTTACATTGTTTTTGTTGTGTTTTTGTTGTTGTACATAATTAGTTATTTGGCGAAGCTAATAAAATAAAATAAAAAAATAAAATAATAAACTTAAGATTGTGGTATTAGATATTCAACACATATCTCCCACTGCATAAAGTGCAAAAGAAAGAGATTTGCCAAAGCTTTCAGGAGTGGAAGTCAATACTAAATCGTTCTCTTAACCTGAATTACTTATTTTTCTCTGGTATTCAAGTCTGAAATTACACTAAAACAATAATATTCACCTCAGGCTCGACTACGTCTCGTTAAAATATTTAGTAAATAAACCCCTCCTGACGGCTGGGATATCGGCTGATAATGTCCTAGGATGAGAAATGGTCCGAAAAAAGAACATTTGGCCGAGAAGCGAAGCTTCGAGGGCAAATGTGATATTTTGAGGACCATTTCTCATCCAAGGACATTATCAGCCGATATTCCAGTGAGCCAGAGGGGGTTTATTTATTTTATAACCCAACGACTTCCGGCTGGAATGGATTCAGCAAACTGCATTGACACGTCATCTCCAGAGTTTTCAAAAAATAATTCTCTCTTGTCTCCAAGCTGGATATAAAAACAATTATTTTGGTAAATGAAAGCTGTTTGACATTGAATTATTCTATTGTTTGACATTAGTTGTCGAATTCTTTGTTGGTTTTTAGTAGTTTATAAAAACAATTTCGAAAACAAACCAAAAACTTCCTTCACGAAACAACATGGATGCTTACCATTGAAGACATTTACAGCATATTTTGTTAATTTTTTGGTGTTTCCTGGCGTAGTTTTTTCAACCAGTCTTTGTATTTTACTCTCACTTGTTTGTAAAAACCGAGTTTCTTTGTTTTCCGTGTTTTTTCTTTTCTTTTTTAACGTTTTTACCTTCTGCTGGACGAATATCACTTCGGGCGGGGGATATCGCCTGATACCCGTCCTGCACGTGACCCATTTGAACCAATGACAGCGCGCGAAAATTCATCGTTGGGTTATAATCACCGATATTCAATGCACCATTCTCAAAATTATCTTGAATGCGAGGCTAACATGGAACAAAAAAGAAACGCCACAAATTCCATCGAGTTTGGGTTTCATGTTAGCCTCGTATCCAAGATACTTTTGAGAAGGGTGCATTAGCCTTCGGTGGATAATTATTAAATATCTAGAAGCTTACTTTAATATCTTTAAGGTTTTCATAAAACTAGACACCAGCCAAAGTAGGGAAGAGCACGGGGGTACAACTCCCGGCCGCCTTCAACTTTTGGGGTAATCAATGGATTGTTTGTTTGTTTGTGTTTTTTTTTTTATTTATTTATTTTTTATTTATTTTTTTACTTTTTTACTCTGGGTGACTCCCCTCAACATATTCATCTTTCCTAGCTACACCCCTGAAATGAAATCTACAAAGGACGCCTTTAACGAAGGGCGCTAGGCCAAATGAATTTGATTGTATTTCATTATGCTATATGTTGACCACAAATATTGTTTTAATTAGCTCGTATCCCGACCTGATTAGTCGAATATGAACGGTTTCAAACGTCCTTATTAATCAATTACATGTTGTGGCCAAAGTCTCTTTTTTACTGATACTCTTTATTCTGTATCGATCAGCTCTCTATCTTCTAGTCATGATGTGCCTGCCGTCAGTAATTACTGTCTTCAGTATTCTCATCATCGGTGTGTATGCCAACTGCAGATCTTCCATCAGCATGTTGAGGCTTAAGGGGTTCACAGTACGCTCTTTCCAAAGTCCAAATATCCTTGAATGCTATGAGATGTGCAAGAAAGAGACGGACTGTCTTAGCATTAACTACTACGCAAGAGGTTCTTTGTGCGAGCATAACAATCGTACGATCTTACAGGAACCAAAGAATGCCGTACAAGATGCACGTGCTACATACTTTGACAACCCAGTGGACATCCCATACAGAGGTATGCAAGTGATACGTCACTCCCTTCTGCTTTGAAGTATTATTTGCAACAAGTTATACATCATCCAGTTGAATTGCCAACCCTTATTATGGAGACAGTCACATTAATTCAAATTAAATGACGTTTGTCTTTGTAAAGAAAGTTGTTTCATGATGTAATTATTAATTGTAGATTGCTTCGAGATCTACGAATCTGGTGAGAAACGTAACGGCATTTACACAATCAAGCCCGACAGTCAAGGGGCCTTTCAAGTCTACTGTGACATGACAACTGACGGAGGGGGTTGGACAGTGTTCCAGAGAAGACAAGATGGATCTGTAGACTTCTTTCTCGACTGGCAGCAGTACAAAAAAGGCTTTGGGAACCTAAAAGGTGAGTTCTGGTTGGGTAATGACTACATCCATCGTCTGACAGTAAGAAGACCCTGGAGTCTAAGAGTGGATTTGGAGGACTGGGGAGGAGTACGTAGATATGCCAAATATGGTAATTTTAGCATTAGTGCAGAGTCAGACAAGTACAGACTAAAAGTATCATCGTATTCAGGTACTGCGGGAGACTCATTAGGGAGGCATCATAATCATAACTTTACCACCAAAGACTATAATAATGACCAAAGAGCTGGAATAGTCAACTTTGCAGTTGAAAGGCACGGAGCCTGGTGGTACGATGAAGGCTATGATTCCAATCTGAATGGTTATTACTTTAAATCTCACAAGAAAAATTACTGGGCAATAGCTTGGGACGGTTTTCACTTGGGAACTTCATTGAAATTTACTGAGATGAAAATGCGTCCTTGATTACCAAACACTTGTTGTTTGCACAAGTCACCATGATCCACTTATTTTATTCATATTTGATTTGTGACCTGATGTAAAAGGTCTGATCAAAAGTCTTAGGGCAGTTTTCACTTGGGAGTTTTATTGAATAGTTCTGGGATGAAAATATGTCCTTGATTACAAAACACTTGTTGCATGTGCAATTCATCATGATCCACTTATTTTATTCATATTTGATTTGTGACCTGATGTAAAAGGTCTGATCAAAAGTCTTAGGGCAATTTTCACTTGGGAGTTTTATTAAATAGTTGTGGGATGAAAATATGTCCTTGATTACAAAACACTTGTTGCATGTGCAATTCATCATGATCCATTTATTCTATTCATATTTGATTTGTGACCTGATGTGAAAGGTCTGATCAAAAGTCTACATGTTCCTGTTATGTAAGAGATCTTAAGTGCGGTTCCTATATCAAATTCATTTACCTTATAGATTATATAACATCAGTATCATTTGCCAGGTTAACGGAAAATGAATTTTTACGTTTTTACGTTTATAAGAAATAAGAAAAAATGGCAAGAAAACGTTAGGAAACATCGAAGTTCGCGCGCAATACGCGAGTGCAGAAAAATAAACGACTCCTTCTTTAAATTTAGCTCATTTTCTCTTGATTTGACCAAAAATAATAACGTTTATATAAAAAAAGTCTTATGTTTTAACTAAAAAGTTAATTTTTGGGATTTTTCAGGGTTTTTCTAACCCTTCTGCAAACCCTAGCAAACGATTTTAGATTGATACGGTCTGTGTTGTATGAAAACGAGAGAATGACTTCTGCCGGTGGCGAGGCGATGGTGCTGGATGGCATCTGAAACCCAGCTTCAGCATTCTCTCCAAGAGCTGAGATCACACAAGAGATTGTACGATCAAAATTTCTCACAGCATGCGTTTATGTTCGTTAGAATTGAGACATTTTTGCGTGATTATGATATCAGCTTATACACAGATAAACAGCAAGAACTATACTACTTCGGGCATTTTTGAGTATAATTAATTTTTTTTTTAAATTGGAGGAACTAACGATTCGATGAAAAAGGCTTTAAAAAGTTATTCATAGTTTTTTTTTTAGCAGGAGGAAGTTTAAACATTTGTTTTTATTATTTCAAAAGTTTTTTCTGGTGAACACTCTCAAAAGGATATTCGAGCCATCGCGCTTTTTTCGTACTTCATTCCGTTTATTTCCATTTTCGAATTCTTATTTATAATCAGTTAGGAATAGGCCTTTCTTAATATTTATTCATGAGGTTATTAGCCTCACTTCCATGCAGCTATGACCACATTTGGTGTATTCACATACTTCCATGCACGGGCTTTTCGATGCCAAGCTGACTGGTTTTACCAAATAAGGCAAAAAGCCCGTGCATAGAAGTATGCGAATACATTCAATGTGGTCAGATCTGCATGAGGCCAAGGACTTCATTAATAGATAATAAGAAAGGCCTATAGGATTAAGTGTTTTGAAGTTTCAAGTTTAGGACTAGCATTATGTTTAGGATTAGTACTAAGTTTTTGGAGTTTCAACCCTAAGATTAATTAGGATTAGGATTCGGATAAAGTTTAGTAGTTGTGAAGTTCCATGTTTCATTTCCTTAGTTCCGTTTTATATTAGGTTTTAGATTAGTGTTTTTTGTAAATATCTGCCTCGCTTTCATTATTATATTATTGATTGTCAATTATTAGTGTTGAAAAAATCCCTGTTTGGACATGGTAATAAACTTATTGTATTGTATTTAACACTAAGATAATAATGATGATAATAATAATAATATTAATAATAATAATAATAATACTAATAATAATAATAATAATAATAAGAGAGAGAGAGGGTAGAAAAACTAGATTAAGAGTGCAATGATGCTAAAAAAAGATGACTGTTTTCTTAGTGTTATTAGGGGCTATATAAATATAAATATTGGGAACAAGGAAAATACTTCTCTCAAATACTTCACGCCTTCAATGAAGGAATACGTACACGCTCAGAGCAATATGTGACGTGTTTATTTAACCAGGAGACTCTATAAAGAGCTTGGATTAGTTAATTATACCATAATTATCAAGTAGTTTTCCACATGTATTTTATCACACCTTTTCTTCTATTATTATATTTATCTTATACAGCTATCTAAAAAAAAGGTTGGTGAATGATTGTTGCATGTTGTGTTTTGTCGTTGTTGCATGCTGCATGTCCCTGAACAAGCTTGAAAATGCATTATATTGATATGTAAATAATGTCAGCACAGAAGAAAATATGCTGGAAAATACCTCAGACAAAGTTTGGGGAAATGCCATATTGTTGTAGCCTTTGTGTGCGTGAATACACATTACCCATACTGCATTTCGGGCTTGTAATGGAGCATGCAACATGCAATAAGCAACACAACCTTCACCATCTTTTTTTGATATATCTTTATACATTGGAAATAGTTTTAGAAAAGCCCTTAAGGGAGGTTGCTATCAAAGCGGCCATCTGTTCTTTATGGCCATTGCATCATGGTCAAATATATTTTTTAGCATAATGCAACAGACTATGCCTTCAATAGACCATTTTCGAGATGCGCAAACGCTTTCAAAAATATCGCATGATCTCGAGGCATTTTCGGGCAGCGTCAATTCTTGGCTTTCATGTGACGTCATCAAAAACTCAAATCTAAACTATACATCGTATAATAAAATTTCTAAAATATGTTTTAGAAATCAGTGATATAAGTCACAGGAAAAAGTTTCGAATCATTTTAATGTTTGGTTCCCGAGTTATAAAGGTTGAATTTGTGTCACGCAATACCGTCACGTGTATCTGAAGAACGATAAAAATCAAAAATAATTTACCCTAGGTGAAAGATTTTGCTTTGTGTACGTTTATGATCTCTATTTCAAGTGTATTTCAGTGGAATTTAATCGAAAATATTAAATATTCTATCATTTTCAGCCGTCGAAGTTTCGTCCGCCATATTGGTGCCCCAGAGTGGAACACCAATATGGCCGCTCCATACATTTTAACCAAATACGGCCTCATATTTGTTTGCTCATAACTCGAAAGCCAAACGTCCTGCTTTCTTCAAAATTGGCCAAATTGTAGGCTTTTAATCTCTTTACAAGGTTTTGGACATGTTATTTTGTTTAGACATTCTATAAAGCTCTAAGAACAGTAATATCCGTATGCAAAATCTCAAGTTCGTCGCATACATTCTTACTAAAATTACAACATTTTCGCTCGCTCATAATTCGGCCGCCAAACCATCTTTAAGCATAAAACTTTGTATGATTGTTAGTTTCTAGATATTCTTCAAGGCTGTTAACAGTAATTGATATTTTACTTTAGATTTAAGCTAAACGAAGATTTTCAATTTAGTCACGTGATCAGTGAAAACCGAGAATAGCATCCGTGATCTTGCCCGAAATTGCCTCTTTTTCATGTCTGCGACTGCGATTTTTTTTGAAAGCGCTCGCGCATCTCAAAAAAGGTCTATACCAATTTTATACAAGGTACTGGAATAATACAACTAAACAGATCCATTGCCAGACATTTTAAAAGGATTTCATCGGACGTGAATTGTGGATATTGTCTGTTTGCATGTTGAGAGAATCTAGAGTTTCACCATCTAATAAGTTTTATGTTTTCCTGAATTGATCTGTTTATTTTATAAAAGCAATAGAAAACTTTTTGTTTTGTTTACATAGACTCTTAGCAACATTCCGTTGGTTGAAAGATTCTGGATAGTTATGTAAACCCTCGACTACGTCTCAGGTTTGCATAACTGTCTCGAATTCTCCCAACCTCCATTCGTGTTGCTATCAAATGTATGTGGACAAAGAAAATGTTTTCTATTAATTGATGCAAAACATGTTTATACTAAGTTGTTGTGAGCAAAATATATGCAGGTGATAAAGAGCTGTACAGCGCTCTTCCCAGCACTCATAAAGGGGTCTCACGGCAATTACAACCATTTTCAAAATAACGCGACCTGGACGACTACAGTGGTCTGGAATTTCAGTGGCTGCCGTCAATCAAAGCTAGCACGGGCAAAGTTAAAAGGAATTCTCGCTCAACCAATCAGAGATAACCGTTCTCACACCTGTAACGAACAAGGTCTTTAAGAAAATGCCGTTCGATAAATACGTTTTTTGTGTTTGTTTTGAAACCTGATCTTCCAAGTAATCGATTTGTTGAGCTCTATTAAAGGGGGACTAGTACGAAAATCGTTCAAAATTTAATTCGGCTGAAACTTTCCTAGAATAATCTCTAAGGGTCTAATAAACACTGGTTAAAGTTTTTTCTTGATATTCCGAAGGGAAGTATTATATTTTTACGAATTTTTAAAGAAGTCAGTGACGTCATTTACTCAACACCATACATCGCTCTATACATTTCCCTGTATTTTGTGATCAAAATATTCGCTCGTTCCATACTCAATACTGAAAAAAAGAGACTTAAAAATCAATTGTAATCACAATAAACGTCAGTAAAGTCTTTCAGCCGACCTTTGGGCTTTATAGAAATAAAATAAATCAAGAAGTTATTTACAAAGAAATGTATGGAGCGGTGTTTAGTGTTGAGTAAATGACGTCACTGACTCCGTTAAAGATTCGTAAAAATATAATACTTCCCTTCGGAATATCAAGAAAAAAAATGATCTAGTGTTTATTAGAGCCTTAAAGATCATTCCAAGAAAGTTTCAGCCGAATTAAATTTTGAGCGATTTTCGTACTAGTCCCCCTTTAAAATCCTAGAATAACTAGAGACTATTTTAGAGTAGCAATGCTTATAGCCGACATGTGAGAATGGTTGTCGAGTCGATGGAATATTAACTCTAGCAATCGGAAAGAACTCGGCCCGTCGTAACTTTGATTGACGGAAGCCAAGATTCCAGACAACAGGAGATCTCAAGGTCGCGTAATTTTGAAAATAAGTGTAACTGAAGCAAAACAAGTTTATTCTGAGTTCTCGTGAGCAAAACATATACGGGAGATGAATAGCTCTTCCAAGCACTCTTTTTGCCGAATAGCATGACTGCCATAAAACCTCTCTCAGGCGCAAGAATGTATATAAGAAAAATTGCATGCTCTTCAAAATATTCTTTACATCAGTTTTCAAAGTCAAGGTATGTGTTTGTTATAATTAATAACATATTATTGAATATAAATAAAGGTATATAATTAAACAATGATTTTGAATTTCTTTAATAAGCTTTTATACAATAATGTTGTTGTTGTTGTAGTTGTCTTTTTCGTTTTTTTAATATTTCATTTTATTTATTTATTTTTCTCATTGTTTTCATTGTTTATCATATTTTTTTCCTTTCTTTCTTTTTTCTTCTTTCTTTCTCTCTTTATTTCTTTTTTCCTTCTTCTTTTTTCCTTGCTTTTCTTTTTTCTTGTTTTGTGTTGCTTTTTTCGGTATTTGTATATTTTTGTTAAGTTTTTTTGTTGCATTTGTTGTTTTTCGTGTATTTTGTTGTTGTTTTTGTTGTTTCTTGTTCAATCTTTTGCGAGGAAACGACTTCATCAGATCTAGATATAGTTGACCGTACATTCTACCAGGGAAGTCTATCAAGTGAGCATTACTACGTAATTTTATTGTTATTACATTTTCTGTCCAGGTTTGAGCTTAAAGGTATGTATATCTATACTGATTAAAATCGTTTCGAAACGTGGCAGTAGATTTTTTTTTTAAACTTTAGTCTATATAACTTTAGTATCCTTAGGCATGTAAAATATTTTCAAGGTTAAATCCTTATTCCTTTTAAAATCACTTTGTGAGAATTTTTTTTTTGGTAGAAAAGAAGTAAGCACACTTGTTAAACTGCGTTAAAAAATGTTGTTTACTGGATTTAAAAATCTCCAACCTGACGTATTTTTGACATAAAGCAGTAGTTTTCAAATGTCTCTAATAACTTTTTTTAAGAAAAAGTGATTGTTTTTCTAATCCATCGGCACAATAATGATTTCCCCCCAGAAAACAAACACAAATTCCGCGAGTTTTGCTCGCGGCCAATCAGCGCGAGGGAATTTGCACCAATCAGTGATTACATGATCTTGCAATTTGATTCAAAATTTTACAAACTTCGCGAAAGATTGAACTTCCATTGTAAAAACGGGCTGGATTATAAAATCACAAAGTTAATTTTCAGATTCGGGTACCGACATATTTCTAGCAAATAAAATGTTAATTAACGTGGTAATTAAAACAAACAAGACACAATTTTGAACAACCACGCCACTAGCAGTGAGAAACCAAGTTTTCCTTCTTCTTAAAGATGACTACTGATCATGAATCCCGAACAATTACAAGTTCATTACTTAAATTCGGTTAAGGTGACTGACTACTTTAGCAAGGAATAATTACAAAATGTTCTTAGAAAGATATTTTACACGGAATTAAACACTGATTCCAAAAATGAAAAGAACAATGGGGTGTTCCGAGCTCGTTTTCGAGATAATGAATTTTGAATATAACCATCTTTACAAGTTTTCGAAACATTTAATGTGGCGGAACTCATGCTTTGCACACAAAAAATCATAACTCAAAAATTAAAAAAGCTCTGGAAGCAACTTTCTCAGGAAATGTGCTGTAAACATTATTTTCGAAGACTAAATAAAAATATTTGAAGAAAATTTTAAAAATAAGCTAAAAGTTTAGAATCTTGTTAACTCAATAAGCCGAAAATCGTACTCAAACGACAACAACAAAAACACATTAAGAGTGGATGTCTGTAACGATTGAGCAAAATTTAAGATCCGCGGCAAACCTCGAGAATTCGATTTCGCTCATACTTTCAAGTTTGATAGAGCAATCTTTCCTAAGAATAACTGTATAGTTGGTTTTATAAAATAATGTTTCATTTCGGAGAAAAATGCAAATTTACAAAGTCCGCCGAAAATGCCATTTGTAACTATGAATTTTGACTCAACTTTAGTGGTCTCGCGTAGAAAACTGAGTCGCTCCAAGACCAAAATAACTCCTAATCCTTGTTATATAATCTATTGTTTATTGTTTGAGTGATTTTGAGATAGATTAGCCAATTCTAACCCCTCGAAATAATTTTATTCTCTACACCTATATTTTGAGTAGATAAAAATTGATCTTACAAAAAGCCATATAGCAAATGTGCTAAACCTTGAATTCACTTAGAACTTCGGCGATTGAATGTTGAAATGATGGTCTTTCAAATCATAGAAAGATTTCTTTGGGCAAATGCTTGTGCGTGACGCTTCACATCGTCGAAGTATGGTGAAATTGTATTTATTTGACCTCTGGTGGTCATTAAAAGCAACACGAGATCTCGTAGTTTGTTTTGACTTCAAGTCAATAAAACCGCTCTAAAAAGCTACAAAAAGATAAAAGAATGCTTCTGTTTTAGAGAATTCTTACCTGTTTCGATCTGAAAGTGGTATTTTTAGGATCTCTCGGCAAAGTTTTCACTTCCGATTACCGTTACTATAATCCCCGACTCGTGTCACAAGCTTGTCAACAGTTTCGCCACAGGAAGCCCAACGATGATTATATAACTGACATAAGATCAAATTTATACACCTTTTTTGTCAAAATTATGGCCACCAAGAATTAGGTTTGATTTATTGTTATAATCTGTACATCATAGGAATTACTATATACAAATTTATATACAAACCATAAACTTTAAGCTACACAAAAGTCGAAAGTTAAAACCCTTGGTGTCATGTTTATCTGGGGCCCGGGAAGGGGAACTCCCATATATAGAAGGGCAGAGATGCTAGTCGGAAATTTTCAAAATGACCCCTAAAAGGTACCAAAATTCTCTTTCTCGTAGTGATAACAATCGGACATCCCCCCACCGGGGATGTGGGGGTTGGAGTTGATGGTTTACTAGCCCACTTTCGATATTCTGGTTGAATGATCACGCACAAAGCAATGGAAGACGAAGTTCCGGGAAAAAATGGAGTAATCCTAATATATTCTTTTGTTTCCCCGGAGCCTCATCTTGAATTGCTTTGTGCGTGATCACTCAACCTGAATATCGAAAGTGGGCTATTTTACACTATATCTTTAAATAAGTCATCGTTGTCAACCAGCTTTTGTACTCAGACATACTATATACATGGAAAAAACAAATATGAAATGACTAAGATTTACACGTGCATGATTTGACCAATTCGGTCAGCATGTCAAGGTATGGCTTCTCCGGTCCAGAGAACGAGAAAAGTGATAAATGGTTAGAAATATCCTTTGAACATGACAGTAAAGGAACAACATGGACTTCATGTTTTCTGTCACGACTATCGGAACCACAGAGTCCTCCAACTATTGATTTAAATGAACCTCAAACCTCCATTTGTAAAGAACTACAGTAACTATGAAATACCTCTAAGGGATGGACCATTAGATAGTTGATGGGGGGGGGGGGGGGGGGGGGTTGCGTAAATCCCCAAAAAAATATCGAGCAAGCCCTTAAACCTCAAAAAAATTATCGCGCACGCTTTTCTGTGCGAAAAAAAATATATCGAGCAAGCACAGGTCAATTGAATAGCACGAACTTCATAAATATGTTGCGAATGCCCCTCAAATCACTGGAAATTGCATTTCCGAGGGTCTCCATTTTCAAAAAAATTCGAGGGGGGGGGGGGGGGGCATGCCACCAAACCCCCTACATTCGCCCACCTTTGGCGGTATTTAGCCTCCTTCCCAATAAAAATTACGCTCAATGTCGACTTCACATTTTGCCCAAAAGCCCTGCTTGATTAACCAATCAGTAATTTTGCCCTATTGATGATTAATAATATTAATGATTCCATACTAGTTTTTAAAAAAGATATCGCGCAATGTTATGATGTGCAAAAAAGAAATAACGTGCTGAGGGTGGGACAAAAAAATAAATATCATGCAGCTAAAATTCCTGCAACCCCCCCCCCCCCCCCCCCATCAATTATCTAATGGTCCGTCCTTAACTCAGTTTTATCTGAAAACAACGCTACGTCAATCAAGTTGGCAGAAATACTAGTTAGTATGTTATTATTTCAACTGCGGAATGTGGTATATGTTATTATGATCTTGGATTTTAATAAAAAAATAACAAAAACCTACCAAATATTTCATCGCTTACATAAGAGATAATTTTACACATTTCCGAGACAACAAGTATGGTAAAAAAGGGAGGTTTACTCAAAATACTTCGGAAACTCACCAGTCTGTAATCATCGTTGGGCTTCCTGTGGCGAAACTGTTGACAAGCTTGTGACACGAGTCGGGGATTATAGTAACGGTAATCGGAAGTGAAAACTTTGCCGAGAGATCCTAAAAATACCACTTTCAGATCGAAACAGGTAAGAATTCTCTAAAACAGAAGCATTCTTTTATCTTTTTGTAGCTTTTTAGAGCGGTTTTATTGACTTGAAGTCAAAACAAACTACGAGATCTCGTGTTGCTTTTAATGACCACCAGAGGTCAAATAAATACAATTTCACCATACTTCGACGATGTGAAGCGTCACGCACAAGCATTTGCCCAAAGAAATCTTTCTATGATTTGAAAGACCATCATTTCAACATTCAATCGCCGAAGTTCTAAGTGAATTCAAGGTTTAGCACATTTGCTATATGGCTTTTTGTAAGATCAATTTTTATCTACTCAAAATATAGGTGTAGAGAATAAAATTATTTCGAGGGGTTAGAATTGGCTAATCTATCTCAAAATCACTCAAACAATAAACAATAGATTATATAACAAGGATTAGGAGTTATTTTGGTCTTGGAGCGACTCAGTTTTCTACGCGATACCACTAAAGTTGAGTCAAAATTCATAGTTACAAATGGCATTTTCGGCGGACTTTGTAAATTTGCATTTTTCTCCGAAATGAAACATTATTTTATAAAACCAACTATACAGTTATTCTTAGGAAAGATTGCTCTATCAAACTTGAAAGTATGAGCGAAATCGAATTCTCGAGGTTTGCCGTCACTTGTTTGATTTTTACGGACAGTCACTCTTAAACGCTTTTTTCATAAGTTCTAATAATAACGTTTTTTTTTCCTTTAACTTTCTCAAAAGATTGATTTTTACCTGTTGTTTTAGGAAATTCAAAGAAAAAAATAGAGTCCCGTGCAATATTCGGGGTTTTTGCCCTGTTAAAGCGCTTGTTGAAGCGCTTGCCTCTCACCAAGGCGACCCGAGTTCGAGCCCCGCTACGCTCGGTGTCGTATGTGAGTAGAGTTACTTGTTGGTTCTCTCCTGTGCTTCGAGGGTTTTTCCGGGTTCTCCGTTTTGTCCTCCCTCCTCAAAAATCAACTTCTAAATTCCAATTGGAATGCAGTGGAGGAAGAGCCACTCGGTGGATTCCACTGTTAATTTTCATTTATTCTCATTTATTTAAGTTCACAACGTGTATAGTTCCTCGATAAAATATTGAAGGTTGTTATGCGGTTTTGAGCGGATTTTGTGCGCGCGCACATCGTGGGCTCAAGTTGAATGTTCAAAAGTAGTCAGTCGCCTTAATTTACAATAGTATAACAAGAACCCTTTCTTATAAATCAACCAAATCTGTTTATTATACATGGGGCATATTTTCCCGCAAATATTCCCTGCTGCTCGTTTAAAAGTGTTCTCCCCGGCAATAAAATAAAAATTTACCCGTTTTTTTTTACCGTTTGTAGTAGACCAGCTCGGTGATCCATCAAACACTTTCTGCATGTCCGATTGACAGCCTTTTGATATACTTTCGAACACGGTACAATCATCTGCGTATTTACACATCCGGTTCCCTTCGAATAGTTCCTCAGCTATGAAGTCATCGAAGTTATCAATGAATATGTTGAATAATAGGGGTGGTATCACGGATCCCTGTGGAACTCCTGTCTGACATGGTTTAGTTATTGATAGATCACCCGGCATTTCACTTGTTGGTATTTTGGTGTGTAAAAAATATGCGAACCCATACAATACCTATATTTGCAATTTATAAATCGTGTTGGCTTTTGATCTAAAGCATACCATACAAAAATACTACCTACGATCAGCACTAAACTTCTATTAACCGACCGACATGCTAATTCAAAGGTCACCGAGTGACAGGACGATGTCTAAGCTAGCTACCACGTTATTTCTCATTCAATTTGTTGTTTGTTCATCCTTTTCATCCCAGATGGCGCGAAATGTTTACTTCGCTTTAGGCTTCGATCTCATTCCTTTGTATTTTTAGTTGTATATGGTTTTCTGCGCCAACTGGATTATCAGAGATAGTACGAGGAAAGTTATTATTGTCCTTGCGATCCTGGAAACCAGCGATAGCATTGGAATTATTTTCACCATGATTTGCGGATGAACATATGTATTTCCTGACAAAGTCTGCTACGCCTGTTCTTAAATCTGGCATATTGTACAACATCATTGATGGACTTAATGCGGAGTTGGAATAAGCAAGCAGGCCACTCAATCTTCGTACAATAAATTCAGCAGTGTTATTTAAACTAAGTTTTAAGATTAAATTCAGAGAAGAAAATAAGACATAAAGAAGGTACGGAAGAACAAATGTAAAAATGAGTGTCACAAAAGTGGACGATCCGTAGAATCTCGAGGAATTGTTGTTACTCGCGTTAGGAAATGTGGCTCTTCTTCTTTATCGTAGAAAAATTAACATACGAAGGCTGGTAAAGGTTAGAATAACGCTTGGGATGAGGTATATGATAACTGTAAATCCTATGAACATCAGTTTATATAATGGGACAGTTTTATTGATTATAGATACATAGTTTGGTGTAGCTGTCAGGTTCGATGTCTCGGGTTTGTAACCTGAAAGTGGCCGATGGGACAAGCGTTATCCAATCTCCAACGAACCAAGCACCAAGAACGAGTCCTCTTACGATGCGTTTCGAGGGGACGCATTTTCGGATCGTATGATGGATTTACTTTGTCGAATGAATATGTTTGAAGGAAATGCGTTGGTTGCTTATTGTTTGAAGAGGAGCAAAAATTAAATGAATCAAAAATAAACACAATAGTTGGAAAAATCTACACAATAGTTGGAAAAATCCGTTCACTCACTAATTAAAATAAAATTGTTTTCGGCATACTTCGGGGGCATACATTTAATAATTGTTGTCTAGCTCTTAACTAACTCTATACGTCCGCCAAGATATTCCGCTTCTTTTTATGTTTTTTATTTTTGTTTGTTTGTTTGGTGTTTTGTTTGTTTGGTTTTCTTGTGGGTTGTTATTTTGGTTTGTTTTTTTCCTATTTCATTCTGCTCAGTTAGTTACATTTGCCATTGACAGGGACTTTTATGAAATTATTATACGAATTTAGGCACCATCGGAAAAAAAATGTGTTAAATTAGCCATTGACAAGGACTTTAACGAAATTAATATATATAAATTTAGGGATCATCGGAAAAAGATGTGTTAAATTTCCAAAGACTTCAGGGACTTTAACGAAATTAATATACAAATTTAGGCACCATAAGAAAAAAATGTGTTAAACTTGCCATTGACAGGGACTTAAACGAAATTAATATATATAAATTTAGGCACCATCGGAAAAAAATGTGTTAACAAATAGTCAGCAAAGATCTCAAGACTTACGCCTCACATGCATCAATTCCATCCAAAAAGGCAAAAATAAAGAATCGAAATCACAGTCTTTGAACTTTTCTCAATACAATTCAATGACTAAAGAAGGAAAATAGCAAACTGGATAATGTTAATTTGATCTTTCATTGACATGAATTAAATATAATTTCATTGCAAAAAGTATAAGTATTTTTTGATTTCAATGCAAGCGTTTTGGTGAACTTTTTTAAGAGAATAAGCGTGATCAAAACAAATACCAGGTAAAGCCAGAAAATTGGCTCCTCTTAAAGTAAAACAGACCCTGTCAAAAATACCACGCTGGATTCGAAATCCCCTCGCTTTTATGAATATTTTGATAAATAATACAAAGCCATCCGTAAAGATCTTGATAAGTATTTTAGTCAATTTTTGAAGCAACAGTGACAAATTTGAAACGCTCACTGTTTTGGCGTATCACTGCGAGTTAAATTATAAATTCAAAAAATTGTTAAAGTAGCAGCCTTGTCGTTTCCCAGGAAAAGAAGACTGGCGTTGTTCTTGAACGATGACAAACCCGATATTTTTAATTTAGAAGGTGATAAAATGCATTTCATCAAAGAGTAAACCTAAAAATTTAGTGCGCGATGCTTTATCAATAAATTGACTATTCGTAAGTGACAGTTGACCCTCGAAACCATCTGCCACGATATTCTTTAAAAGTCTTTGCTGAGTTCCGAAAAGAAGGTATTTCGTTTTTGTCAAATAAATTGTTAGTTTATTGGCCTGGAACCAATCACCAAGAAAGAATAGCTCCTTATTTGAGACAGCAGTAGCTATCTTAAGACATTATTGGTCACTTATAAGATATATATCATCAGCGTAGAGTAATAAAGGAATTGCTTTTGTAACAAATTGGGCATCATTCATGTAAATAAGAAATAGGATGGGACCGAGGATGGAACATTGAGGTTGCCCAAAAGAAATTTGTTTGAGATCTGAATTAGTTCTATCAACACATACATATTGCTTACGATCTCTGAGATAGCTGCCAAACCACCAGGGCATCGCTACTAAGACTATAATAGGAAAGCTTATCAAGCAAAATATCAAGGCAGACAGTATCGAAAGCCGGCTTTGATAAGTCAAAAAAGACACCTAAAAGATAATCTATGGACAAAATCAAGGATTGCCAAGGTAGTATTCCTTTGCTTTCGAAATCCAAATTGAATCCGCAAAGAAAAGACGATTTTGCTCCAGATGGTTAGTTAGGCTTATACATACAACGTTTTTCAAAAAAAATTGAGAACATCAGCAGTAACGATATAGGTCTAAAGTTAGAAATTAATTCATGGTCACCACTTTTGAATAAATGATTAAACTTTGGCAATTTTTATTTCGTTAGGAAATATGCTTGTCAAAATTGACGCGTTGAAAAAAAATGAAAGTGGCTGGCAAATAAATTCAGCAACTTTCTTTGATGTATCCGATAGGTATTCCGCCATTACCAACAGTTTTATGTTCTATGAAATGTATATGTGATCGTACCACAGTGAATGGACTCAGAAAAAATTCTGAGCCCCAGATGGGAATCGAACCCACGACCCTCCGTATGCTAGTCGGACGCTCTACCACTGAGCTGCTGGAGACTCTAGTGGCGAGTAGGTCTAGCATACGGAGGGTCGTGGGTTCGATTCCTATCTGGGGCTCAGAATTTTTTCTGAGTTCATTCAGTATGGTACGATCACATATACATTTCATATTCCATCATCATACGCAAACCAACATTATCAAGTTTTATGTTCGTCAAGACCGTATAGTTCATCCAAAACTTTAAAGTGAGAGATTATTTGCAAAGAAAGAATTTTAGCACACCTAAGTATTTCAGCCAGTCTTTGTAACGAGTATTATTATCATTGCATCTTTAAAACGCCTGGATACCCCATCTTTTTTTTGATGCTACACATAATTTGAAAACAAAATAATGTTTTTGTAAATATTTTCTTGAAGCATAATTGAAACAAGGCGTTAATTTTTTTGCAATCATTTTAAGGGGTTTAAGGTACAAGACCGTGGATTTCGACGTGCAAGATACTTGAAAATCAATGATTTTTTTGCGATATTAATGACATTCATTTTTTTTCAATTCCAAGCAAAATCCCTGTTTGTTTACCATTAATGGGGGTCTTTATACCTATTTACCAGCCACGAATGCTAAAGAAAGGATTTAAAAATTCCTAAGAGGTTTTCTGATATTTTAAGCCCATGATAAAACCAATTGACTCCTACGTAATTGATGACGTCACATGTTATTAAAAATTAAAAACAAGCATGCACTTGGTCAGTTTGAGCCAAGATTAAGCCAAATTATAGCTGACATTTATTGGAACAAAGTTAAGCATGGGTTTTACTCTACATTAAGCGAATGTGAAAATATTTAGTTTCAAAATTTCCAATGTGACTTGGTAACCTGGCCTTTTCACCGTTTAAAAAAAAATGCTTAACTTTGTTTGAATTTATTTACGCTTAGTTAATTTTTTGACGACATTTGAATTCTTTAAGATTTGTACAATGATATACATGACTATACATACAAGAACAAACACTGGCAGATGATCAGATATATACTAGTTATACAATGGTTTCGAGTGGCATGCCGTGGAATATCCCACGAGTCACTTGTAGTTTCTAGTATACACACGAGCCTTTAGGCGAGTGTGTATACAAAGAAAATACAAGTGACGAGTTGGATATCCACGGTAACGCACGAAAAACCATTGTATAACCATTTTATCCCACACCATAGAAAATACAAATGCATAGATTCAAATGCGCAGTGCATGATGGGAAGGAAGAGTGAAATACCGACGAATATCCAACGGCGTTCCTGCTTCCTCATTGGCTGTATTTTCTGTTGTGTGGGTTAAATCTGTGTATAGGATACCAGGGTGGATAGTATTAACAATACCAAGTACATTTACATAAACGTTGTCTATTAAAGTAGCAGAGGCAT
Source organism: Anthopleura xanthogrammica (assembly GCA_964019055.1). NCBI lineage: Eukaryota > Metazoa > Cnidaria > Anthozoa > Actiniaria > Actiniidae > Anthopleura > Anthopleura xanthogrammica. The sequence goes on along the minus strand of OZ025219.1, from coordinate 3,304,509 downwards.
CCGTGATTCTAGTAGGTTTTACGATTAAAGGAAAAAAACGAGTAGGATGATATACGTAAGTTATTGAGAAACAAAGATACTTCATCGTCAGTATCTAACCAATACCAAAATCACTTACTATATGACACTTGTTTTTTTTTTGTAGATTGTCTAGTAGATTTGATAAACATATATGTTGGTATTCGGCGCTTTCTAAGGGGACGCCAACAGTTAATTTCTCGTTTTTACTTTCTAATTCAACAAAAAATAATCTTAGTTTCATCACTGTTATATATGCGATCATCGACAATCTTAACTGAATAATTACTGCTTATATACAGGGCAACACCGCCCCCATCGGTATTTGTTCTGTTTAGAAACACTAGCTGGAGTGTGGTAATTAGTTAAATTAAAAGAATTGAGATCGTCATTTTTTTCAGAATTGATATAAAACCCCCGTGAAGTGGTAGTGCGCCTTCTTTAAGATTTTAAATCCCGCTTGATATCTCGAGGATGATGAGTACTTACTCAAAGTTTAGAAAATTTGAAGAAATTATGTGAGAGCATTTTCGAGAAATTTAAAGTCGAAGTTTTGAAGCATAGACATTTTGCAAAAGCAAAGGAATTTACGTCGTGGAAAAGGAGTGAATTTACCTGTTTTGGTTTCCTAATTTTATTTATAAAGCTGCCAGTACATCACTTTCGAGTATTGAGAAAAAATTGGAAAGAAATCATACTATTTGATATTCTAAAATATTGGGTCGATTAAAGTTCGATATAAACCGTATTAATGGACTATTTTGTTATGATGTTTAACGTGCTCGTAGATTGAAAACAACACGATTATATATATATTTTTTTAATTTTGTGTACATTTTCTGATATATATAAGCAATATACTGCCTAAGTTTCATTTTCACTGAATCAATTTACTTTTTTACCGATACGGCGGCCATCTTGGATTCTATTTTTTTAAGTAAGATATTATGGGATGCCGAGGGAGTAAACTTATAAATATTTATAAAGCTTTGTGCGGCGGGGTTACTTTCGCAAATAATTTTACGCTTTCGTGTTTCACATATTGCTCCAACTACAAGCAAATTCAATTGATTTTTAGATGTGTTTCTTATTGGGTATAGCATTCAATTATATAGAAAGACACCCTGACAGATGTGCATACTATAAATTTTACAATAACTGCCGCCTCGGCCGGTATCCCTTAATGTCTTACTTAAAACAGTATTTTCCTGTCTTTGATTTTGTTTCAGTTCTTGTTTTATGTCTTGTTTTATTTTATTTATTTTTCTTCAACTTTTGACACTACGTATTTTCTACCACGAAAGTTTATCAGCTAGAAAATACTACTTTTCTTGTTCCATTTCACCGTCCAGTTTTGAGTTTAAAGTTATCTATATAAGAATGAACAGCACATCTCATTCTTGTTGTTCGTACACTAGGTCATTTTAAGATAACGCGATATGTTCAGTTCCCTAGGTTTAGGTTTTCCTCGCACCTTATTAGATCTAGTTGTATATGGTGTTCTGTACCAACTGGATTAACAGAGATAGTACGGGGAAAGTTATTATTGTCCTTGTGATGCAGAAAACCAGCGATAGCATTGGAATTATTTTCACCATGATTTGCGGATGAACATATGTATTTCCTGACAAAGTCTACTAGGTCTCTTCTTAAATCTGGCATATTGTACAACATCACTGATGGACTTAATGCAGAGTTGGAATAAGCAAGCAGGCCACTCAATCTTCGTACAATAAATTCAGCAGTGTTATTTAAACTAAGTTTTAAGATTAAATTCAGAGAAGAAAAGAACACATAAAGAAGGTATGGAAGAACAAATGTAAAAATGAGTGTCACAAAAGTGAACGATCCGTAGAATCTCGAGGAATTGTTGTTACTCGCGTTAGGAAATGTGGCTCTTCTTCTTCGTCGTAGAAAAATTAACATACGAAAGCTGGTAAAGGTTAGAATGACGCTTGGGATGAGGTATACGATAACTGTAAATCCTACGAACATCAGTTTATATAATGGGACAGTTTTAGTATAGATACATATTTTGGTATAGCTGTCAGGTTCGATGTCTCGGGTTTGTAACCTGAAAGTGGCCGATGGGACAAGCGTTATGAAACCTCCAACGAACCAAGCAGCAAGAACGAGTCCTCTGACGATGCGTTTCGAAGGAACCATAAATGGATGGAATACGGCTAGATATCTTTCTATTCCAATGACGAAAATGTTGCACACGGTTACTACTGGAAAAAAGATGTTTGAAAGCCTGACTACTTTACAAGTCATGTCATCGTTTATAATGTCCCAGAAGTCGGAGGTTATGGCCACTGGAACTGTGATGATACCACATAACAAATCTGACAATGCAAGACTTTGAACATAAATACTAACTACAGGAAATCGATCGAAAGCTCTTTGTTTCTTAACATTCTGTCTTTGCTTTCTCTTAAAGTGCAAGATCAGGATGTTTGCTACGATGGCATACCAACCAAGGACAGCCATCAGGGAGTAGATAATTACTCTAGGAATAAAAGTATCTTTTGGTATGAAAACATATTTCTTGTGAGCAGAAGTTGTAGTCGAATTGACTGCAGTAAAATGATCTGTACTGTTGTTGATCATAGCAATTATTTGAATGTTCGTTCTTGAAGCAGATAGTAGACTTGATCAAAATCTACAGCAAGGTCTTACCTTGGTAGCTGAACAACTTGATTTCAATTTTTTCTTGAGTCAGTCAGAATTATTTGCAAAGAATGTCGGTAGTAAGTTAAGTGATTCTTCTAGAAACAAAGGATTTTTCTATTTCGGATTGTATTATTGATTAACTTTGTCGAATGAATATGTTTGAAGGAAATGCGTTGGTTGCTTATTGTTTGAAGAGGAGCAAAAATTAAATGAATCAAAAATAAACACAATAATTGGAAAAATCTACACAATAGTTGGAAAAATCCGTTCACTCACTTATTAAAATAAAATTGTTTTCGACATACTTCGGGGGCATAAATATAATAACATTGTTGTCTAGCTCTTAACTAACTCTATACGTCCGCCAAGATATTCCGCTTCTTTTTATGTTTTTTATTTTTGTTTGTTTGTTTGGTGTTTTGTTTGTTTGGTTTTCTTGTGGGTTGTTATTTTGGTTTGTTTTTTTCCTATTTCATTCTGCTCAGTTAGTTACATTTGCCATTGACAGGGACTTTTATGAAATTATTATACGAATTTAGGCACCATCGGAAAAAAAATGTGTTAAATTAGCCATTGACAAGGACTTTAACGAAATTAATATATATAAATTTAGGGATCATCGGAAAAAGATGTGTTAAATTTCCAAAGACTTCAGGGACTTTAACGAAATTAATATACAAATTTAGGCACCATAAGAAAAAAATGTGTTAAACTTGCCATTGACAGGGACTTAAACGAAATTAATATATATAAATTTAGGCACCATCGGAAAAAAATGTGTTAACAAATAGTCAGCAAAGATCTCAAGACTTACGCCTCACATGCATCAATTCCATCCAAAAAGGCAAAAATAAAGAATCGAAATCACAGTCTTTGAACTTTTCTCAATACAATTCAATGACTAAAGAAGGAAAATAGCAAACTGGATAATGTTAATTTGATCTTTCATTGACATGAATTAAATATAATTTCATTGCAAAAAGTATAAGTATTTTTTGATTTCAATGCAAGCGTTTTGGTGAACTTTTTTAAGAGAATAAGCGTGATCAAAACAAATACCAGGTAAAGCCAGAAAATTGGCTCCTCTTAAAGTAAAACAGACCCTGTCAAAAATACCACGCTGGATTCGAAATCCCCTCGCTTTTATGAATATTTTGATAAATAATACAAAGCCATCCGTAAAGATCTTGATAAGTATTTTAGTCAATTTTTGAAGCAACAGTGACAAATTTGAAACGCTCACTGTTTTGGCGTATCACTGCGAGTTAAATTATAAATTCAAAAAATTGTTAAAGTAGCAGCCTTGTCGTTTCCCAGGAAAAGAAGACTGGCGTTGTTCTTGAACGATGACAAACCCGATATTTTTAATTTAGAAGGTGATAAAATGCATTTCATCAAAGAGTAAACCTAAAAATTTAGTGCGCGATGCTTTATCAATAAATTGACTATTCGTAAGTGACAGTTGACCCTCGAAACCATCTGCCACGATATTCTTTAAAAGTCTTTGCTGAGTTACGAAAAGAAGGCATTTCGTTTTTGTCAATTTTTTATTTTTTTTTGCACTTGGAAACATCAAAATTCCACTTACTTCTCAGATTAACGTTACATGTATTTAGCTTGAGAGTAAGCTGTGCAACTTGTGCTTCACATTAAATTGAGCGGATCTCATTAAATATCTTGGGCGTTAGAGCATCTCTGCGGTTGTAAAGTGTGCGGTTAAGTTACTGGCTGCTAAGGCTTCAGCGTTTTGAATGACTTTAGGTTTTTCTTTTTTCGAAAGTAAAGCTTTGTTTTGCAATAAGAATGCGAATGCAGAACAAAAGGACGTGAAAATAAAACCAAATTAAGAGGGGATGTCAGCAAAAATCGAAAATACGCCGGCAACAATCAAAAGTTCGATTTCGCTAACATTTTAGTATTATAGGTAGGCCTATATGCGAGATAAACCATGGTATCTTTCATTTGTCGAAATATCACTTTATTTCGGAGAAAATCGAGAAAAACGAATATGTCCATAATTGACCCTTTGAGAGAGCCAAAATATATATACTCCAACTTCGGGGAATGGCGTGCCTTTACAAAAATAGGTATATGCTTAATTCTTCAAAATCTGTTTTATAAATTTCATTGTCTTTCAAATAAATTCTTTATTTGAACAATATTTATGCAGGGACCTCTCATTTAGCAAGCTAGTTTAAAGGTAGCCCTATTAACTCATCATCCGAGCCAAAATTCAAAAATTCTACTGCCTTTCGTATGTTTTCATGTCTTTTCTTGACTCAAGAAAGCCTCAAAAACTCTCCTAAGATGAGAAGAGATGCTTTGGAGAATTACTACTCCCTGAGCGTGCATAGTTTTCGTCACTTTTCGAAGTTATGTCGACTGATTTTTATTTGAAGCAAACTGGCCAAGCACGCGGTGAATATTCAAACATACCCCACTTTCAATTCTGTGAAAATTTAATGCCAACTTGCCTGTCGACAAATACAGTTTTAAATTTAAAAATCCAAGTTAGAATAAAGTACTGTGATATAAAATGTATTTCAAAAGAAGATGAGAGTAGAAAACGTTCTAAATTATCAACGAAATCAACCTGACTTGCTTCTTCACCGAATCGATCCAGATAAGTTAAAACTTGTCGCCGTAATCTTATTGAAATATCACTTTAACTTGATCAAATCGTAAAACTCTTCTTGTAAAATTATATTTATTTTATTTTGGAGGAGTTCAAGCCGCATTTAATACAGTTTGTAGCTTGACCTATTTTTTACATTGAATATTGTGACTTTCAAATTTCTTAAGTGATTATTGTCTAAAGTAGATAAACTCTGAAAATTTTATTTAGGCTTTTCGGAGATTTTTCACCCAGAAATATTTTTTTCTATAACGAAGACTTGAGATCTTAAGATCACAAGTACGAAAGACTTTCTTTATTTTTCGGTCCGTACCGTACTCAGTAATAGACGCAAATTGACCAATTATAGTGCGCATAATTACCTTGCTAGAAGAAGATATCATATTTTTTTTTTAAATATAACAATCAGTTAAATCTCTTGCTGCGGGAGCACCAAACGTCTTGACTCGACCCAATTCTACGTCAATCTCTTTCGCACTTTTTTGATTTTTTTTTGTGCGAGAAAATGGTGTCATCAAACATACTTGACAGTATGTAGATTATATCACAAAAGCCGTTTATCATCTAGAACTTACTACTTTTCTTGTTCCCTTTCACCGTCAAGTTATCTATATAAGAATGAACAGCAGATCTCATTCTTGTGGTTCGTACACTAGGTCATTTTAAGATGACGCGATATATTTAGTTCCCTAGGTTTAGGTTTTCCTCGCACCTTATTATATCTAGTTGTATATGGTGTTCTGTACCAACTGGATTAACAGAGATAGTACGGGGAAAGTTATTATTGTCCTTGTGATCCTGAAAACCAGTGATAGCATTGGAATTATTTTCCCCATGATTTGCGAATGAACATATGTATTTCCTGACAAAGTCTGCTAGGTCTCTTCTTAAATCTGGCATATTGTACAACTTCACTGATGGACTTAATGCAGAGTTGGAATAAGCAAGCAGGCCACTCAATGTTCGTACAATAAATTCAGTAGTGTTATTTAAACTAAGTTTTAAGATTATATTCAGAGATGAAAATAACACATAAAGAAGGTATGGAAGAACAAATGTAAAAATGAGTGTCACAAAAGTGGACGATCCGTAGAATCTCGAGGAATTGTTGTTACTCGCGTTAGGAAATATAGCTCTTCTTCTTTGTCGTAGAAAAATTAACATACGAAGGCTGGTAAAGGTTAGAATAACGCTTGGGATGAGGTATATGATAACTGTAAATCCTATGAACATCGCTTTATATAATGGGACAGTTTTAGTATAGATACATAGTTTGGTATAGCTGTCAGGTTCGAGATCTCTGGATTGTATCCTGAAAGTGGCCGATGGGACAAGCGTTATCAAACCTCCAGCGAGCCAAGCACCAAGAACGAGTCCTCTGACGATGCGTTTCGAGGGGACCATAAATGGATGGAATACGGCTAGATATCTTTCTATTCCAATGACAAAAAGGTTGCACATAGTTACTACTGGAAAGAAGATGTTTGAAAACCTGACTACTTTACAAGTCATGTCATTGTTTGTAATGTCCCAGAAGTTGGAGGTTATGGCCACTGGAACTGTGATGATACCACACAACAAATCTGACAATGCAAGACTTTGAACATAAATACTGACTACAGGAAATCGATCAAAAGCTCTTCGTTCTTTAACATTGCGTCTTTGTTTTCTCTTAAAGTGCAAGATCAGGCTGTTTGCTACGATGGCATACAAACCAAGGACTGCCACCAGCGAGTACATAATTACTCTAGCAATAAAAGTATCTTTTGACATGAAAACATATTTGTTGTGGGGTGATCTTGTAGTCGAATTGACTGCAGTGAAATGATTTTTACTGTTGTTGATCATTGAAATTATATTAATGGTCTTTCTCGAAGCAGATAGTAGACTTGATCAAAATCAACAGCAAGGTCCTACCTTGGTAGCTGAACAACTTGATTTCAAGTTTCTCCTGAGTCAGTCAGAAATATTTCATGAAGACTGTTGGTAGTAAATAAAGTGATTCTTCTGAGAACGAATAATGATGTTTATAGTTTATATTGCTTGAGTTTAACTTTATGATGATACTTAGAAGGAAATGCGTCGGAGGATCGTAATTTGCGATGGAGTAACTTGAATGGAAATGAAAACACTGCAGCTGAGAAATACAAAACGCTACTTAGATATCAAAAAAGCATTGTTTTAGGTGATACAATTCTTCTTAAACAACAAAGATTGAGGGCATTTGAATCGAAAAATACATTAGAGGAAAACATGCATTTTAAAAGAGATTAAACAATGCTTAAATATCGTTAAAAACTATAAGGACGTGACCAGGAAAAATGTTGTTTCTTAAAAGGTTTTGATCCATTTCCTTTTTTAACTCCTAAGTGACTGACAAATTGTTTCGTTACTGGCCATTGTTGATAGGTGTGCTTAGTGGTCCTATTATATCCTAACTGAAACTAGTAACTCGAAATGTTGGTAGCACTGGATTCTAAACATGTGACCAAAAATCATTTAACGTTAATACATATACAGTCATTGCCAAAAATATGACCACAGGTAGCCCAAGCTATGGTTCTGAATATATATATAGAGAATGTATGGCAGATCAAAACATTTCTTTGAAATAAAATACATTTCATATTTTATTGTTTCTTTACCGGTATATCAATGTTTTATTGCATGTTTTGTGGTTTCCTGACGGTTTGGTTTCATTTTAAGGCGATTTTAGGAAATTTTATCTCCTCTCTAAAGACGAAGTCACTGTAACGAAGTCACCGTCAGGAAACCACAAAACATGCAATAAAACATTGATATACCGGTAAAGAAACAATAAAATATGAAATGTATTTTATTTCAAAGAAATGTTTTGATCTGCCATACATTCTCTCTATATATATTCAGAACCATAGCTTGGGCTACCTGTGATATGACCTGTGAAAAAAAGACTTATAATAAGGAACAAAAGAAGTCTCACGTGATAATTTCTTTGTTTGTTTTAAACGATATAAATTCTGGTTTCAAACTCTAAAATGAGTAACAATAAACAGATCATAGTCATTATTCACTGACTCTACTTATACATTGATTGCTGATATCGGGCATCTAGAGCAGGTGTATTAGGTATCACGTGTCATATTTTTGTCCTAAATGTTTTCTTTTGGTTGACAACATTAATGACATTGACTGTATAACATTTCAAGCGTTTCATGATTAACCCAAAAACTGACAATAGATTGTAGAAAATGCTATTAATGGATAAGTAATTGCGTGTAACATCTGTGTTGATAACATGATTAACCCTTGTGGAATATCTCTCAGCTTGTAAATATCACTCTGGAAAATTAATACTCTTAATGGGCAAGTGACTGGACGTAACATATGTGTGGATATCAATTTCCGACCATTAGACCTACTCACTACGATTTCTGATGTGAAAACAATCCAAACTAATTGTTTCTACTATATTCTAAATATTAATGGAAGTTTGGAAAAGATAATGATATAATCAAAGCTTTCAATATTGTGGAAAGTAGTTATAAAAATCCATTTTTTCCAGTTCTGTCCCGTGCTTTAATTCCGGGATGACCAAAAAAGATGAAAACCCGTTTTCCATACTTCAAGTTCTAGCATATCTTTTTTAAGATATCATCATCATCATCATCATCATCATCATCATCATCATCATTATCATCATCATCATCATCATCATCATCATCATCATCATCATCATTATCATCATCATCATCATCATCATTATCATCATCATCATTATCATCATTATCATCATCATCATTATCATCATTATCATCATCATCATCATTATCATCATCATCATCATAATCATCATCATCATCATCATTATCCATCGCGCAGAATGAGTGGTCAATTTGGTTTTTGCATCTAATTAAGACTTATAATAGGTCTATGGACAATTGCGAAGTTAATGAGTGGCGGGAGACTCAAAATGACTAAAACTCTGTAACTAAAGCATCTTCAATGTGGTTTTTCGCATTTCTTTGAAAACAAATTCATGACATGCATACATCTTGTGAAATACAAAGCTTCAAACGATCATAGAGCATTTCTAATTCTGTCTTACTTTTAAAAAAACTACTCTCTTGGGAATGAAATTCTTAGGAACTTTTAAGTGTGCGTGTGTGTGTTTTATGGGAAAAACCAAAAACCATATTATTCATGGTTCTGTATCGTTTAAAGTTGAAGACGTGACGACGTCATACGCACGGTCTTGAAATGGACTTTAAAATGATACTCGAAGCGTTTAAATCTGCTGAAAAAACTGCTAACTTCTCGAAAAAAACTATGAAATGCTGCTTAAAAGTCATTTTGCGAGGATTGTGCTGGTTAACGGTAGTTCAACAACAACGTTGATATTTTCTTCGCTTACTGATCCATTGTTAGTTAATTTTTGATGATCCCTTTGTCCGCTTGTTTTGATGTCCTATGGGAGGTTTAGAAATCCTTTGGCGCTAAATATAAACTGTTCTGAGCATCATATTTATCGATATCCGAGTGATGTTGGAAACGCAAAACCAAAACTAGAACGAAGAGAGCATAAAGTCATGTCCGAAGTTGTCTATACAATACAACTATTTTTAAATCTTTTAGAACCTCGTGATCAATCCTTCTGGATTCGTGATCTGTTACGAACTCAAAGTTTACTATGGAGATATGTCACAAAATCAAGGGACGCAATCTGTTTCGGGACTGGGTTCTAGTACTTTAAACCTCCGCTTGAAACTTTTCAAATTCTCTTTGTAATCTCCAGAGACCCTGAGACCTATTTTGAATTGATTTTGGAACTTAAGATGTCAATTGTTTTTTTATTAATTCATTTTTACAAAGTAAATTTGTGGGTTTGAGACAAAAAAGCGACAAAGTCAGTTATTGAAAATCATAGCATGTTTGATGTCCCATTTTACCTTAAAAGTTGCAGGAAATAAAGAAATACTTTGTTAAGCTATAGAAAATGATTCAAATTAATATATTATTTGAATAAATTTTAAAAACAACGCAAATGAAGGGTAAAAACGAGATGCGCGAAATGGATCTTTTAAGTATACTTTATAAAAAGGGTCTTATGTCATGCATCAATCTCAAGGACTAAAGGCTTGACTTTGGTAGTAGTTAAAGTGATTCTTTCAAGAACGAATAACGGTTTTTATAGTTTAGATTGCTTGAATTTTATTTTAAGATGATACTTAAAAGGAAATACGTCGGAAGATTTTAATTGCAGTAAATTTGAACGGAAAACGGAGAAAAAACCACAACTGAAAAATACAAAACGTTACTTAAATTGTGTTTATTTTTTTTTTAATTAATTTTCTGCTATATTACAATAAAGTATATACATATATTACAAAAAGGGAAAATAATACATAATGCAAAAAATTACAGTACAAGAAACAAAGAGATAAATACAAATATTAAAAATAAAATGCGATATAACAAGGAGGCCTCTAGAAACCAAGGGGCTTATGTTAAAGAGGTCTCCTTGAGAAATATAAGTGATGTTGAGGAATACGGTTAAGTCAAAAAAGAAGAAAGATAACTGTAACAACAAATAATATATATGGTTATGTACAACAAAAACAACGAGATAATTATGTAGGTTAAAATTTAAATAAATATAACAAATTATATTGGAGAGGATTTAAAAAAACATTGTTTTAGGTAATACAATTCTTGGTAAGGACGTTGGTGCTATAATATCATAATTATAATTAGAAATGCGATTGCTACCTAGAAATATTAGTTGTGTTTGCTTTCAAATGACTGACAAGCTGACGACCATAACAAACTCAAAAATCGGAAGAGATGAAAAAAGTAACTTTATTACTCTAGGTACTGCAGGTAAAGTACTGCGATTCTAGTGTCAAATAGCTCCCATTTGATTTGTAAGTGATTGTGGTTCCTACATAAAAGGTATCCATGCTGATGCATGTCTCTTCATGTCGTCGGTTTATTTGTTATGGTGCATACTGATCAAGTAGTATAGCTGTCTCTAAAAAATCATTTCCGAAAAAAATGCTATATAAATAAATAGACTCATCAACGGTCTTTATTTAGATCCATCCATAGCACATTAACAGCTTTGATTGAGGCCACTGACAATTGGTCTGTAAACATTGACAATGGCATGATCAATGGTGTCGTTTTCATTGACCTGAAAAAGGCATTTGACACCATTGATCACACCATACTTTTGCGCAAGCTGTCATGCTATGGGGTCGATCAAACCACTCTCTGTTGGTTTCAATCATACCTTACAGATCGCATGCAGAGATGCCTAGTTAATGGTCACCTCTCAGATGCTCTCGATATTAAATGTGGTGTCCCACAAGGCAGCTTAATCGGTCCATTGTTGTTTCTCATTTACATTAATGACCTTCCTAACTGCCTTAGTGAAGCCACACCCAGAATGTACGCTGATGATACAAATATCACAGAACTAGTAAATTCAAAGTCATTAAATGAATTCAAAACTAAATTAGATCGCCATCTTTAATATGACGCGCTTTGTCGTCCTGAAAATAAAGCAAGTTGTTAACTTGAACTATTATTTTTTATTATTAGAGCAAGCGCATTGAAACCGTGAAATTGATTCGAAATTGATACTTGCAGGTGGTGCCTGTTGGTCACTGTCGCTCGGCCGGAGCATCCATTACACGGGGACACATACACAAGAGACCCTTGTGATGTTCACTTTGTTCTTTGTGTGGTGGATGCTCTGGATGAGTGATAGTGACTAATTGTCACTACATGGCTACTACTTGTTTGTGTCTTGTTTTGCATTTGTTTCAATGGTTTTAATGCGTTTGCTCTATTATTATTTTATTACTCATTGTAACTTCTCAATTATTAATTATTTATCTTATTATATAAACATGTTATGTACAGTTGATGTGATATTTTACAATTTTTATCAACTAATAAAGATGTAGATGTAGATGTAGTTGCATCACACAGCGTAACTGAGATTGAGCATTTGATTAACCACGAACTAGGCAACCTACGCGAATGGTTGATAGCCAACAGATTAAGTTTAAATGTGGCAAAGACTGAAGTCATGTTTATTGGCTCACGCCAAAAACTTGCTACGACAAATGAACAAAACCTCCAGATCCAAATTGATGATCAAGAAATCAAAAGGGTATCTTATACCAAATCTCTAGGAGTTACAATTGATCAGAACCTGACATAGTCAAATCACGTTGGTGAAATTGTCTCTAAAGTCTCCTCTGCCATTGGCGCACTCAAGCGTCTTCGACCTTACATAAATATGAGAATCTCTATTAAGATCTACCAGGCTCTAATTGCACCATACTTTGACTATTGTAGCCCGGTATGGGATGGTCTTAACTGTGGTCTTTCGGAGAAACTTCAAAAACTTCAAAATCGTGCTGTCAGAGTAATAACTAAAGCAGCATATGACGACAGTGCAACCGAGATTCTTGATCAACTTGGATGGGATAAACTAACTGACAGGCGTAAAAAGCTCAAGGCGGTACTCATGTTTAAAACAGGCCACAATCTTGTGCCTACTTACCTGCACGAGCTTTTTACACCATATGAATCTAGCTACGATCTTAGAGATAAAGATAATAAACTCACTCTCCCGAAACCCCGCACTGATTACCTAAAACGCAGCATAAGCTACAGCGGGCCTGCACTGTGGAATAGTCTTCCACATCAAACGAGAGCAAGTCTTACTATCTCTAATTTCAAAAAAGGCATAAACGATTTTCTATCAACTACTCACTCCCGCACGGCAAATATGTAAAGCAGTTTAATACATTTGTAGAATCTTTTAATAATCTATGTACATACTGATATTTTAACCGTGTTTAAATAAAATTATTGATTGATTGATTGATTGATCTTATAAATAGCATAAAATAAGTCGTTGGTCAACAGTTATCTGGAAGTAGGCATTTATGTATGTTAGTATAATATATGTAAACCAGAAAAAAATCTCGATTTCACAGCTTTTACAATCGCGAACGACAGCTCAGTGTAACGCAGGCTCAAATTTCAATGTCGTTATGTAACTCGATTGTATATATTTCAGTTCAGAAAAGGTTGCCATAGGTCATAGGCGATAGGCGATTGGAAATAAGTCAATCCAAGATCCAAAAATAGCTGGAATAACATGTGTTTCTGCTTCTTATTCTCGTCAAGAACACGGGGGTTAATGTTGAGATATTCCGTGTCGTTAGTAGTCCACAAAACTATTTTAAAGCCCTCTATTATTATCTATAATCCCTTCCCGTTTTGCATGACCTATCGCCTATCGCCTTTTGCCTTTGGCATTGATAACTAACCTTTTTTGAAATAGGTGGTTTATCATTTCGTAATGATCAGTGTCCTCACCATCATTTCTGATTGTATTGATTAGTTGTTCTTGTGTCCCTTTCATCATTTCGTCTCACTGATCAGTTGTTCTTGTGTGCCCATCATCATTTCATCTCACTGATCAGTTGTTCTTGTGTTTCCATCATAATTAATTTCATCTCACAGATCAGTGATTCTTGTATCTCCATCATCAAATCATCACACTGATCAGTTGTTTTTGGGTCCCTATCATCATTTCATCTCACCGCATGCTGGTCAGTTGTTCGTAGGTCCCCACATGGCGAGAAATCTTGGACATCAGTGGGCGTAGATTATTATTCATGACGAGATGTCCTGTCAATCATGTTCACAGAATCGAGTCATCTGATTGGCTGCTGACATTATGCTGCTCAGTAAACAAGAATGTCAAGTTCGGACTTCCAACTACTAATTCAGTGCCAATTTTGTTCAACTTTATTCTCTCTCGCTTAGCAAAACTATAACATCAATTTAACAGAATTGTTCATATATTGTAATTTGATTATTCTAAATTTTATCAGTGTACATTATTTTAATATTTTCTAAGTGGATGACTACGACGGCGGATATTCAAATAATTATTTTTTTAGTCCTTGGCTTTTTTCTACTCAACCTCGTGCACGATTTTTCTAAAAGTTTCAGGTTCTTATTACCTAATACCAGTACAGTTTGTGTACAAATTTGAGTGGCAAATTTTGGGCAGGAAAAAAGTTTTGACGATCGTCTAATATGGAATCAAAAATGTAATGCATACGAAATATTTGGCTGTAGATAGATCATCATTTAATATATTGCCTTAAATTTTTAATATATCTATTTGTAGGTATCACAGAAAATCAGCGCCAAATCTTAATCATTTACAGAATAAAGATTTATTTACTAAAGGCCGTTAGATACATCGAAGTGAGAATTTTCCCAAAATCACAATTTCGCCGAACTCTTTGAAACGGCGCCAAGTTTTTTCTTTAAACTTCATACATCAATAGATCATAGCTATATCTACAATGTGGGGAAATTTCTACAGCTTATCATATCCAAACTTTTGAGATATATTTTCTAAAAGGCATACATCGCACATCGCTGGAGAAAATTATGTATTGTTAAAAGTATTGATTATATTGAATTAATTATCTCAAGCGATGCGCGTTGATCTCTGAGTTTGACAGTTTGCTCTCGGTGTCTACAAGCAAGATCAGATAGAACATTTTGAAACTTCCTGGACACACATGAGATAATATCCTTTTGGAATTTTATCACATACAAAGTCTATACGTTGATCGACCATTTTGTTTTGCAAACTCAGGGCATCTACTGCGCGTGCGTGTCCATAATTTCTCGCCATGTAATCATTTCATCCCACTGGCCAGTTGTTCTTGTGCTTTTTATTTATTTAGTGACATAATACGGTAACTGAAAAATGGTAAAACAAAATAACCGAAGAGACAATTGTTTACATTCAAAACGGCTCAAGCGTACCCTAGGCTTCATTTTTGATTTTATGATTATTGATTATTCATTCTGAGTTTCATTAGACTCCAAACTTCACATTCATTTCACAACTGAAATTCTAAGTGATGGCTTTTCTGGTGAGTTTTTATACCTTGACATGGCAATTGTTGAAGAATCCAAGTCAAAACTGAAGTACATAACTTTCAAGTTTAGAGTCGATTGAATAATCAACTCGATATTCGAATAATGAATTCATTAATGGCTTTTCGAGGGTTTGCTTGAGCAGCTTTTACTATAAACGTTTTCAAGAAAATTTCATCATCAGAAAACATCATCATATTATTTAGTACCAGGCACGGATCCGTCACGTTGTGACATATATTTTGAAAATTGTCAACAGATAGTTCACAAAGCTTAGAGATAAATATGTAACTTATAAATAGATATAAACTTGGATTTAATTTTTACATAAAATGTGATCAAATTGGTACCACAAAGGAACAAGTGTTTTGAATCGACTGGATCGTTTGTGATTGACAGTTTGGACACGACTGGGTTCTCTTCGTCGTGGTTTTGCTTTTGAGGTCTTTGAGGTGATGTAAATAATATTATGTGATGATTGTTAAAGATCAACGTTTTATACAGTCAGAAAATCAAGGAAAACATCTGCATGGATTTTTAAGGTTAGGAACAATATCATTTAACACTGTTGTAGTATCTTTGTTAATTCATTTGAATATAGATCGATGTTTCTCTCGGGAATATTAAAAGTAAACTTAGATTTTGCAAAAATTACAGTAAAGAAAGATCCCGTACAGCTTCCTATGTGTTGTATAGTTTTGTGAAGTATATTGACGACCATTAACCTTGTTATTTTAGCAAAATGTGTACTTATATATACACTTACTTAGTTTGTTTTGTCTTTTTTCCTCTTCAAAGAATTGTTTGTTCACCTAAAATCATTCGTATATGGTGTCCTGTATCTATCTATATTAAATGCTTCGACAGAAAAGGAAAGCACATAGAAAACGACATTAATTGATTATTGCTTTCAAATACATATTTTTAGTAATCGAAATAAATCTCAACGGGTTCATGAGTTGCATGTCAAAGGAAAAGAAACGAATTTACGTGGGAGACTCCACGAGAGCGGCATAGATTTGCTCGTTTTTCGCATCGCTAAGAATATCTTATCAGGGAAAAAACTTGAACTGAATTTAGATTTTATAAGTGTCTAATTAAATTGTACGGAAATTTATGAGTATTTCATAAGTTGAACGTTTAATTTGTCGAACAAAGAAAAGAGAAAACTCAGCGACATGGCAAAATTCTTTCAGATCGAAATCCTGATTTTTGATTGGTGCATATCGCGGACCAATCAAAGGGCTAAAGGGCACAAACACACATACCTATTTTAATAACATAGATTAGTATTAGTAATTGTCGGTATTCGCGACTATTCTCGACTATTCGCACTATTCGGGTTTTATCACTAGCCTCATCATTTTGTACACTCTCATTATCTTGAAGAGATCCATAAAAAGTAGGCTTTTGATGACATCAGTATTCTTAGACTCAAAAAATGTGTCTGGTCTTTGGATGTGCTTGCCGACACTGACTCTAACTCCATATCTACTGCTTTAATTGCTGACTTCAGTGATTTCCGTTCATCCAACGTCAAAGACATTCCTAAGACATTAATAACTTAACGTAACTCTCAAAACATTCATAAAATATATGCATGGAATTGAATGACGTACATATCCGCCTCAGTGATGGGATGTGTTTTAGCCTGCGTAAGTGCCTCCGAACGTAACTGTTAAACGTAAACAGTGTAAAACTTAAACAGAGTTTAACTGATGTGTTGCTGCACTGATCATGTCTGACCACAAAAGAGCCTTTGCCAAAATGGCGGCCGCAAATTCGAATGAGTTAAGATTAAACTGACTGAAAAAAATTATGCCAGAAATAGAAAGGGAACCTTTACTTTAGTAAATATGCAAAGATTCATTATTCAAGGTCTTATATCGGCCGAGAAAACGACATTTGATCTTAGCCTAAGTCCCCTAAACTTTCTTCTACGTATGTGTGTAGATAGAGTAAATATATTGAGTTGATGAAAGCGCAATTGCACTGATCATGTTGCTCAGGTTTGCATTTTTTGTTCAGTGTGTGTTTTTTTATAGATAAATTTAGTAATTCAGTTTATTTAGAGACAGGGATCATTTCGATAAATTACCCACGACGGACTTTAAAAAAAAAATATCATGAGCCCTTGGCGGGACTCGAACCCACGTCTCCGGTATTCTAGTTCGATGTGTTAGCCACTACACCACAATTTTTGTCGTGGGTAATTAATCGAGATGATCCCTGTTTCTAATCTATTTCCTATATCCACATTTGCCAATTCAGTATTTCAGTTATTTTAGTAATTCAGTTGAAGGGGCTTTTTATAGTTATTTCTTGGAAACCTCGTTGCTACCTCGATCTGTTATGATCTGACAGGCAGGGAAAACACATATCAGTAATTGGTTTAGCCACTCGGTGGGTTCCACTGTTAATTCTCATTTATAACTTATGAGTAAGAAAAAAAGAAAGGCTCGATCTTCCTCGATGAGCCACTTATCGGCTCTTGAAGAGAGCACAGAGAAAAAGTATGTTTAAGGTATCAGGATACGTTTGAGGCCTTCGAGATTACTTTACTCGATCGCGACCAAAATTTCGCGCTGCCTTTTCAATATTATTATATAAAAGTATACATTTTCTGAAAGCTAAATGAACGTAGTTCTTAAAAATCAATATGGAATTTTCTGTTTCGCGACACAAAAAAAGTTATTGGCTTTCTCCGCAGTTTTTGAGAGACCAAAATATCGTATTAAAAACATTGTTGCTCTTTCGGATTACATTGGATCGAACTGAAACTTTGGATTATGATAAATAACAATACGATCTAAAAAACTATGTCTCAGATTTTTGAAATGTTTTCTTTTTCATTCAAAAGATATTGTCTATTTTGTAATTATGACGACCGAAAATTCAAAATTGCGCGCGTAATTGCGCGCGATCTAAAAAAGATATCGAAAATATGGGACACTGTTTTGAAGCTCACTATCCACAAAGCCTGCTAACGTACTTTTGATCGACATAGCGGAAAAACTGATCCTGACAGGCTCGAGGATGACAGTAAATTGACCTTTTTCTATACAATAGTTCAAACAGTAAACAATAATCGAGACTCAAGAACAAACAAATTTCAGTATTTTTATTTCTGTTGATAGTTTGACAATAAAGCCAGATTTCTATCGGACCGACATGCAATTAAAATTTTTCATTAAATCAGTGCGCAGCGTGTCGCCTTTTTCCACTCCACACTACCGGGAAGATACAACCGAAGCCTCGACACAAATCCACCAAATCTACTATAATTATTATCATTATGATGATGGTGATTTTAATGTTGATAATAGTAATGAAAAACTATCAGACACGTAGACTAGATTTTTTTCTCGAGTAAATTCGCTTTTTGCCTGGACGTATTCAAACATAACTGAAATGTTATTGATAGGGATGAGACTCCCAGACGGCGAAAATGATATATTATTTACTTTTATATATTAAATTTTAATCTTATTAATTTTGCTTAAAGTTATTGGTTATTTTTCATTTCTTTTGTTACCAGGTTTAAAGCGCTTAATAACAAAAAAAAAAAAAACTAATAATAATAATACAATTTGGTCATCTTAACGGGGTAACGCAAAATCGATGCCCGAAAGTAATTGCTGTTTATAGCCTTGCACATGTGCTTTGATTGAAGAACTTAAAAACTAGCCTTCGATCGACGTGCTAAATCTACCAACGTATCTAAGGTGGTCTTAATTCCGAGTCTGGTAAGCTACTTTCAAATAATTTCTGAACTTTTTCTTGTCAACTACTTTCTTTTGAGGAAATTCGAATGAAAACTTGTATATGTGATGCTCTTTATATATATACACTTGATTGCAGAAACGTTGTAGTATACATTTATACATATATACAAATACCTAATGAGATGCAAAAACATGAGAAGATTAATAACTCTGTATCCATTGATGCATATCTCACGAAATAATAATGTTTAAGATGTTTTATCAATAAAGTACATGAAAAATATGATTTGAGCTCTATTAGATATTATTAAATATATATTAGAGAGTTTTTAGGCTTAAGAAATGAAAATATATAAATAAATATAATTTATTTATATCTGATACTTCAAAACCTTATGTATTTGACGTGTCTTGCATCAAAGCAAATCATAAAAGTGTTTTAGCTACCTTTAAACATATACACGATCATATTTTAGGACTATATATGTATAAATGTATACTACAACGTTTCTCCAATCGAGTGTATATTATATATATATATATATATATATATTCCGCTCTACTTTTATGTATCGAGCACTGTACTTATCGGAAAAATCGAAACACAGACTTCCTACATTTACACTCGATTGCAGAAACGTATATATACTTATATACAAATACCTAATGAGATGCAAAAATATGATGATTGAAAGTTACCAAAAACACTTTTATGCCTTGCTTTGATACAAGACACGTCAAATACTATGTACTTATTGACTGAGTGGGAGGTCCGAACGGGAAAATATTTGGCTCGAGGTCCTGAAGTACGGAACGAGCGCAGCGAGTTCCGTGCCAAGGACCGAGAGCCAAATATTTTCCCGTTCGGACCGACCTTAACTCAGTCAATAAGCATTTTATCATATGACCACATATAAAAAATCGATTTCAAAGCGTTTTTAATAAATGCGAATCAAAATGCGTAGTTTTTACATGATTGACGGCAGCGAGTCCGAACGGCGAGTCCGAACGGGAAATTATTACACTTTTCGGAAAAGCGTACTTTTTTTGCTGACGACATTTTCCCCAAAGGTTTTTTTTAGAATCACGCGTACAGTGAAATACGGTCATATGATAAATAAGGTTTTGAAGTATCAGATATATTAATAAATTATATTTATTTATATATTTTCACTTTTTAGGCCTTAAAACTCTCTAATATATATTTAATAATATCTAATAGCGCTCAAATCATATTTTTTTATGTTCTTTATTGATAAAAGATCTTGAAAAAAATTATTTTGTGAGATATGAATCAATTAATTTTTTTTTTCATGTTTTTGCATCTAATTAGGTATTTGTATATAGGTATAAATGTATAGCGGTAAAGCGGGAAAACTGTTTGGTATCGATCGGCCACCAGTATTTCTTGAAGATTACTTGTCTTTCGTAAACAAAATGAGGAAATTTAAAGCTGACCATCTGTTTTGCCAGATTACTGCTATCTCAGGTTGCCAAGACAACTGAAGTTTGTTATTTCTTGGCATACAATGGCTTCCGAGAAAGAAGCGATTACACTTTATTGATTTTTAGGAGACGCCGATTTACAATTCAAGGGGATTTTATTATTATTAGCATTATTATTATTTATTTATTTCCAATTTGCTTAACGTTTTGCTTTAAATCTCATCTCTTTAAATCTGTAAATAACTGAATTTTAAATTAAGATATCATGGACAGAATTTTATAACATATATATATATATATATATGTATATATATATATATATACAGTGATATGCAGAAATTATGATCCTCTTGATATATATACAAGTATATCAAAAGTATATTAGAAATTATGGGATATCATCGCTGATATTTTTTTCGAGTTGCCTATCACTAGGGCTTTCTGAAAAAAAATTTTTTTGATGACATCCCATAATTTCTAATATACTTTTGATATACTTGTATATATATCAAGAGGATCAGAATTTCTGCATATCGCTGTATATATATATATACACACTTAATTTCTTTATTAGTTTAACTATTTATATAGTTGTAAGAGTTTCGAGACGTAGTGTGAAACTCTAAATTCATTTATTATTATTATTATTATTATTGCTTACAAAATTCTTAGTTTACCGAGTCCAATCCATGAACCTTGGGAAAACTGTAATGTATTCACTAATTTATATAGAAATTGAAAGCGGATTAAATAAAAAAAGAAATCAATTAATTATAAGAGTTCTCCTGATGATGTGAGCAGTTCCTAGGAGGGCAATCTTCTGTATTTCTGCTATGGGAATGTCTCCTTGTAGTTGATTGACATACTGCTCTAGTCCTTTGTGTATCAACTCAAGTGCCCCGATAACAATAGGTGTGGTTCTTGTTTCCATACCCCACATTTTTCTTATTTCTATTTCTAGATCTTTGTATTTAGAGAATTTTTCTATCTGTTTTAAGGGCACATTTCTTTCTACTGGGATTGACACATCAATTAGAAAACATCGTTTTTCTAATTTGTTCTTGACTATGATGTCTGCTCTGTTAGCTTTGATGGTTTTGTCCGTGTGTACTTGCATGTCCCATAAAATTGTTGCTGTATCGTTGTCCATTACTTTTTCAGGATCATGTTCATACCATTTCCTGTATACGTCGAATCCATACTGCTTGCAAAGCTTCCAGTGAATGTATGTCCCAACTTTATCGTGTCTTTCTATGAACTCTTTCTTTGCGAGAACAGGACAGCCTGATATAATGAAATCGATAGTTTCGTCGTATTCACCGCACGTTCTGCATTTGATGTTAACATATTTTCCTATGATCTTGTTCTCATAGTACCTTGTAGCCAGTGTCTGATCTTGCGCTGCTATTATTATTATTATTATTATTATTAATATTATTATTATTATTATTATTATCATTATTATCATCATCATCATCCTCTTCATCATCATTATTATTATTATCATTATTATTATTATTATTATTACTTTCTTAAAGCCTAGGTTCTTAGTCTTATATCTTTAATTGTCAATTCATGACATCAAGTTAGCTACATCTAAAAAGACATTTTTTTTAATGCAGCTACAGCGATGGCCGACCAAGGTGACCCTAGGGATATAACAACACTGCAAGAGGAGATCCAGGAAAATGAAAGAAGGATACTTGACTTGGAAGAAGAGGAAAGAAAATTACAAGAAAAACTGAAAGACCATGAGGAAAACTGCCAACCGAAAATCAAGAAACTGGAGGAAGAAATCGAAAGACTTAAAGAAGAAAACAAAACTTTGCAAGAAAAAGTCGGAAAGTTGAAGACGAATATGGAAGGGTTGAAGACGAAAATGGGAGACTTAGAAGAGAGTAATACAGACCTTGAAAAGCGAATCAAGAAATTTGAGCTTTCTGAAGATGAATTGATCATTAGGCAGCTCTGTTCAAGCGTCCAGGAAAATATTTTGAGGATCGTGCTGGATAACTATTATAACAAAATTCAGAACAAAAGCACTAAGTACATAGAAGAGTACATAACAAGGCAGATTAAAGACAGAAAAGAACAAGAAAAAGCAAAGTCAAGATGGAAAACATTAGAAGAGGAGATCAAGTGGGACAGTTTTTTGATAATACAGCTACAACCGGTCAAAGAGAATGGGAACGATACTGCTCATCCACCCTTGACAGAAAAGAAAATAGATGCTGCAAAACTAAACTTGGAACAGAAGGAGGAGTTAAGTGAAGATATGGTCGAGGCGGTAAACCAACTAAAAAACATATGGAAACAAACGAAATCAAAACTACCGAACGGGTAAGCCTTTTAAAAAACCACAATAAAATGTTCTAATTTGTTTTATCAGGGGAGGGTCCAGGGTTATCCCATGATGCATTGCGTTTCATAGTATATTATCAATTCTTTCATGACGTCATCACTTTGTTTGAGCAGGCTCTGAGTGAAGATCAACATGGCGGAGTTTAGTTCAGTTGCTGAATACTCGGCATCTATCCCAGAATTTTTCCTTATTTTACGTTCACTGTGTATCGAAAGACGATTTTTATGTTTCCATACCCGCATTGGAAGGAGTTGAACATTGCCAGAAATTCTACGACTGTAGAATCACGAAGTTAATCATAAAGTTAGCTTATGGAATAATTCTTTGTTTTCCTCATTTACTGATAAACGTTAATTTATCATACAAGAATTCAGAGTTCTTAGTGCTGTGGAAGGTATTTTCGCCGTTCGATGCTTCAAGGGAACACGAGGATGATATCATCCCAGAGTGTTTTCGGTGCGTTATAATTAGTACATAGTTTTTCTGTGTTATGTAGCTCTCGCTCGCTTACCAAGATTATTCCATAAAAATTTCCCGTAGCCCCAACTGTCTATAAGAATCAGTGAAACCTACGTACAACAACCTCATTATTATTATATAAGAAACGCTGAGTCTGAACAGCGTCTGCTCTCTATCTTTCCTCGATTTTTCAGCCATTTTCAATAAAAAATAACGCCTGCTATGAATACGAAATCTTTTGTTTATGTCGCGCCGGAAGTGTTTCTTTTCAGAGCTTCGAAGTCTAATGACTGCAAATATTGAGAGATGAAAAACCGAAATGATTTTGTGGCCAAACCATTTGAAATTTGGCAGAAATATTGACGAAAGTCCAATCCTTCAAACAAGATTTAAGATAGAGCTATACGTATCCGTTGACCATGATTTTGAGACCAAAAACGTTGAGTGACTTTGCACTCTTCCGGTCTCTTCACTAAAATGGGCACTCGAAATCCTAGTGCTTTTGTTGTTGTCAAACCGAATTGTAATTTAAAGGTAGGTTCTGATTTATTAATTTTATTAAAGCTTGAAGGTTAGTTGTTGAACTTCTAAGCCGTGCAGCTGTTGTACCCGATATTCATGATTTTGAGACCAAAATACTTGAGTGATTTCGCGCTCTTCTAGGTCTTCTTCACCGGGGGGGGGGGGGGGGGGTACTCCCTATAATTGACTATACGGGGATGCTCCGCCCGAAAGGGGTACGTTTTTCAGGAAAAGGGGTGGGAATTTGTGAATTTTGGTATAAAAATGGGTAGTTGTTCTTCAAAAATATATGAAAGGGGTACCTTTTCAGGCAAAAAAGTATATAAAAGGGGTAACTTTTTGCTTAAATTTGGTATATCAAAGCTCGAGAGTCCGGGCGGAGCATCCCCGTATGAAACGACCCGAATCCCCCCCCCCCGGGCTTCTTCACTAAAATGGGCACTTAAAACCCTAGTATTTTTGTTTTTGTAAATCCCCGTATGAAACGACCCGAATCCCCCCCCCCCGGGCTTCTTCACTAAAATGGGCACTTAAAACCCTAGTATTCTTGTTTTTGTAAAACTGAATTGTAATTTAAAGTTTTGGTTCTGATTTATCATTTTTATTAAAGCTTGCAAGTTAGTTGTTGAAGTTCTAAGCCGTGCAGCTGCTGTAGTTAAATATTTTGTAAGATATCGAGGAATTAAAACTCTAGCTCCATACATTTTCTGTTAATTTGAGAACTGTAAGTATAGGATTACCCCGTAAGAATAACGCCGCTAATACGCATGTCCGTTCGGAATTTCTGGCCATGAGTTGTTTTAAGACAGATTCATGTCAGTTATCTGGATAAATTCGAGAGAAAGAGACGAGTGACAACTGTTCGATGGACTCGTTGTTCAACAAAGTGCGTATCCCAGGGCTTATTTTCCTTATTTCAGTACCTATCATATAGATAAGTTGTAGATTTATTACTTTTCTTGTCGTTTGTGTAAAATATACTGTGATTTGACTCAACGTCCGTTTATTATTTATATATTTCCAATGTCCAGTTCTTCGTGAAGTGTCAAAAAATGGCTATTTTCAGAGGTCCTAAACTCATCCAAAACCTGTAGTACTTTTGAGTACTTTCATATACGAGTATGAATTAACCCTTAAGCTAAGATATGATGATATTAAAACGAAAAATACTCGTATATTTCCTGAGAAATAAGCGTTTTTCCTGCAACATCTGACACTCGAATATGTGAAGCGTATCAAGCCGCCTTTCTAATAGATCAAAATTTTTCATGAACCATTCCAAATATATCATTACCTTTTGGTGTAAGCATAAGTAGGATTGTTAAAAAACAACACACGTTAACCCTACTTTCATCGTTCATGATTTTGTTGGTTAATCATGGCTTTAAAACGGCTTTGTATTCGCTTCTTCAACGCCGAGATGGTTTAATGTTTATAATTGGTAAGCGCAATGCATCATGGGATAACCCTGGACCCTCCTCTGTGTTTTATGATGGTTCTGATTTCACTTATTTACCATTGCTATTGTATCAAAAGCCCCAAAAAAATAGCTCCAAAGATTATAATTCCATTGGGAAAGCTGCAAACGGCAAACGCGACCATGTTTTTTTCGTTTTCATGTTTACCTTTTGCAAACCTTCCTACAAAAGAGAAATATTATTTTGTTTATCTACTACTTGGTTGTTTTTTTTTTTTCGATTCCTTTTTAATAATCTAAAAAATGTTTTCACTGGTCAACGGACGTTTCACGTTTGCCGTAAACGTGCACTTAAACTATATAATTATATTGTCTGAGTCGGAATCGAAGATCCAGTCTTTCCATGTATACCGAGTTGCTTAGGGGCTTAGAATCTTTCAGAACTGATATAAAATTATTAAATGCGGGTGTGATGTAATTGTCCCGTCGGGGTCTGGAACTGACTGTGTTGATGTTGTTAGGACTGGTATTAGGACTGTTGTAAGCTGCGTGAGTTTGAAAAGTTCGTTAAGCAGAGTTGAGTTAATAAATCAAAAGAAAGATTCTGGTAGTTCGTTACAACTGTTGGCAGCGGTAAACCAAAACTGTCGAGCCATGAAGGAGAAGACAGCGAAGTACTATTCGGTCCACTTATAGATTTACTAGCAGATGACACCGGTTTCACTCCCACGGGTCCCCTTTCCACTCCACTCCAGTCAGACACAATACTGTTTCGGAGAAGACCAAACGTTTTCTAGACTAGAAACAAGCGCTGTTGGAATCTATAAGTGAGCTAAAGACCTTGGTTTTAGGGGTTGGTAAGCAAAACAAGAACATGGAAGAGCAATTCCAGCAGCTTTCACTTTGTGACAAGATGGAATCTCGCATTTCCTCGCTCGAATCTAACACATCGAAGCGGCCCTTAATGGAAGCTGTGTTAAAAACACTGATGCTACCCTAAGCCTCCCAGTTTTTCCTCGGGAAGGTCCGAATACGGTGCCGTTGAGCACCAAAATAACGTTGGACACAAGTAAGTAAGTTCAAATAAGCCAGACGCCATGTTTGTCTCCACCGTGCTCTTTAGAACCCAGTGCCACGCGACGTATTTCCACCGACGCACTAGCTGCCCGATTTGGCAGGGAGAATCAACAACAAGTGTTTCGCACAAGACTGAAGAACAGTGGTCGGAAGAGGGATGAAACGCTACCAGAATGGGCACAGACAGTCCGCCGGTTAACGAGACAGGCATATCCCGAGGCCCCCCAGCGGCTAAAAGAAACGCTCGCCCGAGATCATTTTGTCGATGCCCTCGAAGACATTGAGTCGTCCCCAGTCCCTAAACGACGCCCTCACAATCGCGGCGAAATTAAAAGCCTTCATGTCCGCGAATGGTCAACAAAAGAGACCAACTAGAGCTGTAATAGCTGGCGCAAAAGGGGAAGATGGTCGGCGCGTAGCAATTCGTGAGACAGTGGTGGTGCCGCCTCGTTTAGAAGTTATTGTGTCAGCGGAACTTATTGATTGAGATGTAACTGACCAGTTAGGGGCCCTAGAGGGGACCACTCGCTTTCAAGAGCGCTATAACCTAATGGTTCGAACGTATTGGTACGCACCAACCAGGCTAGAGTCTCTTTAAGGCTCTTTTACCCTTCTGTCTACAAGCGTTGCATAGCGGCAGTTTGTGAGCCAGCAGAAAGTGTGGTCGAGAATCGCAGTTTCGCTAAAGCTCACTGTTTGACACACCCTCCTGAAGCGAGCAACCAACCTTCGGTGGCCGACACCACCTCACCTGGCCGAAGTTTACGAAAGGAGCACCGAGAACCTGAATTGGGAGCAGCAAGAAGCTGTGAAGTCGCTTATTAGCGAGTTCAGGGATGTTTTCTTCACGGCCCAAGGTTACATTGGACGCACCAAGATTGTGACCCGTCACATTAATACCGATGACGCTCCACCCATCAGACAACACACCAGGCGCTTGCCGTTTCACAGGAAACAAGAGGCGTAACACGAAATCGCCGACACCTTACCACCTCACCTGGCGGACGTTTACGAAAGGAGCAGCGAGAACCTGAATTGGGAGCAACAAGAAGCTGTGAAGTCGCTTATTAGCTAGTTCAGGGATGTTTTCTCCGCGGGCCAAGGTTACATTGGACACACCAAGATTGTGACCCGTCACATCAATACTGATGACGCTCCACCCATCAGACAACACACCAGGCTTGCCGTTTCACAAGAAGCAAGAGGCACAACAAGAAATCGCCAACATGTTGGGAAAGGGTGTTATGGAGCCATCGTGAAGCCCCTGGGCATCCCCAATGGTGCTTGTGAAGAAAGGCGACGGGTACACGCACTTCTGTGTAGATTACCGAAAGTTAAATTCAGTAACCATCAAGGACTCGTACCCCCTTCCTCGCATCGATGACACCCTGGATGCGCTCATCGGATCACGCTGCTTTTCGACCCTACACTTGTCAAGTGGGTACTGGCAAGTGGAAGTACTTGAGGACAGCTTTCACCACCGGCACCAGGGGACTGTACCAGTTCAAGTTATGCCATTCAGGCTCTGTAACGCCCCAGCCACATTCGAACGGCTTATAGAGCAAGTTCTGTGCGGTCTGCCGTGGGAAATCCTGTTGATCTACCTAGACGACGTTCTGGTGTATGCTAAGACATTTAAAGATGAGCTGGAAAGGCGTGTGTATTCTCCAGGCTGCGCGAGGCAAATCTTAAACTGAATCCCAAGAAATGCCATCTCTTTAAAAGCAGTGTCAAATATATTGGTAAACTGGTCAGTCAGAACGGAGTCTCGGCAGACCCCAACAAGATCTCAGCAATCAAGGACTGGCCAGTTCCTATGAGCCCAAAGGAACTGCGGTCATTCCTGGGCCTTTGCTCTTATTATCGCCGGTTTCTAAAGGGATTTGCTGATGTCGCTATGCCCCTGTACAAGCTATAGGAAAAAAGAGGAATGTGATAGGTCATTCAAAATATTGAAGAGTTGTTTGACAGCGTCACCGGTCCTGGCGTTTCCCAGTCAAGACGATGGATTTATCCTGGACACTGATCCAAGCAACCGTTGGTGATGTCATGTCCCAGGACCAAGGCGGATGCGAAAGAGTGGTTGCCTACTATAGCCGCTCATTGACCAAGGCCGAACGGAAGTACTGTGTCACAAGGAGAGAGCTGCTTGCCGTCATCCTAGCTGTTAGGAACTTTCATCATTATCTCCTCGGAAAGAGCTTCCTGATTTGCACAGACCACGACGCCTTGCAATGGCTTGTGAGTTTCCGAAACCCTGACGGCCAAATGGCCAGGTGGCTAGAGGAATTCTCTATGTATGAGTTTCACATTGAGTATCGGAGCGCAAGCAGTCATGGCAATGCGGATGGGCTCTCAAGAAGACCCTGCGGAGAGTGTAAGAAATGCACAAAGGAAGAGGAGAAGGATGCAAGATGAAGGGTAATGAAAACGAGAGGACTTTGCTCTGTGACGTCGTCAAGAAGCCACACGAGGACAAACAAAGGGGGCAACATGAATGCAGCAATGGTCCCAAGAGGCTATCCGCAAGGAACAACAGATCGGTAAGGGAATGTCAAAGATGATCGTATCTCACTGCAGCTTGCGCTGCCTCGAGGCTATATAGAAGAAGTGTTGACTCAGCTACATAACAGCCCAACTGCTGGTCATTTAGGGTTGAAAAAAGACGACAATCAGGGTCAAGGAGCGGTTTTACTGGAACGGATACATACAGGATATACGCCGATGGTACTAGCACTGTGATACCTGTGCTTGAAGGAGTGGACCCCCGAAGAAACCGAAGGCCGGAATGAAAACGTATAACGTTGGCGCGCCACTAGAAAGGATCGCCGTGGACATCACAGGACCGCTCACCCCCACCGAACAAGGCAACAGGTATGTTCTCGTAGTCGGGGACTATTTTACGACATTGATGGAGGCGTATGCGCTACCCAATCAGGAGGCGGAGACATTGGCAAGGGTGCTGGTAGAGGAGTTCATTCCTAGGTATGGGGTCCCAGAGAAAATACACTCGCATCAACGCCCTAATTTTAGATCGGCCCTCTTCAAGAAGGTTTGCAAGATCTTGGGTATGGAGAAAACGAGGACGACTCCACTAAGGCAACAGTCAGATCGTATGGTGCATCGTTTCAACCGCACCTTAAGGTGACTGGCTACTTTTAGAAAAAAATTTAAACTTTTTTTTTTAAACTACGAAGTGAAATTTAATGCTGATTCAGAATGTGAAAAGAAAAAGAAAATGGGGTGTCCCGCGCTCGTTTTCGAGATAATCAGCATTTAATGGATACCTACGCGCGAGTTTTTGAAGCAAAAATTGCGCCACCGGAAGTGATCAGAAAAAAAATTACAACTCATAAGATAATAGTTATTTGCAGACCTTATCGTGCACAAATGCCAGCTAGTGAAGTATTCTATAATACGACATGGATATGTTTGAATAAAAGACAAAGAAATACATCGATTTGTCATATTTCGCCCTTTCAGAGCTCTTAAGAGTCATACTCTGTAAGAGTCAAACATAGGCCGGCCAGTCAAACTCAAGGATTTTGCTCAAATTTGGTATATAAACTTGTTTTGGGGTCCTAAATACGAAATTGATGATATTTTGTCAAGGGGGGAGGTTCAGTTTTAGGGGCCGTAGATGATTAGTTACAATGCTGTTCGAGCACTGTTTTGGTAGTGCTCCAAAAAATATAAGCATTTATATTTTGTAAAATATGTTGGTATCAAAATATTGACAAAATATTATCGATTTCGTATTTAGGACCCCAAAACAAGTTTATATACCAAATTTGAGCAAAATCCTTGAGGTTGACTGGCTGGATGTTTCTAAATTTGCTTGATCCTTACAGACTATGACTCTTAAAAATCTCATAAAAACAAACAAAAATACCTACAAAAATCTATTTTTTCATGCGTTAGATAAATTAACTTTTCTAAGAAATTTGATATAACGTAGATTTTTAGAAGTTTTTTCAATTAAGCCTTTAAAAAGTAGAGTCCCGTGCAAAATTTGAGGCCTAGGGTTTTGCGCTGTTGAAGTTTAAAACGTGTATGGTTCCTCAATAAAATTTCGTATTTTATTCAGCGGTTTTTGTGCGCGCGCCCATCGCCGGCTCAAATCGAGCGTTCAATGCATGCAATCACCTTATGGTGACTAACTACTTTGAACGTTAAATTTGAGCCGACGATGTGGGCGCGCTCGAAAAACGCGCAAAGCCGCAAAATTAGCTTCGGAATTTTATTGAGGGATCATACAGGTTTTGAGCTTCAACAGGGTAAAAACCTCAAAATTTTGCCCGGGACTCTATAATTTTCTGTGAATTTCCTAAAAACATCGGGTAAAAATAAATCTTTTGAGAAAGTTTGAAGAAAGCGTAATTATTAGAACTTATAAAAAAGCGTTTTATGTGTTTTTGTTGTCTTCATTTGAGTACGATTTTCAATTCATTGAGCTAAGAAGATGCTTAATTTTGAGCCTATTTTTCAAATTTACTTTAAAGTTTTTAGTTTGTCTTTGAAAATAAAGTTTAAAGTAGACCCCTCCAAATAGTGATGAGAATGAGGAATACGTGAGGGAGTACGCCAAGAAGTTGCAGGATCGAATCTCTCGGGCTCATCGGTTCTCGCGCGAACACCTTAGTTTGGAGTCCGACCGACAGAAACGACAGTACGACAGCCGTCTCGACCAACGTACATATGACCGTGGGGGTAGTATGGTTCTATTACCCTAAGCGGAAGAAGAATATCTCACCATGCTTATAGAGCCCCTGGGAACTTCAAGGTCTGTACATTGTTCTGAAGAGGATAATTGACGTTGTCTATGCATTCAGCAGGTCCCCCATTGCAAGCCTAAAGTGATACAACATGTCGCTTACGCCCATACAATGGAGATGCTATACCAACCTGGCTCGGAAGGGAGTGACCGATAACCAAACATGGCACGGCAAAGGGATCCAACCAAGGCACCAGCACCGGATCTCCAGGACGGGTCGCTAAGAAGGACGATAAGATGAAGAAATCGGTGGAACCAGTCAGCATCCAAGAGACTGGGGGAAGACCGACGCGTTCCAGGAGGGCACCTAGTTGGGTCAAAGACGTTTGTCTGGATACCTGATCGTTCTTTGTTAATGTGGGACTCGGGGCGCGTCCCTCGTTTGAGGGGGATAGTGTGATGTAATTGCCCCGTCGGGGTCTGGAACTGACTGTGTTGTTGTTTGGACTTTCGTTAAGACTGTTAAGTTAATAAATCAAAAGAAAGTACCTGGTAGTTCGTTACAGGGGGTTCTACTTTTCTTCCTACTTCACCTGTGTACCTACGGTTCTCGTAGTGAACCCTCTGATCCCGTAAACTTATTGCAAATATAACCCATAATATTTCTAAAACAAAGGGGGGAACCTCTGACCATGATCTACGGATCCTACACTAAACTTTATTCTATTTTCTATGCCTGATTACAACGAAACGTTAAAATCAAGGTCAAGAAAAAGATCTGCAGAGAGTCGAGATCAAAGCAGTCCAAAGAATGGCCACCTATGCAAGCGAGGCCGCTGGAGGTAAATGCATTTCCCAAATATGGATCAACAGCCCATGCATTTACCTGATGATGTTGCCTGGATCTTAATATCTTTTTACCTTACAAACAAGGTGTTTTTGGAATGAAATTTCTTTTAAGTTCAATTTGCAAGAAAAAAAAACATAATTTTTACTTAACTGTCTTTTTGGAAAGCTATAAGTGTACGCCATCTTAGTGATAATGATAAAATTGAGTTATATAATAGCGTAGAAAAGAACCCGAATTTTACTAACGTTTCGAGACGAGTATTGTTTACCGCTTTATCGTTGGTATTTGTGAATATTTAGACTCTGAAATGAGGCTAGCTTTGAGTAAATGAGTCTGTATTCAATGAACACAACGGTATTGGAGGAATTGGACAATGATATATAGTACTCAATAAATTTATTTTTATGTTAACTTATCGAAATATGGAGGTTTTATCGCCTTTCGGGGTCATTAAGAAGTATTTTCAGTAACTTGAGTTATCCGCATAAGACAAACGGCAAGGCAGAAATATGCTCAATGGCGACCGGCTCTCACTCTAAGCCGTTTTCTCGTCATTAGTGCTAACTTGAAGAATTATAATACCATAACCTCTTATAAGGATAAATTTCTTTCACGGAATCCATGAAATGGTCCCCAAAATTTGATTGATATCGCTCGTGTAGGACTGAGTAGACTGAAAAAGAAGAGCTTCGCCATTTTGGAGTTCATATAGGCTTTGTAACCAGGCGACTATGACATTCGTGTGGTGGTCGCCTGGCTGCTAAGCTGTCATGCGCATGCAAGCTATGCTGGACTCTCATGACTGGATTACGCACGCCTCTATTTTTCAAATTAACACTAACAAAATCTGCTCGTGCAGATTCAGTTCAACATTTTACACTGAAAAAGAGACACGATTCTCGAAACTTTTTTAAAATTCTTTTTTTTACGCTTTTTATTACAAGATATAACTCAATTGTGCAAGTTTTAATTAGTAATTCTTACTTAAGCACCTGAAATAAGTTCTAGAATTTTTTTTACCTTACAATCAAATTACGGATGATTTTCGATTTGGAAAAAATTCAACAAAGAATTAAAGAATTAAAAATCTACTGCAATCAAATTTTAATGTCTCAAATTTTTACTATTTTAAGACATTCTAAAGCACTTTACAAAAGAAGTAAACTGGCGTTTACCATTTCTTGTTAGCATTATTTGTTCGCAAGATATTTAAAATTTAAGTTTATGCTAATTAGAACGTTGATGAGGTCATATTCTCAACTCATAGTTTGCTTCAATATATATAGATTTCAGTGTATTTCTGAGGGTATTTGTGGAATGTCATTTAAACTTTGCACTATACTTGTATTCAAAGCCTGTAACATGAAAAAGTACAAACTGTGGTTGCTATGGCAACTTACTTTTGTCCAAGGCCCTAACAATATTTTTGGCTTTCAAGCTATTTTCTTTATCATTTTTTCATGTTTTGCAGAAAATGTACGACAAAAGTTTTTGCTTACGACTATAACATATATTTTTTACCAAGCCTCGTTTGATACCATCTCTTTATAAAGTTCAAAATGTCAAAAACTTGAATTCTAGATAGGGATAGCTTGGAACCGAAGCTGTTGCTATGACAACTTATTAGTATGGGTTTTTTTTTTTGAAGAACAATTGGAATACTTTAATGCTGCTAAATTTAGTTGTTTTTGATTGAAATTAAGCTGAGATATAGCTTATCGCAATCCTAGGCTAGTCAAGTATTGAGAATATGACGACATCAGGAATAATGGCCGCCATTTTTTCGAACTCCAATATCTTTGGAAGGAAAAAAGATATTTGAACAAAGAATGCGACCTTTCACTTTTGTATCAAAAGTCTTTCAAACCATGCTTAAAAACCGCCAAACATTTCAAAAATTCAAGCACTTTAAAGATAGTTTACGAATTTTAGTTAAAATAGATCACAATAAGGTTGACCACATCAAATATATGCAAATATAGGCATCTAAAGGTCAGGTTTTTGCCATGGCTCGGTTCAGGACCACGCAAAATGCCAATCATTCCCCTCTGATTTCAATACGTTGAATTAGACACCGAGGGGAACATAGTTATTCTTTGCTACTGCTAATGCCACTCTCTCTAATTTGTCAAATGAATTTTATCAGTTTTCGGCTTTAATTTACTTGTATACATGTTTTTAACGTACACGAAGGGTGTTAATCTATTTGTCCAGGAAAACCAGTAATTTCAGTTGGAATACTAATGGGAGTCATTTTTACGAAACTTCCAACCAAAAGAATAAAAAAGGAAAACCTTTCAAGCTCAATTGTTCAGCCATTCCGGTTGGTACGAACCAACTAGAATGGTTGTCCGAACCATTGGGAGTGATTTCTTAGAATTTCTCAGGACTGGACCAGGTATAAAATTCGTGCGTTCAAGACCAAAAATTTCAAGATGGCAGACAATATCTAGTGCATGTTTCATTAGAAACGTTCTTGTCTCGGTTTCAGCAACCGGTTTCCTGGACAAATGGAAAACGCCCATAAAGAACGTGTAAAGGCGACTATCTGGTCCCAGGTTTACGCCTCTATTATATATTGAGTTTTAATTTACATGTATTTTTATGGCTTGGCTTTGGTAGTCTGAATTAGATTAACGCTAGTTCAAGACTGTGTAAATAGAATAAAATTGCAATCACCAAAAATAAAGCATGCAATAATTATATGAAAGCTTTTTTGCATGTTGTCTTGTCATTTTCATTTTGTTTGCTGAGAAGCGTTTGCAACTTTTATGTACAGCCAGAGCAATTCAAGATTTAGTTCAACTAGATAGTCCTTCTCTTACCTGCGAAAAACATGCAATTTTTAAGGGAGTTTTGGCCATTTTTTTGGGTTCGATATAGACTGATAAGCAGGATTTTCTTGACCCGGCGTTTTCAATAGCGCTTTATTGATTTTGGACAAGTAATTTTTAGGTGCAAAAGAGGGAACTTTGCCGGATATTAAACTGACCCCCAAACAGGGCCCCCTCTAATCTGTTCAACAAGAAAGATGACATACAAGAGGCAGCGCCACCAAAACACGGTTAAAGAGTATATAGGAGCCAGTCCACGTCAGCTTCGAGTATATTTGAAAATGACAGAAAGCAACCCAACCTGAAACTTTGTGGGATGAAAGGTAGTCACAAACAAGTAAACATATGGGCACTATTTAGTCTTGTAAACTTAATGCGGTCACATGACAGCTGGTTGAACTTGGCCCCTCTAGGGCCAATTTTTTGTCTAGAAAATTTTCCAAAATTAGCAAACTTTGAACGGCTCTCGTTATCATATACCTAGCTCGACTAGCCCTGCTATTTCTAAATGGCTGGCGCCCATCTATTTATATAATATTATCTTTTAAATTTTGTTATATAGCAAAATAAGGAGTGCCAATAAAGATGTTTGTTGTTGTTTTTGTTGTAGAGATATTTTAAAACTTTTTCGTTCCTGTCATTGAACATTCTTTACGGTTTAAAATCGGTATTTTTTACCTTTAACATGTACTTTGCAAAAGATTTGTTTTTTTAAAGATAGGGTGGTTTCACAGACTCGCCAAATCGTGAAATTAACATATTTTCAAAAAATATTTTACCCAGCTGTGCGATTCATAGGATAATAAGCAATTATTGGACGAGGTTGAGCAAAATATCGTGATTTGTTAGTGGCGAGCAAGCAATTATTTGCCGATGCCGAAGGCAGAGGCAAATAATTGCTTGCAAGACACTAACAAATCTCGATATTTTGCGATAACCGAGTTCAATAATTGTTTTATCATTCAAATTATTTTTTCTAATCTTTGAGGGGCAGTGCGAGTCAAACAATAACAAAGAAGTCAGCTCATTTTTTCAGGGAAGCGAGCCATTGTCAAATACAGCGTTACTGCGCATGAGCAAACCGTTATTTGCTCGTTAGGAACTTGGAATCTTAAGACTTTGTTCAAGAAAAGAAATAAAGTACTAAACAAGTTTCTATTTTGAAAGTGAATGAAATCGATCGGTTTGGCAACATTTCAAATCTCCATTCCTCCCCCTCATAAAACATTTCATGTTTATACTGGAATTTTTTGGAACCGACACGCTTTGTTGCGGGGAGACTCTATATATCGAGTTCCTCACTTTATGGGAAATAAATATTAATCCTGGACCTTTCCCTTCTAATCGTGTGTTTGCGAACAACACTACAAAACCTTCAACTCTCAAGTGCATTTCTCTCAACATCAGAAGTATCAAAAGCTTTTTCAAGACACCAGATTATCCGTCCAAAGTATGCAAGCTGGATGTCTTTCAAAAATTTGTTTAATGCGAAAATGTTTATGTTATTGCATTAACCGAGACATGGCTGACAGATTCTGACCGACTCTGAAATCCTTGATGTTGGATATTCGATCTATCGATCTGACAGAAGCTTGCACTGATAAAAAAGGTGGTGGTGTTCTATCAGCAGTAAAAATTCCATACAATCATATCGGCGGCGGGATTTGGAATCTAATTCTTCGGAAGTGGTTGCTATTGAAATTGTACAGAAGAATAGCCCAAAATTCAACTTTCCGCTTTTTATCGTCCGCCAAACTCAAACTTTCAGACTTTCATCACAGATTTTAATACTTTTTTTGACAAAGTCTTCTCAACGCTCAAGTACCAAGCTCCTTGTTTTGGGGGACTTTCATTTTCCATCAATTGATTGGGTCGGTTCGAATGAGTCGTGTACTGCTGATGGATTTTCCTTCGGCGAAATGCTGGACTATTTTCTTTCTCAAGTAAACACGCAATCTACCAGAAATGCAAATATCCTGGATCTCATTATCTCCAACGAGCCCGATTCAATTCACAACATTGAAACAATGGATGAAAGTGATTTACCATTCCCTACCGACCATATTCCAGTTATCTTCAACCTTACTTTTCGCTTTCCTCGATTACTAAAACAGTTTCGGACTGTTTATAATTGTATGAAAGCTGATTTTATTTTCTTAAAAGATACGTTACGTACTGCCACCTCACCGGCCTGATTTCTACTAATTCTACTACAGAACAGGACTTTGAGAACTGGTACTCTCAATTTATATCCATTATGGACGAACACATAACTAAGGTAAAACTCAGAGATTCTCTTCCATGGATAGATGGTCAAGTTATATACCTGCTCAGAAAGAAAAAGGATGCTAGAAGTAAAGCTATGCAGACCAATAGCGTGTATTACTACGAGAAATTTCGTGCCCTACGTCGTGAATGCAAGTCAATAATCAACAGTAACTACAACGACTATATATACTCTCTTTAAGCATCATTACATGAGAATCCGAAAATATTTTGGTCATACTATAGAAGCAAAAGGAAAGTAACCTCGGTGCCTGCTACTATTGAATACCGTGATCAGTATCTTCATACTCCAGCTAGTCAGGCTGAGGCGTTTAATCATTACTTTTTTACTGTATTTTCGCCTGATCAATCATCCTCTGCGACTCCTTGTGTGTCTATTCAATTGGACTCTGGTGTAGCGCTATCTTCTATCGTCGTGGCCATTTCTGAAGTAGAATCATTGCAACGCAGCTTAAATATTAGTAAATCCTATGGTCCTGATAGTCTGCCTACTCGTGTTCGAATGTGCGTCTGAACTTGCTCCTTCAGTGTGCAAGATCTTCAATAAATCACTTCCTTCTGGTCCCCTACCTAAGTTGTGGAAAGTGGCATTGGTCATACCTATTTATAAGAAAGAGGACAGAGAACTAGTCGAAA
This sequence comes from Anthopleura xanthogrammica, assembly GCA_964019055.1. Taxonomy (NCBI): domain Eukaryota; kingdom Metazoa; phylum Cnidaria; class Anthozoa; order Actiniaria; family Actiniidae; genus Anthopleura; species Anthopleura xanthogrammica. The sequence goes on along the minus strand of OZ025219.1, from coordinate 3,266,886 downwards.
ATTATAGACCTATTTCCTTGCTTTGTATTCTATCGAAAGTGCTTGAAAGATGTATCTTCAATAGATTAATCAACCACTTAAGCAGTTCCTTATCTTCTTTCCAACATGGATTTTTGAATGGTCGCTCGTCAATTACTCAGATGCTTTGTTTTCTAAAAAGAATAGGACATGCCCTGGATAACTCGCTTCAATATGATATTATTTACTTAGACTTGTCTAAAGCATCCGAAACTGTTTCTCATTCTCTCCATCTACAAAATCTCGCAGCTGCTGGTATTAATGGTTCTCTCTTCTAATGTTTCGCGGATTATCTTACAAATAGGTCCCAGAAAGTATTAATCAAGGGTGCAACATCCTCATCCCTACCAGTCCTTTCCGGAGTACCCCAGGGAAGCATTCTTGTTCCATTGCTATTTTTATGGTACATCCATTACCAGAAATATTGGACATTGTCAGCGGTGCTACGCATAAATGAAAACCCAGTGGTTTTGTAGGGAAAAATAACACTAACATGGTTCCCAAGGACAGATTTATATTTAACTGAGATGTCAGAAAAATTTCATGTCAAAAAATAGCCCCTTCACGATTAAAAGAACAGTAAATATAATTTCGTTGTGAAAATCTCACCACAGGAAGCCCATGAACATCAATAACCATAGCTAAACGTAAATCATGACTTTGGGCTTCCTTATTGTATCCCAGCAATCAATGGGAGCTTCTAAAATCAAAATGGCGTGTAAATATAAGAGCTCTTTTCTTTTCAAACGAAACTGTGCTTTCTTGTCCATAAAATTTGAAGATTTTAGGTATATTCTGAAGATGAAAATACTGTAATGTTGATGGGTTTTTGACCGAACAAAAAGAAGAAAGAATGACTTTTTAATCAGCTAAGTGGAACCATTAATATCTAAATAATCGATCCCGAACACCAGGTTTTGACTATGTCATTTGTGTAGAGCATTTGTTTTTTTTATTGTAGAGCATTTTTCGTACGATTACAAGGAATGTATGGAATTTATTCCCAAGAAACCATTGATAATATATAAGCTATTTTGACCGAAGGAAAAAACAGTATTTTGGACTTTTATTCTCTTCGAGTTTTTAATGAAGAACAGTTCCATGTTTGTAAAACACCAGACAAATAAAACGATAAGTACAGTAAATTTTATCATGCTTTTAAATAAACCTTCCATACAAATCCCTCTATCGGCTCGCCATTTTTAAAGGGCCAGAAAATGTATGAATAATTAGATTATCCGCCATTTTGTCCCTGATTTCTGGTAATGAATGACTTGCCTGATGAGTTGTCTAGTTCTACCATGGCCTATATCTTTGCTGATAATACCAAGCTGGCCCGAATCATCCATTCTGAGTCTGACATAACCCACCTTCAACAAGACATCGATAAATTAAAGTTCTTGATTGGTCTACAAACTGGCGCATGAAGTTTAATCTGGACATGTGTGAATCTGTACGAGTAACTCGAAAGAAATTTCCATTCTTGAGCTCTTACTTTATCGAAAACCATACCATCTCACAGACTGGTACCGAGACAGATTTTGGCGTTGTTGTCAACGATAACCTTAAATGGTATTCCCACATTTCTTCTATAACATCTAAAGCTAATAAGATGCTGGGTTTTCTCTACAGAACATCTAACCCTCGTTTTGGTTCCGCAGTCAAGCGTTCACTCTACCTTAGTTTGGTCAGGACATATATTGGATATGCTAGTGTTCGGTGGTTTGCGAACAGTCGAGGGAGCTCAACGACCAGCAACAAAATATGTCTTAGGGTACCCTGATGCCCTAATCCATTACAAAGAGAGACGGAATTAGAGATTTAATATTTTTCTTTAAGGCTATCAATGGCATGTATAATTTTGATATTTCAGAATTTATTCAACCTCAAGTAATAGTTAGGTCTACTTACCATAGACGTTAATTAGATTATCATTCCTTAAAGTGTAGGACGTCTCTTTTTCAACGTAGTTTTTTTAATCGCACTGGCAAGTTATGGAATTCACTTCCTTTATTAATAAGAACGCAACCTAGTGTTAATTATTTCAAAGCAGCTTTAGTCAAACATTATAAGATAGCACTTATTGAAACATTCGATCAGGACAATGTTTATACATGGAAGTAATTGTGTCCTAAGTGTTACTCCACTAGGAACCTACTTAGTTTTCATCAGTGTTGTTTCCAACACATTTTTAAAACTAAAGTTACTAAAGAGGGGTATTTTACATCGTATATATAATATATATATAGAGTATTATTCATATGTATTTATTATAAAGGGGGGAATTAGGCCCACTTTGGGCGTCGGGTTTCGCATGTGCCGAATCTAGTGCAAATGAGCTCAAATAATAGGGTTTGATCGTTTGCGTTGGATTCGGCGCATGTGAGCTTCGACGTCTAAACCTGGCCTTGTTCTTCACAATATTAAAATATATTATTATATTTAGCTTAACTTTTTCTAAAATTTCTTACTACTATTTAATTATTTATTATTATTATTGGCTTTAATTGGCATTCACCTATAGTTGGAGCTTGCTCTGTTGTGATTGACCCTCGCTGAGATTTTTTTCTCGTTACTATTCTCGTTTCTTAATTAGTTTTGCACGTTTTTATCTACTCAGTGGAAGTTTAATGAATAAAATAAACTCTTACCAGATCTAAGAATCGTCAGTGTCGTGTTTTTTTTATATAGATTATTTTAAATCTTTTACTAACTCTACGAATCATTATACCAGTGAAATTAAACTGCATCCCACCAAGGAATAACTTTAGTTACTTGATAATAATCCTCTCCCCGTCCCCACAGGGGCAATTTTAGTCACACGACAACATGAACCAAAAACAAGCTTCGGAAATTCAAACTTCCCGCCTCATTGATTACAATAGATCTGATTGGTTCGTTACTAGTCGGATCAGTGCTTCCTTCTTTTGTTTCATAAGACAATTTATCCCACACCGTAGAAAATACAGCCAATCAGAAAGAAGGAAAGCCGTTGTTTATTCGTCGGTATTTCATCCTTCCTTCACACCATGCACTGCGGGTTGAATCTACGCACTTGCATTTTCTATGGTGTGGGATAAAATGGTTATAAAATGGTTTCTCGTGGCATACCGTGGATATCCCACTCGTCACTTGTATTTTCTTTGTATACACACTCGCCTAAAGGCGAGTGTGTATACTAGAAACTACAAGTGACTCGTTGGATATTTCACGGTATGCCACTCGAAACCATTGCATAACTAGTATGGAAGACCGTAAACGTCGATTTTTAGCTCAACACTCAAGATGACCTTGCAACCATCTTACTGATTTTTTGCGGGAAAATTATGAATTTTAAAATCTTAAAAACTTCTGACTGAACTGTCCAATCGAAATACGGTTTTAAAATCCGTGTTTGTAATCGCCAGAAGCGTAAAAAAAAACATATTTTAGGAAGCAATAATCAATTTAAAATCATATGAACCATTACAAAACGATGTTATGACGTCATTAAAGTCTGACATGTAATTTTGAAAATACTCCAACCTTTCCTATTTTGGGTTCATTTGTGCCCGACGTGTCCGCATCCCACAATGTTTTACTTAAAACAAATTTTTTTTGTTTTTGATTTTGTTTTAATTCTTTTTTTTTTTTTATTGATTTTTTTCTTCAACTTTTGACAGTACGTTTATTCTACCACTAAAGTACCATGAAAGTTTATCAGCTAAAAATTACTACTTTTCTTGTTCCATTTCACCGTCCAGATTGTTGTTCGTACACTAGGTCATTTTAAGATGACGCGATATGTTCAGTTCCCTAGGTTTAGGTTTTCTTCGCACCTTATTATATCTAGTTGTATATGGTGTTCTGTACCAACTGGATTAACAGAGATAGTACGGGGAAAGTTATTATTGTCCTTGTGATGCAGAAAACCAGTGATAGCATTGGAATTATTTTCACCATGATTTGCAGATGAACATATGTATTTCCTGACAAAGTCTACTAAGTCTCTTCTTAAATCTGGCATATTGCACAACATCACTGATGGACTTAATGCAGAGTTGGAATACGCAAGCAGGCCACTCAATCTTCGCACAATGAATTCAGCAGTGTTATTTAAACTAAGTTTTATGATTAAATTCAGAGATGAAAATAACACATAAAGAAGGTATGGAAGAACAAATGTAAAAATGAGTGTCACAAAAGTGGACGATCCGTAGAATCTCGAGGAATTGTTGTTACTCGCGTTAGGAAATATAGCTCTTCTTCTTTGTCGTAGAAAAATTAACATACGAAGGCTGGTAAAGGTTAGAATGACGCTTGGGATGAGGTATATGAGAACTGTAAATCCTATGAACATCGCTTTATATAATGGGACAGTTTTAGTATAGATACATAGTTTGGTATAGCTGTCAGGTTCGATGTCTCTGGATTGTATCCTGAAAGTGGCCGATGGGACAAGCGTTATCAAACCTCCAGCGAGCCAAGCAGCAAGAACGAGTCCTCTGACGATGCGTTTCGAGGGGACCATAAATGGATGGGATACGGCTAGATATCTTTCTATTCCAATGACAAAAAGGTTGCACATAGTTACTACTGGAAGGAAGATGTTTGAAAACCTGACTACTTTACAAGTCATGTCATCGTTTATAATGTCCCAGAAGTTGGAGGTTATGGCCACTGGAACTGTGATGATACTACACAACAAATCTGACAATGCAAGACTTTGAACATAAATACTGACTACAGGAAATCGATCGAAATCTCTTCGTTTCTTAAGATTGCGTCTTTGCTTTCTCTTAAAATGCAAGATCAGGCTGTTTGCTACGATGGCATACAAACCAAGGACTGCCACCAGCGAGTAGATAATTACTCTAGCAATAAAAGTGTCTTTTGGTATGAAAACATATTTCTTGTTGGCAAACGTTGTAGTCGAATTTACTGCAGTGTAATGAATTGTACTGTTGTTGATCATTACAGTTATTTTAATACAAAATGTTCTTTCTTGAAGCAGATAGTAGACTTGATCAAAATTACAGCAAGGTCTTACCTTTGTAGCTGTACACCTTGATTTCAAGTTTTTCCTGAAACAGTCAGAATTATTTCAAGTCTGTTGGTAGTAAATAAAGTGATTCTTCTCATAACGAATGGTTTTTCTAGTTTAGATTGCATGATCGATTTAGATTCTAGAATGAATATGTTTGAAAGAAATGCGTCGGTGAAATTTTAGCTTGACAAGATGTAAAAATTGAATGATACTGAAAAAACAATAACTGGGAAAAAAAACAAAGCTTTATACTCAGTTAGCTTAATTTTCAAAACGTTTTCTCTTAGGTGCACTTAAATGTATTTTAAAAATTATTCATATCTACTTTGTGTTCCTGTCCATCTAGGAATATTCTTTTTTTATTTGATCGTTTTACTTGTTTTCTTTCCGTTTCGCTCTTTTCTGAAATAAATCTCCAATTACGAGGGAGTTTCGATAAATTATGCTGCAGAGTATTACAAGGATTAGACTTCGATTTTAACGGAAATCTATATTCAGGGCAAAGACACAATAGGATTAATGAAGTGAATACCATTTGGAGAGTACAATTTCAGGAAAAGACATGCAAAAAGAAAAACAAAAAGATGATGAAATGAAATGGGAGTGGATATCCAGTATATAGATAGCATGGAGGTAGTTTGAGACTCCAAAAACATTGAATCGATATCAGAATTCCAATATCAACTTCATTGAATCAGAACGCCAATAACACACATTTCTTTGGATTTATTGATAAGAATATTGTTTGTAGTTTTTGGCACAAATCGGTCAAAACGAGGGGCGTCTTACCCTGCTTACAGAGCCCTTTTGGCTTTGGGTCGGGAAAAAAAGACCAGCCCGACCATCCTGCCGCTCCGCCCTACGGAAGTGTAGATAAATAACCTCTACTCGCAGGGTAAGAGCGTATATTTAGGCAATAGAAACTAAGTTCTATGACTCTACCGGTGAAATAGATCACGCGGGATGTTGGGAGAACGCGAGAAAAGTTCAATAATCACGAGCCGGAGGCCAGATGGCTGATATAGCAGAAGATATTTTAAGAATATAAAAACGTTTTATTTTCTGATCAAAATTGAGATTCTCCAAACTATGGCAAATAGGCGAATCACATTCGTCGTACTTTTTCTCATTCACAATGCAAAGAAGCAGAGTCTGCCAAAGCAGTTTTCACGAAATTGTCTTGAAAATAAATTATAAAAAGGATGTTAACATTAACATTATACAAAAATGTTCGAGAAATCCGACTTAAACTTCAAACAGAAGTGACAGTTTTCACGAAATTGTCTTGAAAATAAATTATAAAAAGGATGTTAACATTAACATTATACAAAAATGTTCGAGAAATCCGACTTAAACTTCAAACAGAAGTGACAGACAACTTTGGATCGTGCAAGCTCTCCGGCTTCAAAAACAACACTGGATTTTGTCAGATCTTTTTGAACTTCTTTTCTACATCTACAACAGAGCAAACCTCACATCCTGGATAAGTTTCATAATTTTGTCATTTGAGAGGTTGTTTAGGGACCTTTTTATTTCATTCCTCAGTGAAACCAGACTGTTTTCGGGCCGTAGTTTTCGTCGCTTTTCGATCTACTGACTGGCTGGAAGTTGCTTCGGCGAAAAATCTTTTCGGCAAACTTACTCTAGCATTTCGCATATTCTATAAAATAATCATATGAGAGAGAGAGAGAGAGAGAGAGAGAGAGAGAGAGAGAGAGAGAGAGAGAGAGAGAGAGAGAGAGAGAGAGAGAGAGAGAGAGAGAGAGAGAGAGAGAGAGAGAGAGAGAGAGAGAGGGAGAGAACTTTTGCCGATATAACGAGGTCAACACTCATTGGTTGATAGATAATCATATGACACTAGCTAAATCCTGGCTGGGAAATAAATGTTTCTTTTTAACAGAACAAATGAGGTTAATAAGATACTTATTCTATGGCAAGGCAATGGGGGGGATTCATACTGTTGTAGTTTAGTAGCTGAATTATGTAAAAACTTGAATTACATAAAATTGATCAACGGGAATAATGAAGGAAAACTTTTAACCAAGGTTACTATGTATGTACTACATTCAATGAACATTTTTATTCTACAGTTAATATAAATAAAAGTGTTCTTCAGTCTATTTGTTTTGCACTTGGAAACATCAAAATTCCACTTACTTCTCAGATTAACGTTACATGTATTTAGCTTGAGTAGTAAGCTGTGCAACTTGTGCTTCACATTAAATTGAGCGGATCTCATTAAATATCTTGGCCGTTAGAGCATCTCTGCGGTTGTAAAGTGTGCGGTTAAGTTACTGGCTGCTAAGGCTTCAGCGTTTTGAATGATTTTAGGTTTTTCTTTTTTCGAAAGTAAAGCTTTGTTTTGCAATAAGAATGCGAATGCAGAACAAAAGGACGTGAAAATAAAACCAAATTAAGAGGGGATGTCAGCAAAAATCGAAAATACGCCGGCAACAATCAAAAGTTCGATTTCGCTAACATTTTAGTATTATAGGTAGGCCTATATGCGAGATAAACCATGGTATCTTTCATTTGTCGAAATATCACTTTATTTCGGAGAAAATCGAGAAAAACGAATATGTCCATAATTGACCCTTTGAGAGAGCCAAAATATATATACTCCAACTTCGGGGAATGGCGTGCCTTTACAAAAATAGGTATATGCTTAATTCTTCAAAATCTGTTTTATACTGTGTTCTAACTTTAAAAATCGGAAATTTCATTGTCTTTCAAATAAATTCTTTATTTGAACAATATTTATGCAGGGACCTCTCATTTAGCAAGCTAGTTTAAAGGTAGCCCTATTAACTCATCATCCGAGCCAAAATTCAAAAATTCTACTGCCTTTCGTATGTTTTCATGTCTTTTCTTGACTCAAGAAAGCCTCAAAAACTCTCCTAGGATGAGAAGAGATGCTTTGGAGAATTACTACTCCCTGAGCGTGCATAGTTTTCGTCACTTTTCGAAGTTATGTCGACTGATTTTTATTTGAAGCAAACTGGCCAAGCACGCGGTGAATATTCAAACATACCCCACTTTCAATTCTGTGAAAATTTAATGCCAACTTGCCTGTCGACAAATACAGTTTTAAATTTAAAAATCCAAGTTAGAATAAAGTACTGTGATATAAAATGTATTTCAAAAGAAGATGAGAGTAGAAAACGTTCTAAATTATCAACGAAATCAACCTGACTTGCTTCTTCACCGAATCGATCCAGATAAGTTAAAACTTGTCGCCGTAATCTTATTGAAATATCACTTTAACTTGATCAAATCGTAAAACTCTTCTTGTAAAATTATATTTATTTTATTTTGGAGGAGTTCAAGCCGCATTTAATACGGTCTGTAGCTTGACCTATTTTTTACATTGAATATTGTGACTTTCAAATTTCTTAAGTGATTATTGTCTAAAGTAGATAAACTCTGAAAATTTTATTTAGGCTTTTAGGAGATTTTTCACCCAGAAATATTTTTTTCTATAACGAAGACTTGAGATCTTAAGATCACAAGTACGAAAGACTTTCTTTACTTTTCGGTCCGTACCGTACTCAGTAATAGACGCAAATTGACCAATTATAGTGCGCATAATTACCTTGCTAGAAGAAGATATCATATTTTTTTTTAAACATAACAATCAGTTAAATCTCTTGCTGCGGGAGCACCAAACGTCTTGACTCGACCCAATTCTACGTCAATCTCTTTCGCACTTTTTTGATTTTTTTTTGTGCGAGAAAATGGTGTCATCAAACATACTTGACAGTATGTAGATTATATCACAAAAGCCGTTTATCATGTAGAACTTACAACTTTTCTTGTTCCCTTTCACCGTCAAGTTATCTATATAAGAATGAACAGCAGACCTCATTCTTGTGGTTCGTACACTAGGTCATTTTAAGATGACGCGATATATTTAGTTCCCTAGGTTTAGGTTTTCCTCGCACCTTATTATATCTAGTTGTATATGGTGTTCTGTACCAACTGGATTATCAGAGATAGTACGGGGAAAGTTATTATTGTCCTTGTGATGCAGAAAACCAGCGATAGCATTGGAATTATTTTCACCATGATTTACGGATGAACATATGTATTTCCTGACAAAGTCTTCTAGGTCTCTTCTTAAATCTGGCATATTGTACAACATCACTGATGGACTTAATGCAGAGTTGGAATAAGCAAGCAGGCCACTCAGTCTTCGCACAATAAATTCAGTAGTGTTATTTAAACTAAGTTTTAAGATTAAATTCAGAGAAGAAAAGAACACATAAAGAAGGTATGGAAGAACAAATGTAAAAATGAGTGTCACAAAAGTGGGCGATCCGTAGAATCTCGAGGAATTGTTGTTACTCGCGTTAGGAAATGTGGCTCTTCTTCTTCGTCGTAGAAAAATTAACATACGAAAGCTGGTAAAGGTTAGAATGACGCTTGGGATGAGGTATGTGATAACTGTAAATCCTACGAACATCAGTTTATATAATGGGACAGTTTTAGTATAGATACATACTTTGGTGTAGCTGTCAGGTTCGATGTCTCGGGTTTGTAACCTGAAAGTGGCCGATGGGACAAGCGTTGTCAAACCTCCAGATAACCAAGCACCAAGAACGAGTCCTCTGACGATGCCTTTCGAGGGGACCATAAATGGATGGAATACGGCTAGATATCTTTCTATTCCAATGACGAAAAGGTTGCACAAAGTTACTACTGGAAAGAAGATGTTTGAAAACCTGACTACTTTACAAGTCATGTCATCGTTTAAAATGTCCCAGAAGTCAGAGGTTATGGCCACTGGAACTGTGATGATACCACACAACAAATCTGACAATGCAAGGCTTTGAACGTAAATACTGACTACAGGAAATCGATCGAAAGCTCTTCGTTTCTTAACATTGTGTCTTTGCTTTCTCTTAAAGTGCAATATCAGGACGTTTGCTACGATGGCATACAAACCAAGGACAGCCACCAGCGAGTAGATAATTACTCTAGCAATAAAAGTATCTTTTGGCATGAAAACATATTTCTTGTGAGCAGAAGTTGTAGTCGAATTGACTGAAGTAAAATGATTTGTACTGCTGTTGATCATTGCAATTATTTGAATGTTCTTTCTTGAAGCAGATAGTAGACTTGACTGATCAAAATCACAGCAAGGTCTTACCTTGGTAGCTGAACAACTTGATTTCAAATTTCTCCTGAGTCAGTCAGAATTATTTGCAAAGAATGTTGGTAGTAAGTTAAGTGATTCTTCTAGAAACAAAGCATTTTTCTCTTTCGGATTGTATGATCGATTTATTTTGTCGAATGAATATGTTTGAAGGAAATGCATTGGTTGCTTATTGTTTGACGAGGAGCAAAAAATTAAATGAATCAAAAGTAAACACAATAGTTGGAAAAATCTAGACAATAGTTGGACAAATCCGTTTACTCACTTATTGAAATACAATTATTTTCGGCATACCTCAGGCGCATAAATTTGATAATTGTTGTCTGGCTCTTAACTAACTCTATATCGCCAAGATATTCCGCTTCTTTTTATGTTTTTGATTTACTTTTATTTTTGTTTGTTTGTTTGTTTGTTTGGTTTTCTTGTGGGTTGTTATTTTGGTTTGTTTTTTCCTTTTCATTCTGCTCAGTTAATTAAATTGGCCATGGACAGGGACTTTTATGAAATTATTATACGAATTTAGGCACCTTTGAAAAAAAGAAAGTGTGAAACTTGCCACTGACGTCAGTGACTTTAACGAAATTAATATACAAAATTAAGGCACCATCGGAAAGAAATGTGTGAAACTTGCCATTGACGTCAGGGACTTTAACGAAATTAAGATACAAAATTAAGGCACCATCGGAAAGAAATGTGTTAACAAATAGTCAGCAAAGATTTCAAGACTTACGCCTCACATGCATGCATTCCATCCAAAAAGGCAAAAATAAAGAATGGAAATCACAGGTTTTTGAACTTTTCTCAATACAATTCAATGACTAAAGAAAAAAAATAGCAAACTGGATAACGTTGATTTGATCTTTCATTGACATGAATTAAATATAATTTCATTGCAAAAAGTATAAGAAAAATAGAGAATCGAAATCACAGGTTTTTGAACTTTTCTCAATACAATTCAATGACTAAAGAAAAAAATAGCAAACTGGATAACGTTAATTTGACCTTTATTGACATGAATTAAATATAATTTCATTGCAAAAAGTATAAGTATTTTTTGATTTCAATGCAAGCGTTTGGGTGAACTTTTTTAAGAGAATAAGCGTCATCAGACAAAGACCAGGTAAAGCCAGAAAGTTGGCTCTCTTTGAAGTTAAACAGACCACGTCAAAAATACCACGCTGGATTCGAAATCCCCTCGCTTTTATGAATATTTTGATAAATAACACAAAGCCATCCGTAAAGATCTTGATAAGTATTTTAGTCAATTGTTGAACCAACAGTGACAAATTTGAAACGCTCACAGTTTTGGCGTATCACTGCGAGGTTAATTATAAATACAAAAAAATTCTTAAAGTAGCAGCCTTGTCGTTTCCCAGGAAAAGAAGACTGGCGTTGTTCTTGAACGATGACTACCCCGATATATATTTTTTTAATTTAGAAGGTGCTAAAACGCATTTCATCAAAGAGTAAACCTAAAAAATTAGTGGGCGAAGCTTTACCAATAAATTGACTATTCGTAAGTGACAGTTGACCCTCGAAACCATCTGCTACGATATTCTTTAAAAGTCTTTGCTGAGTTCCGAAAAGAAGGTTTTTTCGTTTTTGTCAAATAAATTGTTAGTTTATTGGCCTGGAACCAGTCACCAAGAAAGAATAGGTCCTCATTTGAGACCGCAGTAGCTTTCTTAAGTAATTATTGGTCATTTAAAAGATATCATCATCAGCGTAGAGTAATAAAGGAATTGCTTTTGTAACAAATTGGGCATCATTCATGTAAATAAGAAATAGGATGGGACCGAGGATGGAACATTGAGGTACCCCAAAATAAATTTGTTTGAGATCTGAATTAGTTCCATCAACACATACATATTGCTTACGATCTCTGAGATAGCTGCCAAACCACCGTACCAGGGCATCGCTACTAAGACTATAATAGGAAAGCTTATCAAGCAAAATATCAAGGCAGACAGTATTGGAAGCCGGCATTGATAAGTCAAAAAAGACACCTAAAATATATCCTATAGGCAAAATCAAGGATTGGCAAGGTAGTATTCCTTTGCTTTCGAAATCCAAATTGAATCCTTAAAGAAAAGACGATTTTGCCCCAGATAGTTGTTAGGCTTATACATATATCTTTTTTCAAAAAAAAAAAAAAAAAAAAAAAAATTGAGAACATCAGCAGTAACGATATAGGTCTAAAGTTAGAAATTAATTCATGGTCACCACTTTTGAATAAATGATTAAACTTTGGCAATTTTTATTTCGTTAGGAAATATGCTTGTCAAAATTGACGCGTTGAAAAAAAATGAAAGTGGCTGGCAAATAAATTCAGCAACTTTCTTTTATGTATCCGATAGGTATTCCGCCATTACCAACAGCTTTCTGTTGGTCAAGACCGTACAGTTCATCCAAAACTTTAAAGTGAGAGATTATTTGCAAAGAAAGATATTTAGAACGTCTAAGTATTTTCAACCAGTCTTTGTAACTAATATTATTATCATTTCATCTTTCAAACGCCTGGATATCCCATCTTTTTATTGATGCTACATGTAGGGGTTCGATTCACTGATTCCTTCTCAACGTTGTTTCTCTCGATACATAGTTTATTATATTTGTCAAATGGGTTTACTTTGCTCACTTCACATGCAATACAGTAAAATCCTTAAAAACAAAGAGCATTACATTACGAGGGGACAATACTACAAGCAAACAATGACAACGAACTTACCAATTGACGAACACACTACACGATTGATGACTCAAAGAATAACAACGTGCACAAGAATAACGAGACGGCGATATTAGTTGGTTAGCGGACTCACACTACACAAAACGGCGGGAAGCACAAACATAAAATATATAATTGTTGAGGGTGGTAGCCTCTACATCACACATAATTTGAAAACAAAATAATGTTTTTGTAAATATTTTCTTGAAACATAATTGAAACAAGGCGTTCATTTTTTTGCAATCATTTTGAGGGGTTCAAGGTACAAGACCGCGGATTTCGACGTGCATGAAACTCTAAAATCAGTGATTTTTTTGCGATGTTAATGACATTTATTTTTCGATTCCAAGAGAAATCCATGTTTGTTTATCATTAAGTGGGGGTCTTACCTATTTACCAGTCACGAATGCTAGGGAAATGATTTAAAAATTCCTAAGAGGTTTTTCTGATATATTAAGCCCATGATAAAACCAATTTGTAAAATGGATAGTTTTCTGATATGTGCATGACGTCAATACTCCTACGTATTTGATGACGTCACATTTCATTAAAAATTAAAAAACAAGCATGCACTTGGTCAGTTTGAGCCAAGATTAAGCCAAATTATAGCTGACATTTATTGAAACAAAGTTAAGCATGGGTTTTACTCTACATTAAGCGAATGTGAAAATATTTAGTTTCAAAATTTTCAATGTGACTTGGTAACCTGGCCTTTTCACCGTTTTCAAAAAAAAAAATGCTTAACTTTGTTTGAATTTATTTACGCTTATTTAATTTTTAGAATTTGAAAAATTTGAAAAATTTGAAGAAATTCTGTGAGAGCATTTTCGAGAAATTTGAAGTTAAAGTTTTGAAGGATAGATATTTTGCAACAACAAAAGAATTTACGTCGTGGAAAAGGAGTGAATTTACCCGTTTTGGTTTCCTAATTTTATTTATAAAGCTGCCAGTACATCACTTTCGAGTATTGAGAAAAAATTGGAAAGAAATCATACTATTTGATATTCTAAAATATTGGGTCGATTAAAGTTCGATATAAACCGTATTAATGGACTATTTTGTTATGATGTTTAACGTGCTGGTAGATTGAAAACAACACGATTATATATATATTTTAATTTTGTGTACATTTTCTGAAATATATAAGCAACATACTGCCCAAGTTTCATTTTCACTGAATCAATATACTTTTTTACCGATACGGCGGCCATCTTGGATTCTATTGTTTTAAGTAAGATATTATGGGATGCCGAGGGAGTAAACTTATAAATATTTATAAAGCTTTATGCGGCGGGGTTACTTTCTCAAATAATTTTACGCTTTCGTGTTTCACATATTGCTCCAACTATAAGCAAATTCAATTGATTTTTAACTCGTGGATATGCGAAGCGTAGAAACGAGTTATTGTGAGGGGTCTGAATATGCAAATGTGTCACTCGCTCGCTCACTAAATGAGCCGTTAGCAGATCGATATCTAAACGCTTTCCTTTTACTAGATCGATATTGAAACGCTTACAAATCGCTTCATGTACTACACGACTGAGTACGACTGCTTTACGAATTCTATTTTCGTATTCTGAGAAGTGTCACGAAGCAAGACCAACTCTATTATAAGATGGCAGCATATGGAACATATTTATACGAGTAACTCGTTGTTAGCTTTTCTCATGTGGGATGCAAAGATCTCAGTTCCATCTCAGCTTGTTTAGGTCTCGATCTTTTGCACAAGAAATAAAATTTACACTTGAAATATATTTAACACATCATGCCCAAGCATGTTTAATACGATAAGATAAAAACAACCAGTGTGGGTTTTTTGTACAATTTGAGTTTTATGATTCTATAACTTATGTGGAGTATTCAATGACAAGAGAATGCAACTCTTGTTATGACATGAATATAAACTGAATATAAACAGATAGAAGATTGTAAAAACCACACATTGTTTTATATTGATATTTCATATTGAAATTGTTGTTATACATTGTCCTTGTCAGAATGCTCATTACTGGGATACCTGTGGAATGAACAGGAACTTTTTACAGCATTACCGTGGCAGCACTAAATTTACAAATTTCAAAAAAGTACTTTGCACGAAAAAACACTCCAACTTAAATTTTTAACACAATTTCTGTAGGCATTGATTTGTCGCATTTTTTAAACCTCGGTTATTTTTAGAAAGGAGATGGGGGTATTTGACCAGAGACATTTATAAATTATTTAAAAATTTAAATTCTCCATCGTGGAGAACCAGTTGCTGATCAAATATGAAAATAAAAATAAATAAATAAACCAGAAAACTTAAACGAGAAATAAATTGTTCTGTTTCTGATAAAATTCCAGACCTCATGTTTGCCATTTCGATTGGACAGTTCAGTCAGAAGTTTTTAAGTTTTTAAATTTCATAATTTTCTCGCAAAAAATCAATAATATGGTTGCAAGGTCATCTTGAGTGTTGAGCTAAAAATCGACGTTTACGGTCTTCCATACTAGTTATGCAAAGGTTTCGAGTGGCATACCGTGAAAAATCCAACGAGTCACTTGTAGTTTCTAGTATACACACAATCGCCTTTAGGCGAGTGTGTATACAAAGAAAATACAAGTGACGAGTGGGATATCCACGGTATGCCACGAGAAACCATTTTATAACCATTTTATCCCACACCATAGAAAATGCAAGTGCGTAGATTCAACCCGCAGTGCATTGTGTGAAGGAACGATGAAATACCGACGAATAAACAACGGCTTTCCTTCTTTCTGATTGGCTGTATTTTCTACGGTGTGGGATAAATTGTCTTATAAAACAAAAGAAGGAAGCACTGATCCGACTAGTAACGAACCAATCAGATCTATTGTAATCAATGAGGCGGGAAGTTTGAATTTCCGAAGCTTGTTTTTGGTTCATGTTGTCATGTGACTAAAATTGCCCCCGTGGGGACGGGGAGAAGATTATTATCAAGTAACTAAAGTTATTCCTTGGTTGGATGCAGTTTAATTTCACTGGTATAATGATTCGTAGAGTTAGTAAGAGATATAAAAGAATATATATAAAAAAAACACGACACTGACGATTCTTAGATCTGGTAAGAGTTTATTTTTTTCATTAAACTTCCACTGAGTAAATAAAAACGTGCACAACTAATTAAGAAAAGAGAATAATAACGAGAAAAAAATCTCAGCGAGGGTCAATCACAACAGAGCAAGCTCCAACTAGGTGAAAGCCAATTAAAATCAAACAGCCAGTGTGGCGAACTCGTGGATACTAGAAAAAAATTGACGAATGAACTATTGTTCTCTTAGATTTGGCTTACTTGCAAAATTTCGAGAAATGAACAAATGCTTGAAAATAAGTTTTCATAAGAAGCTAACTCATTTCCCTGAGCTTGAAGGACAATGAAACTTTAATTCTATTTAGTTTATTTTTTGGGGGAGGGGTGGGGATGGTCTCAAGCGTAAAAAAATGAGAAGGTATAATGCAGTTATCAATGTAAGTCCTATGAGGGGAGTGGGAGGAGTAGTCAGGCAAGGGGTGGGGATTTGAACAAAATTCTTCAAAGAAATTCAAGTGCCTCAGGAAGGGAATAAACTATTGTTGATCAAATAACACGAAAAAATAGAAGGCTAATGGAGGAATTATCGCCAGAAGCGTAAAAAAAAAAAAAAAAAATTTTAGGAAGCAATAATCAATTTAAAATCATATGAACTTATTACAAAACGATGTTATAACGTCATTAAAGTCTGACATGTAATTTTGAAAATACTCCAACCTTTCCTATTTTGGGTTCATTTGTGCCCGACGTGTCCGCATCCCACAATGTTTTACTTAAAACAAATTTTTTTTGTTTTTGATTTTGTTTTAATTCTTTTTTTTTTTATTGATTTTTTTCTTCAACTTTTGACAGTACGTTTATTCTACCACTAAAGTACCATGAAAGTTTATCAGCTAAAAATTACTACTTTTCTTGTTCCATTTCACCGTCCAGATTGTTGTTCGTAGACTAAGTCATCTTAAGATGACGCGATATGTTCAGTTCCCTAGGTTTAGGTTTTCCTTGCACCTTATTAGATCTAGTTGTATATGGTGTTCTGTACCAACTGGATTATCAGAGATAGTACGGGGAAAGTTATTATTGTCCTTGTGATCCTGAAAACCAGCGATAGCATTGGAATTATTTTCACCATGATTTACGGATGAACATATGTATTTCCTGACAAAGTCTGCTAGGTCTCTTCTTAAATCTGGCATATTGTACAACATCACTGATGGACTTAATGCAGAGTTGGAATAAGCAAGCAGGCCACTCAATCTTCGCACAATAAATTCAGCAGTGTTATTTAAACTAAGTTTTAAGATTAAGTTCAGAGATGAAAATAACACATAAAGAAGGTATGGAAGAACAAATGTAAAAATGAATGTCACAAAAGTGGACGATCCGTAGAATCTCGAGGAATTGTTGTTACTCGCGTTAGGAAATATAGCTCTTCTTCTTTGTCGTAGAAAAATTAACATACGAAGGCTGGTAAAGGTTAGAATAACGCTTGGGATGAGGTATATGAGAACTGTAAATCCTATGAACATCGCTTTATATAATGGGACAGTTTTAGTATAGATACATAGTTTGGTATAGCTGTCAGGTTCGATGTCTCTGGATTGTATCCTGAAAGTGGCCGATGGGACAAGCGTTATCAAACCTCCAGATAACCAAGCACCAAGAACGAGTCCTCTGACGATGCGTTTCGAGGGGACCATAAATGGATGGAATACGGCTAGATATCTTTCTATTCCAATGACAAAAAGGTTGCACATAGTTACTACTGGAAGGAAGATGTTTGAAAACCTGACTACTTTACAAGTCATGTCATCGTTTATAATGTCCCAGAAGTTGGAGGTTATGGCCACTGGAACTGTGATGATACCACACAACAAATCTGACAATGCAAGACTTTGAACATAAATACTGACTACAGGAAATCGATCGAAATCTCTTCGTTTCTTAAGATTGCGTCTTTGCTTTCTCTTAAGATGCAAGATCAGGCTGTTTGCTACGATGGCATACAAACCAAGGACTGCCACCAGCGAGTAGATAATTACTCTAGCAATAAAAGTATCTTTTGGTATGAAAACATATTTCTTGTTGGCAAACGTTGTAGTCGAATTCACTGCAGTGTAATGACTTGTACTGTTGTTGATCATTACAGTTATTTTAATACAAAATGTTCTTTCTTGAAGCAGATAGTAGACTTGATCAAAATTACAGCAAGGCCTTACCTTGGTAGCTGCACACCTTGATTTCAAGTTTTTCCTGAAACAGTCAGAATTATTTCAAGTCTGTTGGTAGTAAATAAAGTGATTCTTCTCATAACGAATGGTTTTTCTAGTTTAGATTGCATGATCGATTTAGATTCTAGAATGAATATGTTTGAAAGAAATGCGTCGGTGAAATTTTAGCTTGACAAGATGTAAAAATTGAATGATACTGAAAAAACAATAACTGGGAAAAAAAACAAAGCTTTATACTGAGTTAGCTTAATTTTCAAAACGTTTTCTCTTAGGTGCACTTAAATATATTTTAAAAGTTATTCATATCTACTTTGTGTTCCTGACCATCTAGGAATATTCTTTTTTTATTTGATCGTTTTACTTGTTTTCTTTCCGTTTCGCTCTTTTCTGAAATAAATCTCCAATTACGAGGGAGTTTAGATAAATTATGCTGCAGAGTATTACAAGGATTAGACTTCGATTTTAACGGAAATCTATATTCAGGGCAAAGACACAATAGGATTAATGAAGTGAATACCATTTGGAGAGTACAATTTCAGGAAAAGACATGCAAAAAGAAAAACAAAAAGATGATGAAATGAAATGGGAGTGGATATCCAGTATATAGATAGCATGGAGGTAGTTTGAGACTCCAAAAACATTGAATCGATATCAGAATTCCAATATCAACTTCATTGAATCAGAACGCCAATAACACAAATTTCTTTGGATTTATTGATAAGAATATTGTTTGTAGTTTTTGGCACAAATCGGTCAAAACGAGGGGCGTCTTACCCTGCTTACAGAGCCCTTTTGGCTTTGGGTCGGGAAAAAAAGACCAGCCCGACCATCCTGCCGCTCCGCCCTACGGAAGTGTAGATAAATAACCTCTACTCG
Source organism: Anthopleura xanthogrammica (assembly GCA_964019055.1). NCBI lineage: Eukaryota > Metazoa > Cnidaria > Anthozoa > Actiniaria > Actiniidae > Anthopleura > Anthopleura xanthogrammica. The sequence goes on along the minus strand of OZ025219.1, from coordinate 3,247,802 downwards.
CAGGGTAAGAGCGTATATTTAGGCAATAGAAACTAAGTTCTATGACTCTACCGGTGAAATAGATCACGCGGGATGTTAGGAGAACGCGAGAAAAGTTCAATATTCACGAGCCGGAGGCCAGATGGCTGATATAGCAGAAGATATTTTAAGAATATAAAAACGTTTTATTTTCTGATCAAAATTGAGATTCTCCAAACTATGGCAAATAGGCGAATCACATTCGTCGTACTTTTTCTCATTCACAATGCAAAGAAGCAGAGTCTGCCAAAGCAGTTTTCACGAAATTGTCTTGAAAATAAATTATAAAAAGGATGTTAACATTAACATTATACAAAAATGTTCGAGAAATCCGACTTAAACTTCAAACAGAAGTGACAGTTTTCACGAAATTGTCTTGAAAATAAATTATAAAAAGGATGTTAACATTAACATTATACAAAAATGTTCGAGAAATCCGACTTAAACTTCAAACAGAAGTGACAGACAACTTTGGATCGTGCAAGCTCTCCGGCTTCAAAAACAACACTGGATTTTGTCAGATCTTTTTGAACTTCTTTTCTACATCTACAACAGAGCAAACCTCACATCCTGGGTAAGTTTCATAATTTTGTCATTTGAGAGGTTGTTTAGGGACCTTTTTATTTCATTCCTCAGTGAAACCAGACTGTTTTCGGGCCGTAGTTTTCGTCGCTTTTCGATCTACTGACTGGCTGGAAGTTGCTTCGGCGAAAAATCTTTTCGGCAAACTTACTCTAGCATTTCGTATATTCTATAAAATAATCATATGAGAGAGAGAGAGAGAGAGAGAGAGAGAGAGAGAGAGAGAGAGAGAGAGAGAGAGAGAGAGAGAGAGAGAGAGAGAGAGAGAGAGAGGAGAGAACTTTTGCCGACGAGGTCAACACTCATTGGTTGATAGATAATCATATGACACTAGCTAAATCCTGGCTGGGAAATAAATGTTTCTTTTTAACAGAACAAATGAGGTTAATAAGATACTTATTCTATGGCAAGGCAATGGGGGGGATTCATACTGTTGTAGTTTAGTAGCTGAATTATGTAAAAACTTGAATTACATAAAATTGATCAAGGGGAATAATGAAGGAAAACTTTTAACCAAGGTTACTATGTATGTACTACATTCAATGAACATTTTTATTTTACAGTTAATATAAATAAAAGTGTTCTTCAGTCTATTTGTTTTGCACTTGGAAACATCAAAATTCCACTTACTTCTCAGATTAACGTTACATGTATTTAGCTTGAGTAGTAAGCTGTGCAACTTGTGCTTCACATTAAATTGAGCGGATCTCATTAAATATCTTGGGCGTTAGAGCATCTCTGCGGTTGTAAAGTGTGCGGTTAAGTTACTGGCTGCTAAGGCTTCAGCGTTTTGAATGACTTTAGGTTTTTCTTTTTTCGAAAGTAAAGCTTTGTTTTGCAATAAGAATGCGAATGCAGAACAAAAGGACGTGAAAATAAAACCAAATTAAGAGGGGATGTCAGCAAAAATCGAAAATACGCCGGCAACAATCAAAAGTTCGATTTCGCTAACATTTTAGTATTATAGGTAGGCCTATATGCGAGATAAACCATGGTATCTTTCATTTGTCGAAATATCACTTTATTTCGGAGAAAATCGAGAAAAACGAATATGTCCATAATTGACCCTTTGAGAGAGCCAAAATATATATACTCCAACTTCGGGGAATGGCGTGCCTTTACAAAAATAGGTATATGCTTAATTCTTCAAAATCTGTTTTATACTGTGTTCTAACTTTAAAAATCGGAAATTTCATTGTCTTTCAAATAAATTCTTTATTTGAACAATATTTATGCAGGGACCTCTCATTTAGCAAGCTAGTTTAAAGGTAGCCCTATTAACTCATCATCCGAGCCAAAATTCAAAAATTCTACTGCCTTTCGTATGTTTTCATGTCTTTTCTTGACTCAAGAAAGCCTCAAAAACTCTCCTAAGATGAGAAGAGATGCTTTGGAGAATTACTACTCCCTGAGCGTGCATAGTTTTCGTCACTTTTCGAAGTTATGTCGACTGATTTTTATTTGAAGCAAACTGGCCAAGCACGCGGTGAATATTCAAACACACCCCACTTTCAATTCTGTAAAAATTTAATGCCAACTTGCCTGTCGACAAATACAGTTTTAAATTTAAAAATCCAAGTTAGAATAAAGTACTGTGATATAAAATGTATTTCAAAAGAAGATGAGAGTAGAAAACGTTCTAAATTATCAACGAAATCAACCTGACTTGCTTCTTCACCGAATCGATCCAGATAAGTTAAAACTTGTCGCCGTAATCTTATTGAAATATCACTTTAACTTGATCAAATCGTAAAACTCTTCTTGTAAAATTATATTTATTTTATTTTGGAGGAGTTCAAGCCGCATTTAATACAGTCTGTAGCTTGACCTATTTTTTACATTGAATATTGTGACTTTCAAATTTCTTAAGTGATTATTGTCTAAAGTAGATAAACTCTGAAAATTTTATTTAGGCTTTTAGGAGATTTTTCACCCAGAAATATTTTTTTCTATAACGAAGACTTGAGATCTTAAGATCACAAGTACGAAAGACTTTCTTTACTTTTCGGTCCGTACCGTACTCAGTAATAGACGCAAATTGACCAATTATAGTGCGCATAATTACCTTGCTAGAAGAAGATATCATATTTTTTTTTAAACATAACAATCAGTTAAATCTCTTGCTGCGGGAGCATCAAACGTCTTGACTCGACCCAATTCTACGTCAATCTCTTTCGCACTTTTTTGATTTTTTTTTGTGCGAGAAAATGGTGTCATCAAACATACTTGACAGTATGTAGATTATATCACAAAAGCCGTTTATCATGTAGAACTTACTACTTTTCTTGTTCCCTTTCACCGTCAAGTTATCTATATAAGAATGAACAGCAGACCTCATTCTTGTGGTTCGTACACTAGGTCATTTTAAGATGACGCGATATATTTAGTTCCCTAGGCTTAGGTTTTCCTCGCACCTTATTATATCTAGTTGTATATGGTGTTCTGTACCAACTGGATTATCAGAGATAGTACGGGGAAAGTTATTATTGTCCTTGTGATGCAGAAAACCAGCGATAGCATTGGAATTATTTTCACCATGATTTACGGATGAACATATGTATTTCCTGACAAAGTCTTCTAGGTCTCTTCTTAAATCTGGCATATTGTACAACATCACTGATGGACTTAATGCAGAGTTGGAATAAGCAAGCAGGCCACTCAGTCTTCGCACAATAAATTCAGTAGTGTTATTTAAACTAAGTTTTAAGATTAAATTCAGAGAAGAAAAGAACACATAAAGAAGGTATGGAAGAACAAATGTAAAAATGAGTGTCACAAAAGTGGGCGATCCGTAGAATCTCGAGGAATTGTTGTTACTCGCGTTAGGAAATGTGGCTCTTCTTCTTCGTCGTAGAAAAATTAACATACGAAAGCTGGTAAAGGTTAGAATGACGCTTGGGATGAGGTATGTGATAACTGTAAATCCTACGAACATCAGTTTATATAATGGGACAGTTTTAGTATAGATACATACTTTGGTGTAGCTGTCAGGTTCGATGTCTCGGGTTTGTAACCTGAAAGTGGCCGATGGGACAAGCGTTGTCAAACCTCCAGATAACCAAGCACCAAGAACGAGTCCTCTGACGATGCCTTTCGAGGGGACCATAAATGGATGGAATACGGCTAGATATCTTTCTATTCCAATGACGAAAAGGTTGCACAAAGTTACTACTGGAAAGAAGATGTTTGAAAACCTGACTACTTTACAAGTCATGTCATCGTTTAAAATGTCCCAGAAGTCAGAGGTTATGGCCACTGGAACTGTGATGATACCACACAACAAATCTGACAATGCAAGACTTTGAACGTAAATACTGACTACAGGAAATCGATCGAAAGCTCTTCGTTTCTTAACATTGTGTCTTTGCTTTCTCTTAAAGTGCAATATCAGGACGTTTGCTACGATGGCATACAAACCAAGGACAGCCACCAGCGAGTAGATAATTACTCTAGCAATAAAAGTATCTTTTGGCATGAAAACATATTTCTTGTGAGCAGAAGTTGTAGTCGAATTGACTGAAGTAAAATGATTTGTACTGCTGTTGATCATTGCAATTATTTGAATGTTCTTTCTTGAAGCAGATAGTAGACTTGACTGATCAAAATCACAGCAAGGTCTTACCTTGGTAGCTGAACAACTTGATTTCAAATTTCTCCTGAGTCAGTCAGAATTATTTGCAAAGAATGTTGGTAGTAAGTTAAGTGATTCTTCTAGAAACAAAGCATTTTTCTCTTTCGGATTGTATGATCGATTTATTTTGTCGAATGAATATGTTTGAAGGAAATGCATTGGTTGCTTATTGTTTGACGAGGAGCAAAAAATTAAATGAATCAAAAGTAAACACAATAGTTGGAAAAATCTAGACAATAGTTGGACAAATCCGTTTACTCACTTATTGAAATACAATTATTTTCGGCATACCTCAGGCGCATAAATTTGATAATTGTTGTCTGGCTCTTAACTAACTCTATATCGCCAAGATATTCCGCTTCTTTTTATGTTTTTGATTTACTTTTATTTTTGTTTGTTTGTTTGTTTGTTTGGTTTTCTTGTGGGTTGTTATTTTGGTTTGTTTTTTCCTTTTCATTCTGCTCAGTTAATTAAATTGGCCATGGACAGGGACTTTTATGAAATTATTATACGAATTTAGGCACCTTTGAAAAAAAGAAAGTGTGAAACTTGCCACTGACGTCAGTGACTTTAACGAAATTAATATACAAAATTAAGGCACCATCGGAAAGAAATGTGTGAAACTTGCCATTGACGTCAGGGACTTTAACGAAATTAAGATACAAAATTAAGGCACCATCAGAAAGAAATGTGTTAACAAATAGTCAGCAAAGATTTCAAGACTTACGCCTCACATGCATGCATTCCATCCAAAAAGGCAAAAATAAAGAATGGAAATCACAGGTTTTTGAACTTTTCTCAATACAATTCAATGACTAAAGAAAAAAAATAGCAAACTGGATAACGTTGATTTGATCTTTCATTGACATGAATTAAATATAATTTCATTGCAAAAAGTATAAGAAAAATAGAGAATCGAAATCACAGGTTTTTGAACTTTTCTCAATACAATTCAATGACTAAAGAAAAAAATAGCAAACTGGATAACGTTAATTTGACCTTTATTGACATGAATTAAATATAATTTCATTGCAAAAAGTATAAGTATTTTTTGATTTCAATGCAAGCGTTTGGGTGAACTTTTTTAAGAGAATAAGCGTCATCAGACAAAGACCAGGTAAAGCCAGAAAGTTGGCTCTCTTTGAAGTTAAACAGACCACGTCAAAAATACCACGCTGGATTCGAAATCCCCTCGCTTTTATGAATATTTTGATAAATAACACAAAGCCATCCGTAAAGATCTTGATAAGTATTTTAGTCAATTGTTGAACCAACAGTGACAAATTTGAAACGCTCACAGTTTTGGCGTATCACTGCGAGGTTAATTATAAATACAAAAAAATTCTTAAAGTAGCAGCCTTGTCGTTTCCCAGGAAAAGAAGACTGGCGTTGTTCTTGAACGATGACTACCCCGATATATATTTTTTAATTTAGAAGGTGCTAAAACGCATTTCATCAAAGAGTAAACCTAAAAAATTAGTGGGCGAAGCTTTACCAATAAATTGACTATTCGTAAGTGACAGTTGACCCTCGAAACCATCTGCTACGATATTCTTTAAAAGTCTTTGCTGAGTTCCGAAAAGAAGGTTTTTTCGTTTTTGTCAAATAAATTGTTAGTTTATTGGCCTGGAACCAGTCACCAAGAAAGAATAGTTCCTCATTTGAGACCGCAGTAGCTTTCTTAAGTAATTATTGGTCATTTAAAAGATATCATCATCAGCGTAGAGTAATAAAGGAATTGCTTTTGTAACAAATTGGGCATCATTCATGTAAATAAGAAATAGGATGGGACCGAGGATGGAACATTGAGGTACCCCAAAATAAATTTGTTTGAGATCTGAATTAGTTCCATCAACACATACATATTGCTTACGATCTCTGAGATAGCTGCCAAACCACCGTACCAGGGCATCGCTACTAAGACTATAATAGGAAAGCTTTTCAAGCAAAATATCAAGGCAGACAGTATTGGAAGCCGGCATTGATAAGTCAAAAAAGACACCTAAAATATATCCTATAGACAAAATCAAGGATTGGCAAGGTAGTATTCCTTTGCTTTCGAAATCCAAATTGAATCCTTAAAGAAAAGACGATTTTGCCCCAGATAGTTGTTAGGCTTATACATATATCTTTTTTCAAAAAAAAAAAAAAAAAAAAAAAAAATTGAGAACATCAGCAGTAACGATATAGGTCTAAAGTTAGAAATTAATTCATGGTCACCACTTTTGAATAAATGATTAAACTTTGGCAATTTTTATTTCGTTAGGAAATATGCTTGTCAAAATTGACGCGTTGAAAAAAAATGAAAGTGGCTGGCAAATAAATTCAGCAACTTTCTTTTATGTATCCGATAGGTATTCCGCCATTACCAACAGCTTTCTGTTGGTCAAGACCGTACAGTTCATCCAAAACTTTAAAGTGAGAGATTATTTGCAAAGAAAGATATTTAGAACGTCTAAGTATTTTCAACCAGTCTTTGTAACTAATATTATTATCATTTCATCTTTCAAACGCCTGGATATCCCATCTTTTTATTGATGCTACATGTTCGATTCACTGATTCCTTCTCAACGTTGTTTCTCTCGATACATAGTTTATTATATTTGTCAAATGGGTTTACTTTGCTCACTTCACATGCAATACAGTAAAATCCTTAAAAACAAAGAGCATTACATTACGAGGGGACAATACTACAAGCAAACAATGACAACGAACTTACCAATTGACGAACACACTACACGATTGATGACTCAAAGAATAACAACGTGCACAAGAATAACGAGACGGCGATATTAGCTGGTTAGCGGACTCACACTACACAAAACGGCGGGAAGCACAAACATAAAATATATAATTGTTGAGGGTGGTAGCCTCTACATCACACATAATTTGAAAACAAAATAATGTTTTTGTAAATATTTTCTTGAAACATAATTGAAACAAGGCGTTCATTTTTTTGCAATCATTTTGAGGGGTTCAAGGTACAAGACCGCGGATTTCGACGTGCATGAAACTCTAAAATCAGTGATTTTTTTGCGATGTTAATGACATTTATTTTTCGATTCCAAGAGAAATCCATGTTTGTTTATCATTAAGTGGGGGTCTTACCTATTTACCAGTCACGAATGCTAGGGAAATGATTTAAAAATTCCTAAGAGGTTTTTCTGATATATTAAGCCCATGATAAAACCAATTTGTAAAATGGATAGTTTTCTGATATGTGCATGACGTCAATACTCCTACGTATTTGATGACGTCACATTTCATTAAAAATTAAAAAACAAGCATGCACTTGGTCAGTTTGAGCCAAGATTAAGCCAAATTATAGCTGACATTTATTGAAACAAAGTTAAGCATGGGTTTTACTCTACATTAAGCGAATGTGAAAATATTTAGTTTCAAAATTTTCAATGTGACTTGGTAACCTGGCCTTTTCACCGTTTTCAAAAAAAAAAATGCTTAACTTTGTTTGAATTTATTTACGCTTATTTAATTTTTAGAATTTGAAAAATTTGAAAAATTTGAAGAAATTCTGTGAGAGCATTTTCGAGAAATTTGAAGTTAAAGTTTTGAAGGATAGATATTTTGCAACAACAAAAGAATTTACGTCGTGGAAAAGGAGTGAATTTACCCGTTTTGGTTTCCTAATTTTATTTATAAAGCTGCCAGTACATCACTTTCGAGTATTGAGAAAAAATTGGAAAGAAATCATACTATTTGATATTCTAAAATATTGGGTCGATTAAAGTTCGATATAAACCGTATTAATGGACTATTTTGTTATGATGTTTAACGTGCTGGTAGATTGAAAACAACACGATTATATATATATTTTAATTTTGTGTACATTTTCTGAAATATATAAGCAACATACTGCCCAAGTTTCATTTTCACTGAATCAATATACTTTTTTACCGATACGGCGGCCATCTTGGATTCTATTGTTTTAATTAAGATATTATGGGATGCCGAGGGAGTAAACTTATAAATATTTATAAAGCTTTATGCGGCGGGGTTACTTTCTCAAATAATTTTACGCTTTCGTGTTTCACATATTGCTCCAACTATAAGCAAAGGCAATTGATTTTTAACTCGTGGATATGCGAAGCGTAGAAACGAGTTATTGTGAGGGGTCTGAATATGCAAATGTGTCACTCGCTCGCTCACTAAATGAGCCGTTAGCAAATCGATATCTAAACGCTTTCCTTTTACTAGATCGATATTGAAACGCTTACAAATCGCTTCATGTACTACACGACTGAGTACGACTGCTTTACGAATTCTATTTTCGTATTCTGAGAAGTGTCACGAAGCAAGACCAACTCTATTATAAGATGGCAGCATATGGAACATATTTATACGAGTAACTCGTTGTTAGCTTTTCTCATGTGGGATGCAAAGATCTCAGTTCCATCTCAGCTTGTTTAGGTCTCGATCTTTTGCACAAGAAATAAAATTTACACTTGAAATATATTTAACACATCATGCCCAAGCATGTTTAATACGATAAGATAAAAACAACCAGTGTGGGTTTTTTGTACTTATGTGGAGTATTCAATGACAAGAGAATGCAACTCTTGTTATGACATGAATATAAACTGAATATAAACAGATAGAAGATTGTAAAAACCACACATTGTTTTATATTGATATTTCATATTGAAATTGTTGTTATACATTGTCCTTGTCAGAATGCTCATTACTGGGATACCTGTGGAATGAACAGGAACTTTTTACAGCATTACCGTGGCAGCACTAAATTTACAAATTTCAAAAAAGTACTTTGCACGAAAAAACACTCCAACTTAAATTTTTAACACAATTTCTGTAGGCATTGATTTGTCGCATTTTTTAAACCTCGGTTATTTTTAGAAAGGAGATGGGGGTATTTGACCAGAGACATTTATAAATTATTTAAAAATTTAAATTCTCCATCGTGGAGAACCAGTTGCTGATCAAATATGAAAATAAAAATAAATAAATAAACCAGAAAACTTAAACGAGAAATAAATTGTTCTGTTTCTGATAAAATTCCAGACCTCATGTTTGCCATTTCGATTGGACAGTTCAGTCAGAAGTTTTTAAGTTTTTAAATTTCATAATTTTCTCGCAAAAAATCAATAATATGGTTGCAAGGTCATCTTGAGTGTTGAGCTAAAAATCGACGTTTACGGTCTTCCATACTAGTTATGCAAAGGTTTCGAGTGGCATACCGTGAAAAATCCAACGAGTCACTTGTAGTTTCTAGTATACACACAATCGCCTTTAGGCGAGTGTGTATACAAAGAAAATACAAGTGACGAGTGGGATATCCACGGTATGCCACGAGAAACCATTTTATAACCATTTTATCCCACACCATAGAAAATGCAAGTGCGTAGATTCAACCCGCAGTGCATTGTGTGAAGGAACGATGAAATACCGACGAATAAACAACGGCTTTCCTTCTTTCTGATTGGCTGTATTTTCTACGGTGTGGGATAAATTGTCTTATAAAACAAAAGAAGGAAGCACTGATCCGACTAGTAACGAACCAATCAGATCTATTGTAATCAATGAGGCGGGAAGTTTGAATTTCCGAAGCTTGTTTTTGGTTCATGTTGTCATGTGACTAAAATTGCCCCCGTGGGGACGGGGAGAAGATTATTATCAAGTAACTAAAGTTATTCCTTGGTTGGATGCAGTTTAATTTCACTGGTATAATGATTCGTAGAGTTAGTAAGAGATATAAAAGAATATATATAAAAAAAACACGACACTGACGATTCTTAGATCTGGTAAGAGTTTATTTTTTTCATTAAACTTCCACTGAGTAAATAAAAACGTGCACAACTAATTAAGAAAAGAGAATAATAACGAGAAAAAAATCTCAGCGAGGGTCAATCACAACAGAGCAAGCTCCAACTAGGTGAAAGCCAATTAAAATCAAACAGCCAGTGTGGCGAACTCGTGGATACTAGAAAAAAATTGACGAATGAACTATTGTTCTCTTAGATTTGGCTTACTTGCAAAATTTCGAGAAATGAACAAATGCTTGAAAATAAGTTTTCATAAGAAGCTAACTCATTTCCCTGAGCTTGAAGGACAATGAAACTTTAATTCTATTTAGTTTATTTTTTGGGGGAGGGGTGGGGATGGTCTCAAGCGTAAAAAAATGAGAAGGTATAATGCAGTTATCAATGTAAGTCCTATGAGGGGAGTGGGAGGAGTAGTCAGGCAAGGGGTGGGGATTTGAACAAAATTCTTCAAAGAAATTCAAGTGCCTCAGGAAGGGAATAAACTATTGTTGATCAAATAACACGAAAAAATAGAAGGCTAATGGAGGAATTATCGCCAGAAGCGTAAAAAAAAAAAAAAAACTTTTAGGAAGCAATAATCAATTTAAAATCATATGAACTTATTACAAAACGATGTTATAACGTCATTAAAGTCTGACATGTAATTTTGAAAATACTCCAACCTTTCCTATTTTGGGTTCATTTGTGCCCGACGTGTCCGCATCCCACAATGTTTTACTTAAAACAAATTTTTTTTGTTTTTGATTTTGTTTTAATTCTTTTTTTTTTTATTGATTTTTTTCTTCAACTTTTGACAGTACGTTTATTCTACCACTAAAGTACCATGAAAGTTTATCAGCTAAAATTTACTACTTTTCTTGTTCCATTTCACCGTCCAGATTGTTGTTCGTAGACTAGGTCATCTTAAGATGACGCGATATGTTCAGTTCCCTAGGTTTAGGTTTTCCTTGCACCTTATTATATCTAGTTGTATATGGTGTTCTGTACCAACTGGATTAACAGAGATAGTACGGGGAAAGTTATTATTGTCCTTGTGATCCTGAAAACCAGCGATAGCATTGGAATTATTCTCACCATGATTTACGGATGAACATATGTATTTCCTGACAAAGTCTGCTAGGTCTCTTCTTAAATCTGGCATATTGTACAACATCACTGATGGACTTAATGCAGAGTTGGAATAAGCAAGCAGGCCACTCAATCTTCGCACAATAAATTCAGCAGTGTTATTTAAACTAAGTTTTAAGATTAAGTTCAGAGATGAAAATAACACATAAAGAAGGTATGGAAGAACAAATGTAAAAATGAGTGTCACAAAAGTGGACGATCCGTAGAATCTCGAGGAATTGTTGTTACTCGCGTTAGGAAATATAGCTCTTCTTCTTTGTCGTAGAAAAATTAACATACGAAGGCTGGTAAAGGTTAGAATAACGCTTGGGATGAGGTATATGATAACTGTAAATCCTATGAACATCGCTTTATATAATGGGACAGTTTTAGTATAGATACATAGTTTGGTATAGCTGTCAGGTTCGATGTCTCTGGATTGTATCCTGAAAGTGGCCGATGGGACAAGCGTTATCAAACCTCCAGATAACCAAGCACCAAGAACGAGTCCTCTGACGATGCGTTTCGAGGGGACCATAAATGGATGGAATACGGCTAGATATCTTTCTATTCCAATGACAAAAAGGTTGCACATAGTTACTACTGGAAGGAAGATGTTTGAAAACCTGACTACTTTACAAGTCATGTCATCGTTTATAATGTCCCAGAAGTTGGAGGTTATGGCCACTGGAACTGTGATGATACCACACAACAAATCTGACAATGCAAGACTTTGAACATAAATACTGACTACAGGAAATCGATCGAAATCTCTTCGTTTCTTAAGATTGCGTCTTTGCTTTCTCTTAAGATGCAAGATCAGGCTGTTTGCTACGATGGCATACAAACCAAGGACTGCCACCAGCGAGTAGATAATTACTCTAGCAATAAAAGTATCTTTTGGTATGAAAACATATTTCTTGTTGGCAAACGTTGTAGTCGAATTCACTGCAGTGTAATGACTTGTACTGTTGTTGATCATTACAGTTATTTTAATACAAAATGTTCTTTCTTGAAGCAGATAGTAGACTTGATCAAAATTACAGCAAGGCCTTACCTTGGTAGCTGCACACCTTGATTTCAAGTTTTTCCTGAAACAGTCAGAATTATTTCAAGTCTGTTGGTAGTAAATAAAGTGATTCTTCTCATAACGAATGGTTTTTCTAGTTTAGATTGCATGATCGATTTAGATTCTAGAATGAATATGTTTGAAAGAAATGCGTCGGTGAAATTTTAGCTTGACAAGATGTAAAAATTGAATGATACTGAAAAAACAATAACTGGGAAAAAAAACAAAGCTTTATACTGAGTTAGCTTAATTTTCAAAACGTTTTCTCTTAGGTGCACTTAAATATATTTTAAAAATTATTCATATCTACTTTGTGTTCCTGTCCATCTAGGAATATTCTTTTTTTATTTGATCGTTTTACTTGTTTTCTTTCCGTTTCGCTCTTTTCTGAAATAAATCTCCAATTACGAGGGAGTTTCGATAAATTATGCTGCAGAGTATTACAAGGATTAGACTTCGATTTTAACGGAAATCTATATTCAGGGCAAAGACACAATAGGATTAATGAAGTGAATACCATTTGGAGAGTACAATTTCAGGAAAAGACATGCAAAAAGAAAAACAAAAAGATGATGAAATGAAATGGGAGTGGATATCCAGTATATAGATAGCATGGAGGTAGTTTGAGACTCCAAAAACATTGAATCGATATCAGAATTCCAATATCAACTTCATTGAATCAGAACGCCAATAACACAAATTTCTTTGGATTTATTGATAAGAATATTGTTTGTAGTTTTTGGCACAAATCGGTCAAAACGAGGGGCGTCTTACCCTGCTTACAGAGCCCTTTTGGCTTTGGGTCGGGAAAAAAAGACCAGCCCGACCATCCTGCCGCTCCGCCCTACGGAAGTGTAGATAAATAACCTCTACTCGCAGGGTAAGAGCGTATATTTAGGCAATAGAAACTAAGTTCTATGACTCTACCGGTGAAATAGATCACGCGGGATGTTAGGAGAACGCGAGAAAAGTTCAATATTCACGAGCCGGAGGCCAGATGGCTGATATAGCAGAAGATATTTTAAGAATATAAAAACGTTTTATTTTCTGATCAAAATTGAGATTCTCCAAACTATGGCAAATAGGCGAATCACATTCGTCGTACTTTTTCTCATTCACAATGCAAAGAAGCAGAGTCTGCCAAAGCAGTTTTCACGAAATTGTCTTGAAAATAAATTATAAAAAGGATGTTAACATTACAGGCGTTCTAAGTCACACGTGCCGGTTCGAGACAAAACATTAGGTTCAAGACATGAACTTGGCGGACGTCAATCAAATGTATTTCTATGGTTACATGTCATATGTGCAATCTTGCTCCTGTCGAATGAATGTTCTAGCCACGCTTGGATTTCATCAAGAAATAACTCTGGATTTTGTTCCACAATACCTCTCAGAACGAGTAATTCTGCCGCTGAATCATAAAAAATATTGATAAATGCATGATCTTGCATTTCTACGTAAATTAACCGATGAAACCTTCTTTTAAAAGCTCCAGCTAAACTTGAATAAGCTATAAATTTTAATCGTTTATCCACTTCGAGAAATTCAGTTTTTACATCACTTTTACAACTGTATTCTGTTCCATTATTTGCATCAGTACCTGTTAATAGTCGTTCCTTTGACTTTCTTCTCGGAGGATCCTTGATGTCTAAAGTGTTTTCGTAAAGATTGTTGACCTTCCTCACAAGCCGCTCTGAAATGCATAGAGTGTCCGCAATGTTTTGATGTGAGAGTCCTCGTCTTCTCAATATAACAATTCTCCATCTCAGAGCGTCAGGTATCGGTTTGACCATTTTTCGGCTTTGAGTTTATGGGGAGTTTATGTCTTTTTTACCAAACAGAGACCAGTCAAAACAAAATACTAAAGGACGTGTAGTGTACTTTTCGCGATCGAACATTCACATGCAGACATGTAACCATAGAAATACATTTGATTGACTTCCACCAAGTTCATGTCTCGAACCTAATGTTTTGTCTCGAACCGGCACGTGTGACTTAGAACGCCTGTAACATTATACAAAAATGTTCGAGAAATCCGATTTAAACTTCAAACAGAAGTGACAGTTTTCACGAAATTGTCTTGAAAATAAATTATAAAAAGGATGTTAACATTAACATTATACAAAAATGTTCGAGAAATCCGACTTAAACTTCAAACAGAAGTGACAGACAACTTTGGATCGTGCAAGCTCTCCGGCTTCAAAAACAACACTGGATTTTGTCAGATCTTTTTGAACTTCTTTTCTACATCTACAACAGAGCAAACCTCACATCCTGGGTAAGTTTCATAATTTTGTCATTTGAGAGGTTGTTTAGGGACCTTTTTATTTCATTCCTCAGTGAAACCAGACTGTTTTCGGGCCGTAGTTTTCGTCGCTTTTCGATCTACTGACTGGCTGGAAGTTGCTTCGGCGAAAAATCTTTTCGGCAAACTTACTCTAGCATTTCGTATATTCTATAAAATAATCATATGAGAGAGAGAGAGAGAGAGAGAGAGAGAGAGAGAGAGAGAGAGAGAGAGAGAGAGAGAGAGAGAGAGAGAGAGAGAGAGAGAGAGAGAGAGGGAGAGAACTTTTGCCGACGAGGTCAACACTCATTGGTTGATAGATAATCATATGACACTAGCTAAATCCTGGCTGGGAAATAAATGTTTCTTTTTAACAGAACAAATGAGGTTAATAAGATACTTATTCTATGGCAAGGCAATGGGGGGGATTCATACTGTTGTAGTTTAGTAGCTGAATTATGTAAAAACTTGAATTACATAAAATTGATCAAGGGGAATAATGAAGGAAAACTTTTAACCAAGGTTACTATGTATGTACTACATTCAATGAACATTTTTATTTTACAGTTAATATAAATAAAAGTGTTCTTCAGTCTATTTGTTTTGCACTTGGAAACATCAAAATTCCACTTACTTCTCAGATTAACGTTACATGTATTTAGCTTGAGTAGTAAGCTGTGCAACTTGTGCTTCACATTAAATTGAGCGGATCTCATTAAATATCTTGGCCGTTAGAGCATCTCTGCGGTTGTAAAGTGTGCGGTTAAGTTACTGGCTGCTAAGGCTTCAGCGTTTTGAATGACTTTAGGTTTTTCTTTTTTCGAAAGTAAAGCTTTGTTTTGCAATAAGAATGCGAATGCAGAACAAAAGGACGTGAAAATAAAACCAAATTAAGAGGGGATGTCAGCAAAAATCGAAAATACGCCGGCAACAATCAAAAGTTCGATTTCGCTAACATTTTAGTATTATAGGTAGGCCTATATGGGAGATAAACCATGGTATCTTTCATTTGTCGAAATATCACTTTATTTCGGAGAAAATCGAGAAAAACGAATATGTCCATAATTGACCCTTTGAGAGAGCCAAAATATATATACTCCAACTTCGGGGAATGGCGTGCCTTTACAAAAATAGGTATATGCTTAATTCTTCAAAATCTGTTTTATACTGTGTTCTAACTTTAAAAATCGGAAATTTCATTGTCTTTCAAATAAATTCTTTATTTGAACAATATTTATGCAGGGACCTCTCATTTAGCAAGCTAGTTTAAAGGTAGCCCTATTAACTCATCATCCGAGCCAAAATTCAAAAATTCTACTGCCTTTCGTATGTTTTCATGTCTTTTCTTGACTCAAGAAAGCCTCAAAAACTCTCCTAAGATGAGAAGAGATGCTTTGGAGAATTACTACTCCCTGAGCGTGCATAGTTTTCGTCACTTTTCGAAGTTATGTCGACTGATTTTTATTTGAAGCAAACTGGCCAAGCACGCGGTGAATATTCAAACACACCCCACTTTCAATTCTGTAAAAATTTAATGCCAACTTGCCTGTCGACAAATACAGTTTTAAATTTAAAAATCCAAGTTAGAATAAAGTACTGTGATATAAAATGTATTTCAAAAGAAGATGAGAGTAGAAAACGTTCTAAATTATCAACGAAATCAACCTGACTTGCTTCTTCACCGAATCGATCCAGATAAGTTAAAACTTGTCGCCGTAATCTTATTGAAATATCACTTTAACTTGATCAAATCGTAAAACTCTTCTTGTAAAATTATATTTATTTTATTTTGGAGGAGTTCAAGCCGCATTTAATACAGTCTGTAGCTTGACCTATTTTTTACATTGAATATTGTGACTTTCAAATTTCTTAAGTGATTATTGTCTAAAGTAGATAAACTCTGAAAATTTTATTTAGGCTTTTAGGAGATTTTTCACCCAGAAATATTTTTTTCTATAACGAAGACTTGAGATCTTAAGATCACAAGTACGAAAGACTTTCTTTACTTTTCGGTCCGTACCGTACTCAGTAATAGACGCAAATTGACCAATTATAGTGCGCATAATTACCTTGCTAGAAGAAGATATCATATTTTTTTTTTAAACATAACAATCAGTTAAATCTCTTGCTGCGGGAGCACCAAACGTCTTGACTCGACCCAATTCTACGTCAATCTCTTTCGCACTTTTTTGATTTTTTTTTGTGCGAGAAAATGGTGTCATCAAACATACTTGACAGTATGTAGAATATATCACAAAAGCCGTTTATCATGTAGAACTTACTACTTTTCTTGTTCCCTTTCACCGTCAAGTTATCTATATAAGAATGAACAGCAGACCTCATTCTTGTGGTTCGTACACTAGGTCATTTTAAGATGACGCGATATATTTAGTTCCCTAGGCTTAGGTTTTCCTCGCACCTTATTATATCTAGTTGTATATGGTGTTCTGTACCAACTGGATTATCAGAGATAGTACGGGGAAAGTTATTATTGTCCTTGTGATGCAGAAAACCAGCAATAGCATTGGAATTATTTTCACCATGATTTACGGATGAACATATGTATTTCCTGACAAAGTCTTCTAGGTCTCTTCTTAAATCTGGCATATTGTACAACATCACTGATGGACTTAATGCAGAGTTGGAATAAGCAAGCAGGCCACTCAGTCTTCGCACAATAAATTCAGTAGTGTTATTTAAACTAAGTTTTAAGATTATATTCAGAGATGAAAATAACACATAAAGAAGGTATGGAAGAACAAATGTAAAAATGAGTGTCACAAAAGTGGACGATCCGTAGAATCTCGAGGAATTGTTGTTACTCGCGTTAGGAAATATAGCTCTTCTTCTTTGTCGTAGAAAAATTAACATACGAAGGCTGGTAAAGGTTAGAATAACGCTTGGGATGAGGTATATGATAACTGTAAATCCTATGAACATCGCTTTATATAATGGGACAGTTTTAGTATAGATACATAGTTTGGTATAGCTGTCAGGTTCGAGATCTCTGGATTGTATCCTGAAAGTGGCCGATGGGACAAGCGTTATCAAACCTCCAGCGAGCCAAGCACCAAGAACGAGTCCTCTGACGATGCGTTTAGAGGGGACCATAAATGGATGGAATACGGCTAGATATCTTTCTATTCCAATGACAAAAAGGTTGCACATAGTTACTACTGGAAAGAAGATGTTTGAAAACCTGACTACTTTACAAGTCATGTCATCGTTTATAATGTCCCAGAAGTTGGAGGTTATGGCCACTGGAACTGTGATGATACCACACAACAAATCTGACAATGCAAGACTTTGAACATAAATACTAACTACAGGAAATCGATCAAAAGCTCTTCGTTCTTTAACATTGCGTCTTTGTTTTCTCTTAAAGTGCAATATCAGGCTGTTTGCTACGATGGCATACAAACCAAGGACTGCCACCAGCGAGTAGATAATTACTCTAGCAATAAAAGTATCTTTTGACATGAAAACATATTTGTTGTGGGGTGATCTTGTAGTCGAATTGACTGCAGTGAAATGATTTTTACTGTTGTTGATCATTGAAATTATAATAATGGTCTTTCTCGAAGCAGATAGTAGACTTGGTCAAAATCAACAGCAAGGTCTTACCTTGGTAGCTGAACAACTTGATTTCAAGTTTCTCCTGAGTCAGTCAGAAATATTTCATGAAGACTGTTGGTAGTAAATAAAGTGATTCTTCTGAGAACGAATAGTGATGTTTATAGTTTATATTGCTTGAGTTTAACTTCATGATGATACTTAGAAGGAAATGCGTCGGAAGATCTTAATTTGCGATGGAGTAACTTGAATGGAAATGAAAACACTGCAGCTGAGAAATACAAAACGCTACTTAGATATCAAAAAAGCATTGTTTTAGGTGATACAATTCTTCTTAAACAACAAAGATTGAGGGCATTTGAATCGAAAAATACATTAGAGGAAAACATGCATTTTAAAAGAGATTTAACAACGCTTAAAAATTGTTAAAAACTATAAGGACGTGACCAGGAAAAATTTTGTTTCTTAAAAGGTTTTGATCCATTTCCTTTTTTAACTCCTAAGTGACTGACACATTGTTTCGTTACTGGCCATTGTTGATAGGTGTGCTTAGTGGTCCTATTATATCCTAACTGAAACTAGTAACTCGAAATGTTGGTAGCACTGGATTCTAAACATGTGATCAAAAATCATTTAACGTTTACTTAATACATATACAGTCATTGCGAGCAATATGACCTGTGAAAAAAAGACTTATAATAAGGAACAAAAGAAGTATCACGTGATAATTTCTTTGTTTGTTTTAAACGATATAAGTTCTGGTTTCAAACTCTATGATGAGTAACAATAAACAGATCATAATAATTATTCATTGACTCTACTTATACAATGATTGCTGATATCGGGCATCTAGAACAAGTGTATTATGTATCATGTGTCATATTTTTTGTCCTAAATTTTTTCTTTTGGTTGACAACATTAATGACATTGACTGTATAACGTTTCAAGCGTTTCATGATTAACCCAAAAACTGACAATATATTGTAGAAAATGCTATTAATGGGTAAGTAATTGCGTGTAACATCTGTGTTGATAACATGATTAACCCTTGTGGAAAATCTCTCAGCTTGTAAATATCACTCTGGAAAATTAATACTCTTAATGGGCAAGTGACTGGACGTAACATATGTGTTGATATCTATTCCCGACCATTAGACCTACTCACTACGATTTCGCATGTGAAAACAATCCAAACTAATTGTTTCTACTATATCCTCAACATTTAGGAAAGTTTGGAAAAGTTAATGGTATAATCAAAGCTTTCAATATTGTGGAAAGTAGTTATATTGATCCATTTTTCCAGGAAATACATTTTTATTGATTTCATTTACCTGTTAAACCTTATAAAATGTTGTAGACTATGGAATCGAAAATAGAATCATTTAGAGAAGTTTACCAATAAAACAGGCTACTTAAAACCAGTTCAGTCCCGTGATTTCATTACCGTATGACTGAAAAAGATGAAAACTCGTTTTCCATACTTCAAGTTTTAGGATGTCTTTTTTAAGATATCATCATTATCATCATTATCATCATCATCATCATCATCCATCGCGCAGAATGAGTGGTCAAATTGTTTTTTTTTTAATGGAGGTCACCGTTCTCGTTTAGGAGTGAGGTGATATCAAAGTGCAGCCTTTTTCTTGTCGAAACTCGCTTGCACGCGTGCAATACATACAAGTCGAGCAGTGCAATCATCTTTTTTTTTTTGTAGAAAAACTAAATGTATTTTTTTTTTTTTTTTGAAACAACCATGTAGTAACCTATAAATGAATATTATGTGTAAATATTTAGGAGTACATAATAATAATTTGTAGTTTTTATAATAAAAATTAAAGGCAGCAGCAAACAAGGTTTCGGTTTCATTCTGAAGTTCTGTAGTTTTTAACTCGAATTTGCAGCCACCATGCACTATTCGGTGACGCTTTTTAAAAATCGGCCGTCATGTAGATTGAAGTTTTCATCCAAATACGTGTATTTATTATAACTTTCCCATATTTTTTTCTTCAAATTCGAAGCATGTACAGCTTATGTAATTCTTTATAAAATTCTAAAGTAAAAAATGGGGGTTACCGTTGTTGTTTTCGAGATATAGCGTTTGATATAGTGTTTGACCTTGAAAAACATAGGTCAAGTGCGCGGGCGCTGTCACACCATATGCGAAGAACAGATGGACGCAAACAATGCCCACGAACGACCTTAAATAACAAAAATAGAGTGCATTTGAATCGAAAAATACATTAGAATAAAACATGTAAAACTATAAGGACGTGACCAGGAAAAAACTTGTTTCTCAAAAGGTTTAGATCGAATTCTCATTTTTAAAACTCTTACACACTAACCGGGACCACTTGAACTGATAACCGTATTAGCCAATGAGATCATCACGTTCTCACGGCATTATTTGGGTAAACACGGACAGCAAAACACAAAATAGCATATATCGAAAATGAGTGAGATGTATTTGCAAACGTCAATTCAAAAGCGTAAGAGGATTAATATGCACGCCTAATGTACGCGCGCAAGAGAAAACAACTGCTATATATACATATATATAACGTATAAATAAGTCAAACATTATACGCCAATAACAAAACCAATAAATAGAAATATAGAGTTCAGAAATAATTTATTTAATCAAATCTGTTCGTTAAAACATGTTGCTTTTCTGCAAATAGACAAGCCTCCGTGGTCTTTCTCTTTATCCAATGACTGGGTGGCCAAAATTGCTGTATCTTGCCATGATACATTATGTTCTAGACTGTTTGCACTGTCAGCCAATGTTTCTTTATCCTTGTTGAGAATGCTCGGCCTATCTCGCCTATATATCTTGTGTCACAATCTTTGCAGGGAATTGAGTAATGTCCAAGGCTTGCCTATGCTATCCCATGTCCCCAAGGGACTGTCTCCGCTATCTCCGAAGGTATCACCTAGACATCACCTGTCTTTCCCCTTGTCCCCACTGTCATACAGCCTTCTCCAAGAAATATGTGTCTCTTCCATCCCCTTGTCCCAGGGGATCCCCTAGACGTCCCCTGTCTATCCCCTTGTCCCACAGCCACACAGCCCTATCCAAGAACTATGTGTCTCTTCCATCCCCTTGTCCCAGGGGATCCCCTAGACGTCCACTGTCTATCCCCTTGTCCCACAGCCATACAACCCTATCCAAGAACTATGTGTCTCTCCCATCCTCTTGTCCCAGGGGATCCCCTAGACGTCCCCTGTCTATCCCCTTGTCCCACAGCCATACAGCCCTATCCAAGAACTATGTTCCGGTTAAAACCGGTTTAAAAACCTGTTTGGTTCGTCCATGATTGTTGACGGCGGACTGAAAAGTATATATCAAAGAAACCGGCCTGAACCGGCAGAGTCTCCTATTTTCTCTGCAAGGATTCGTCTAAACGGGAGACTCTGCTAGCAAACCCAGTAACTCATGTCCATGTAGCTCATGTTCACGGCCCATTTACAACTTTTAAACTCTACACACTTTCATAAGAAAGCAAATTTTCATTAACGCGCGGTTCTTTTCCTTCTACTCGAAAGATAAATAATTTCCGCCTGCCACGATGTAAGCGTATCTTATGGCAAACAACGCCTTTTGTAGTAATGTTTTTACGAATAGAACAACCTTTATAAGTCACTAAGGGAAATCCAATCCTTTAATTTTTATTTTTCATTTTTATTACACATTTAAGGTCGATATCCGTGAAATAAAGCCGTGAATAAAAACCATATCAGTGAAGTGTTTTATATTTTATATATACATATTACGACTAGGCTAGTTTCTTTTTTAGCTTTGTTTTCATTTTAGTTGCAGGGCCTCACTAAAAAGAAACCTGAAATTTTTTTTAGCTCCCTAGATAAATAACACTATTTTTGTCATTATTTTAATATTTTTCAAAAAAAAATAGCTTGTTAATTTTGGCATGCAAAGCTTTTATACAATCTTCTCGTCGAATTTAGATGGATAAAGGGCTATTTTGGACAAAATTGTTGTTACATCCAGCTGATCTGAAAAGGTGACGGAGAAATGATGTCACTGCAAATCTGAGGTGTCTTGAAGCCTGCGAGAATGGACTGAAAAGTATATATCTAAGACAAATTTATATTTTCGGGAGAAGTTTTTGATATTTTGTATACATTTATTATGATATTCATTATTGAGTGGGAAAATATAACAAAGAAATATATGACAGTTTCCCGAGTCACCGGGTTACTAAGAATGACACTTCAGTTCTGAAAATATTTTCGATTTCGATTGGCTTATATTTTTCTTCAGATCAGCTGGATGTTCCTTTTCATGACAGAATTTCGATGCCCTTGACACTTTTGAGTTGTTTTTTAAGCTCCCTCCAGGGGCCCAAAACCCGTTATCAGAATATCGATCAAAAAACGGCCATCAAAAAAACGGCCAACTACTCAAACCCATCTCCCCTCTACCTCAATATAACCCATAAAACTTGGTTCCCTGTGGTTTATGTCATACACTCAAGCTGATCAGAAAAAGTGACGTAGAAATGACGTCACTGCAAAACTCTGGTGTCATGAACCCTGTGAAAATCGACTTCCAAAAATTTATATCTGCGATAAATCTATATTTTCGGGAGAGGTTAATGATATTTTGTATAAAAATAGTATGATATTTGTCATTTAGTGAGAAAATAAAATAAAATAAAATAAAGAATTAACGATTTCCAGAGGTCTTCTGGCTACCGGATGACTAAGGATGACACCTTAGTTTTGCAAATTTTCTCGATTCTGATTTGCTAATATTTTTTCTTAGAACAGCTGGCTGGAAGCCATTAAGAATACTTTCGACTTTCGGTATTGTATCTAGGTATTATGATCAATTCATTTTCTTGTTTCCGTTGCCTACATATCGTAATTATAGTAAGTGATAAACAAGTATTCGAAAGTATAAAATAAAAAAACAAATCAGTGCAATATATAAAGGATCTTGAAGATAAAGGATTAGAGCCAAAGAAAGGGATGCAAAACATCGCAGATAAGGTAGGCACACCTTGCAAATATTATTCAGACTATTGTAATATGTAAGCACTTGCCTCTCACCTCTGGGGCGTCAGGTCCGGTTTCTAGGTCTCGATATCATGAGATTGGAGTTTGCTAGGGCTCTTCCTGGATTCGAGGGGTTTTCTTTGGTTTTTGTTTCTTCAAATTGATCTGACAGCTAGGTAAAGTATTTGCGACCAGGCCTGCATGCAATCCCTCCAAAGTTGTTAGCCTTTTGTAAGCCTTTAGCCCGTGCATTTTTACAATGCGTCATTGTGCGAGAATATAAACAAACTGAAGGGAAACCCAACAACTCTCGTTCGCTTCTTCAGTAAATTTAAAAGAATTTAAGAGAAGACAAGTGTTGAAAAGCTTGCAGCTACTTAAAAATTGGCATTATGTATTTCTACACATATCAAGATATTCGCAAGCTTTCTATTTCTAGAATTAAAGTGATAACTGTTAGAACTGTTAACTGTTAACTGTTTGAATATGTTAATTCATGGAACATGTTATAAAGCGGCCGGTCAAAATAAGGCATACCGTATATAATATTCACAGAATAAAAGCTTAGCATCTATACGAACATGTAACTAGTATTATAATTTAGTTAAGTTCCCTTCAAATGCAAAGGGAGTTCGCTGCGTCGAATAGGACTCTCCACAATTCAGTTTTATTATTGAGTATTATGAGAATTCATATCAGCTGAATTATTTGTCAGCAACTCAAACTTACTCGATTAGAGCAGAACAACTTGCGTCGCTAGAACTCTTAGAGGAATCCAAAGCCTGTCAAAATGATTTAAAATGGCTAATATTGAGATGCTACGGCTAAAACTTCGTTTTAGTTTTTCTATAAACTTCGTGTTTACGAGCTTCTTTGACAAAGTAAAACCCGCATCCAATTATCAAATCAAGGGAGGGGAACCTGAGCATTTTCTCGAAGTTCGTTCTAGCTCTCGAATTTGAAAGAAAAAATAATCTTATTGATAATAACTTTTCAGTAATTTAGAAATACTGGATCCTGCTTTAGTAATTAGAGAAATTTGAATTCTAGTTCCAATTTTGTTTATACCGAAAAACATTTGCCGTGTCCTACCCTACTAAGGCAGTCATTGGTGCGCAATTTTTTCCCGTCATGGGTTATGTTAACAACTTGAGCTTGTTAGCTTCGCGCTGATTGGCTAGTTACATTTTCTTGTATCAGATAGAGTGAATCGCGCCCTGACGTAGATCAGGGCAGAGGTCGTTTGGTATTGATTAATTGAGCGGACTTTATAGAAGTATTTCTAAAACTCATAAATATTCATAAATATTAAGAGCCAATTGTGTCGCCCAAACCAAACACGTCACAAATAAAGGTCCATCAAACTAAAAGTACAGGGTGGTTTTGTAAAATCAATGACCTTTTGAACGTGGCAAAATGCGCATTCGCAAAGGAAGTACGCATAGTAAGGGAATAGTGTGGAGTATGGTGAAAGAGAATTATAAATCGTCACTTATAAAAGATTCGTCTGTCTCAAAACTTGAAATGTCTATTTACGTTGAAATGATCGTAAAAGTTTGAATCAAACTATGGATACAAGCTCTTCAGCGAAATATAAGTATGGTGCATCTAGTAGAGGAGATTGGTCAACGAGGTCAAAGGCCTTATAATTACGAAAGTCGTCCACAAAATTAAAAGTACATGGACGCCGCTGTAAGGACTTCCATGCAGGTTCGGTTGCATTGAACCAGTCTTGACTCATGCTTGCCCCGGAAAAAAGTTTGATTTCCGGTTAAATCACTTCCGGTTTTGTTATTTCCCGGTAGATAACATATATTTACCCGCTGAGAGCCGTTGACGGGGAAACATCGAAACTTGTTCACGTTCACGTGATACCCTCTCGCCCAATCAGAGTACGAGAAAAATGGACTTTGACAGTTGGTATGACAATTTTTCTTAAGTATGGTGCTCCGCTATTAACATAATAAATTAGTTTCTCTACTAATGATAGGAACCACTATGGTCAATAGTGAATGTAACGATTGTCACGCAATATACTCATTCTCTAGAATATTTGATTGAGTTTGGAATCGAATAAACAAATAACAGTTTTCCATATTTACAACAACAACAACAACAACAAAAGTTTATTTACAACCTTAAAGGGGGACTAGTACGAAAATCGTTCAAAATTTAATTCGGCTGAAACTTTCCTAGAATAATCTCTAAGGGTCTAATAAACACTGGTTAAAGTTTTTTCTTGATATTCCGAAGGGAAGTATTATATTTCTACGAACTTCTAAAGAAGTCAGTGACGTCATTTACTCAACACCATACATCGCCCTATACATTTCCCTGTATTTTGTGATCAAAATATTCGCTCGTTCCATACGCAATACTGAAAAAAGAGACTTAAAAATCAATTGTAATCACAATAAACGTCAGTCTTTCAGCCAACCTTTGGGCTTTATAGAATTAAAATAAATCAAGAAGTTATTTACAAAGAAATGTATGGAGCGGTGTTTAGTGTTGAGTAAATGACGTCACAGACTCCGTTAAAGACTCGTAAAAATATAATAATTCCTATCGGAATATCAAGAAAAAAAATGATCTAGTGTTTATTAGAGCCTTAAAGATCATTCCAAAAAAGTTTCAGCCGAATTAAATTTTGAGCGATTTTCGTACTAGTCCCCCTTTAATTAATACAATATCTTCAAGAAAAAAAAAATCTAGCTATATATAATGATGACTATGAATGGTCGGGATAAATAGGATCAAAAGAGAAAGGAAAAAATATATAAGCAATCATAATAAGAAGTAATATGACAAGAAAAGCAAATTATAAAATAGAGATAACAAGATCAAAAACAATAGACAATAACAAAAGGATCAAGAGGATCAATAACTACACCTAAATGTACAGGTATATAATTGTTATTAATAATATAAGAAAATAAATGATTAAATTTTAAATAAGAGCTCAAAGAGAATAATTATTGAGTAGATCACTTTTCAGTTTCATTTTAAATTCATTTTTGCTTTACTTTATTTTTTTAATGGATTTATGAACTAAATTCCATACTTTTGCACCAATATATCTTTCCAAATTTAGTTCGCATCTTTAAAAGAGAGAAGGAGGATTTAATAGCGAGTCTAGTCTGACAGACAATGACTCTTAAAAAGCTATAAAGGCACTCCCATTGAAAGTACCGACGAACTTCCCAGGATTTTTTCCAAACTAATGTTATACAGGATTCCCCTGTTATTCCCCTCCCCCCTCCCTTGCAGCAAAGTTTTAGGTATGATGCTGTAAGCAAGTGACATCTAATTAGAACCGGGTGGTACTCCAATCCCTATATTGTATAGACTATACGGGGATGCTCCGCTCGAAAGGGGTACCTTTTTCAGGCCGTAGGTATAGAAAGAAGAATTTAAAGGGTTGGGAATTTGTGAGTTTTGGTATAGATAAGGAAGGAGAAGCTAAAATTACTGTTGGAGGAAATGAAGCCGAACATGAACTCCGTCTTACATGCCATGCGATATTCATATCTGGACTGCTTCTTCAACATTTAGGTATATGAAAGGGGTAGCTTTTCAGGCAAAAGTAAACACAAAAGGGGTACCTTTCAGACAAAAAGGCATATGGAAGGGGTAACGTTTTGTAGAAATTTGGTGCCTTTAATCAGGCGAAATAGAACTGGGATTTAAGACCCAACTTTTGAAAATTTAAAATTATCTTTTTACCTAGCTGAAAACCAAAGCAGCGAGCAAAAATGATTTTCAGTTAACGTTGTTCTTTTATCATCGTTTCATTGTACTGACCAGTGGTTGTTCTTGTGTCCCCATCGATATCATAATTTCTTCGCACAACTTACTAGCACGCTTAGTGTGCTAAAACACACTAACTGCTAATTTTTCACGCTTTTCAGAAAAATCTGCCAACCAAAATGGCCCGAAACCAAAAAAGCATCGAAAACAAAATCGAGAAAAATATGGAAAGGATAACATCTTTGGAAGAAGAGTTAAAAGTAAGTCGCAGCAATGAAAATAGCCTTCAGGATAAGATCAAATCTTTCGAAAAGGAAATACGAGAACTGAAAGACGAGAACGTAATGTTGGTTAAGAAACTGCAAGAAATGGAAGGGAAAATCGAGAAGTTAGAAAACGAAAGTGAAGCTCAGAAAGCATTTAAACACGAAGAAGATAGTGTGCTGATTCTTGTGCAAATTGGCACAACCATACAGAGAAACATGTGCAAGTACGTCCTGGGAAAATACTTCAAGAACTGGCTTTACTACAAGTTGAAAGAAATTAACAACTACATTGAAAAAATCGTGCAACCGTCTGATCAAGAGTCGGCAAAAAGGCGGCTGAAGGAATTGAACGACAAGATTTCTTGGGACCAAGATTTAGTGGATAGTCTTAAAAACCTTAAGCAAAGGAGAATCGGCATTGCTCATCCTGAGCTAAGCAGTGAAAACATCCAACAAGCTACAGAGTTTTTGAAAGAGAGAGGGGAGTTGGATGAGGAAGTGGTGGAAAACATAAATAAACTTGAAATACAATGGGAAACCTCAGAGGCCTTGTTACGGTAAGTTTGCATTTTGTAATTTAATTCCATGAAAATCAGAATGTTATGCCCTGTTTCAGGCTGATTGCTTGAGATGATTCGGATGCAATAACTTGTACTCCATTTGGTAGTCGGCCATGTTTATTCTCCGCCTGCTCATTTGCGCGCATGCGCATAAATCCAATAATTTAATTATTAATTAATACAACACAACTGAAATGTCTCTGACCGGCTATGATTTGCAAAAGCCTGTGTTATGGGTGAATCGTAATGCAGCAATAAAGTTTATTGCATGGTCATCGTTGTTGTTACTACGTTATTGTAAAGGTTTGGAACATGGTTTCTAGTAAGACTAAACGCTTGTTTCTTTTCTTTATTTTACTCTCTTGTTGTTAATACTAATGTCGTAGGCGTTTTTTCAATGATAACTTTTCTTCTATAACTAATTATAACATAGCCACGATATAGCGCGCGCTCTGATTGGTTGGATATCTATGGATTAAAAAAACCCGGAATATTTACGCTCGCACGCTGACGTCATAGCCACGATATAACGCCCGCTCTGATGGGCTACATATCTTTGAACAAGAAATGGATTGTCAATCGTTTTTAACCGTTTTTTTTAACGTCTTTTTTCCGAACATTAAAGACTAAACACGAAGCATTTCTAAAATCGTGTTTCTTGTTGATGTTGTTGTTATAAATTTCTGATAAAAATACTTTTTTTTGACATTAAACCTAGGGAAATAAACATATCGCGTCATCTTAAAATGACCTAGTGTCCGAACAGCAAGAATGACAATAGGACTTCGGCAGACTGAAAACAATAGGATTAAGGCTAGCTTCGTACCCTGTTCCTCTTCTCTCCTTCGGGGCCTCGTTAAGTACGTTACCGATTAATTCCGAGTGACACACGATCGGTTCTTAATATTAAACAGACAAACATCACGAGATTGAAATCGGAGCTAGATGTTTATTCACTACTAAAGGTCAGCAGTACCAAAGCATATTTATTATTCCGTTCAAGAAAACAAAATAAAGCTTTAGTTTTACTGCAAACGTCGAGGCGACTCTGGCGCCCGTGTTCTGATTCAATGAAATGAATATTGGAATTCTGATATCGATTCAATGTTTTTGGAGTCTCAAATTACATCCATGCTATCTATATACTGAATATCCACTCCCATTTCATTTCATCATCTTTTTCTTTTTGCATTTCTTTTCCTGGAATTGTACTCTCCAAATGGTATTCACTTCACTAATCCTATTGTGTCTTCGGCCCTGAATATAGATTTCCGTTAAGATCGAAGTCTAATCCTCGTAATACTCCGCACCATACTTGATCTAAACTCCCTCGTAATTGGAGATATATTTCAAAAAAAAAAAAAAAAAAAACGAAACGGAAAGAAAAACAAAAAAAGGATCAAAGAATAAATGAACATTCCTAGATGGACAGGAACACAAAGTATATATTACTAATTTAAAAAAAATATTTAAGTGCACCTAAAAGAAAACTTTTTTAAAAATTAAGCTAACTAAGTACAAAGCTTTGTTTTTTCCCCCAGCTATTGTTTTTTCAGTATCATTCAATTTTTACATCTTGTCAAGCTAAAATCTCACCAACGCATTTCTTTCAAACATATTCATTCTAGAATCTAAATCGATCATGCAATCTAAACTAGAAAAACCATTCGTTATGAGAAGAATCACTTTATTTACTACCAACAGACTTGAAATAATTCTGACTGTTTCAGGAGAAACTTGAAATCAAGGTGTGCAGCTACCAAGGTAAGACCTTGCTGTACTTTTTATCAAGTCTACTATCTGCTTCAAGAACGAACATTTTGCATTAAAATTAACTGTAATGATCAACAATAACACAAATCATTACACTGCAGTGAATTCGACTACAACGTTTGCCCACAAGAAATATGTTTTCATACCAAAAGACACTTTTAATGCTAGATCAAAACTTAAAACACATTTATTCAAAGAAGCTTTTAATTGTTAGTTGATATTATGAGATCTTACTGTTACTTCGTTTATCTAGAATATTATCGACGCTTTATTATCGACTTATTATTATTTTATTTTTAGTATAATATATTAGTTTTATTAGCCCTATATTTAATATTTAATTTCGTTTTATTAGCTCTATATTTAGTATTTAATTCGTTTTATTTCACGTCTATTATATCGTATATTTTAAACTTCATTTGTAAATAGATATATTTTATAATGTAAGCGCATTGAGGCTTGCGAAATGCGCAAGAATTGTTAATTAAATTAAATTAAATTAGAGTAATTATCTACTCGCTGGTGGCAGTCCTTGGTTTGTATGCCATCGTAGCAAACAGCCTGATCTTGCTCTTTAAGAGAAAGCAAAGACGCAATGTTAAGGAACGAAGAGCTTTCGATCGATTTCCTGTAGTCAGTATTTATGTTCAAAGTCTTGCATTGTCAGATTTGTTGTGTGGTATCATCACAGTTCCAGTGGCCATAACCTCCAACTTCTGGGACATTATAAACGATGACATGACTTGTAAAGTAGTCAGGTTTTCAAACATCTTCTTTCCAGTAGTAACTATGTGCAACCTTTTTGTCATTGGAATAGAAAGATATCTAGCCGTATTCCATCCATTTATGGTCCCCTCTAAACGCATCGTCAGAGGACTCGTTCTTGGTGCTTGGTTCGTTGGAGGTTTAATAACGCTTATCCCATCGGCCACTTTCAGGATACAAACCCAAGACATCAAACCTGACAGCTATACCAAATTATGTATCTATACTAAAACTGTCCCATTATATAAAGGGATGTTCGTAGGATTTACAGTTATCATATACCTCATCCCAAGCGTCATTCTAACCTTTACCAGCCTTCGTATGTTAATTTTTCTACGACAAAGAAGAATAGCCACATTTCCTAACGCGAGTAACAACAATTCCTCGAGATTCTACGGATCGCCCACTTTTGTGACACTCATTTTTACATTTGTTTTTCCATACCTTCTTTATGTGTTCTTTTCTTCTCTGAATTTAATCTTAAAACTTAGTTTAAGTAACACTGCTGAATTTATTGTGCGAAGTCTGAGTGGCCTGCTTGCTTATTCCAACTCTGCATTAAGTCCATCAGTGAAGTTGTACAATATGCCAGATTTAAGAAGAGACTTAGCAGACTTGATCAGGAAATACATATGTTCATCCGCAAATCATGGTGAGAATAATTCCAATGCTATCGCTGGTTTTCAGGATCACAAGGACAATAATAACTTTCCCCGTACTATCTCTGATAATCCAGTTGGTACAAAACACAATATACAACTAGATATAATAAGGTGCGAGAGGAAAACCTAATGTTGATAAAGAAAATGTTGAATTCTTTCCCGCTCTTAATTTTCTGCACACCCGCGCGTTAGTTGGAAAGAGGCTTCACTTCATCTGCATGAAACAAACAGCTATGTTATTGAAGCAATGACAGTGCTTAGCGATTCAGTTCTGGATTAACATGAACTTGGGTGGTTTTAAAATCGCTTAAGGTGGTTGCCTACTATAGAAAAAATGAAGCTATTGCGTATTCTACTACGCAATCACAATGACCCCATGAAGCAGACAATCTGCGCTCACAGGACAAAACCCAAAAATGTTGCACGGAAATATTTTTTTTTGCGGATTTCAAACAGAGCACATTTAAAAGGAAACTTTTGACAACGTCTGAAAAAAATGACATTGGTTTTACTCATAGAAAAAGCGGTAAGTGTACATTTTTTGAACTCGTTCTAGACAAAATTGTCAAGGGCAAGACGAATAGGAAATTAATATACTTTTCAATATTTTCCAATTTTTTTACTTATATTTGTAAAACGATGTATAATTTAGGTTTCCTGAAAAAATAACGTCAAAAGCTTGATTGCCGGTGAAGTTATGATTTTTTTTCGTAGAGAGTTGGTTTTTCTTTCTTTTCTTTAAAAACTTGTTGTCCCTTTTTCTTTCCAGATTTGAAATGAGCATTAAATTTGAGTTCAAAAAATTGGAATTCAAAAACTTTTCCATGGAAATATTTCTCTAGTAGGCAACCACCTTAAGCACTCAAGAAGCTAGAGTTGCACTCGGTTACATCTTGTTTTACTGTTACGCCTCTTTCGCGCTTAAGCAACTTCCCGAATGCATCCAGAACTGGATATACACAAGCTAACCATAGACCATTCCCTTATTAAAAGTAGCGTTTTCCATGAAAATTATCTTACAGAACAAGCTGCGAAGAGAGTCAAGATGAAAGCGCCGGTCGAAGGAATCTGTCTAGTACCACAAGGCAAAAACATGCTACGTATACACGCAAGGCCACTGGTGGACTTCTGAATCTACGTCCTCCTAAAAGGGCTAGAAAGTGCCAGTAAGTTCCTTTTTTTATTCTTGATCTTATTCTACTGGTTTTCAGCGTGGTTTTGTTGATATCTAATAACTAAATGATCCTTTTCCATTATCTTCTAGGACAAGCTCCACAGAGGGTCAAGATCAAAACGGTCAACTGAGGAGTCTGTCTCCCAAAGGGCAAAGCAAAGACACCTATGCAAGCAAGGCTGATGGAGATCATCACATTCCCACAACTGCATAGGCTGCCGGCCAGTAACGCATGTCAGCTCATGTTCACGGCCCATTTATCATTTTTAAACACTACACGCTTTTATAAGAAAACATTTTTTTCATAAACGCGCGGTTCTTTTCCTTCTACTCGAAAGAAGAGAAATTATTCCGCCTGCCTAGATGTAAGCGCATTAAGGCAAAAAAACGCCTTTTGTACCAATAGTCCATGCGAGGCAAAGCTACACCAAACTACACTTTTACTTCTTTTACATGACAATCTTCAGTGGTTAATATGAAGAGTTTTACGTTGTCATATGAACCCTATTTTTATCGCAATGAAAATAAATATAGATGCGTTGGTGGAAGCAAAAAGGAGCTGGAAATAAGATAAGCTTTTATATGTCGATCTTTAGCTTGATTTAATACTGAGTAAACTATTCTGAAGGCCCCAAACGACAAAACCAAACTGATATCAGTTCAAATATCCTTTTCTATTCCATTGATTAAAATATTTTCATTCCTTTTACGAGTTTCGGCTATGACAAGAACCCTAAAAGCTAATTGTAGTTTTTTTGCATCCCTCTTTTTACCAGTTTTCATCTGTTTGGTGCAGCTTTGTCTTAAAAAAGTACGGAAATCTCAAAAATTTGGAGTTGAATGAATGACATCCAAAATAAATTCCCCAAACCTGATATTGTTTTGGATTATCTGTAGTTATCTTTCGTTTTTTTTTTTTAATAAGTAAAATAAACCAACTGTGTAATCTCTGTCTAAAATGTTATTGTACGTGGGAATAACCATATTGTTTACGTTTGTTTCTTCCACTATTTTTTAATATTATACCGAGCTTTCGCACTTCTAGTGCATCATCAGGGCGAAAAGTATGTGTTACAACGATTCAAATTATTTAAAGACTATAAGCGCGCGCGATTTGCGTTTTGCGAATAAAAGTACCAGTCAGAGAAACAATACGATCTACGTGTATAAACAAATCTAAAGAAACCTAACATGAAAGAGACAGAGCGAGCACTGTAGAAAATAAAGCGCGAGCAAAAGAACTTAGGAACTTAGTGTAATCTCTATTTATTAAACATCGATACACCATATAATTGGAAACCAGACTATTTGAGATTAAACTTTTCTTAGCAGAGGAAATTTTGTTGAAATTTCAATTGTTTTAGACGAGTATGTCCCCCTCATAAACAAGCCCTGACGTCATAATGAAATAAGGCAATTCTTATTGGTCTCAGATCGACCATTCCAGATATCCTGTTATCAACGTTAGTTGAAATAGGTGTATAGGTATAAATGTATACAACAACGTTTCTTAAATCCTTTTAGGCTTAAATTATTTTCAGGCTTTAGGAGCAATATTTAGGAGGGGGCCGAAAGCACTTAAGAAGTGTGAGAAGTACTCGCTAGCCTGCGTAGCGGCCTTCTGGTGAGGGGGTTGGGGGTTGGGGGTTGGGGGTTGGGGGGAGCTTGGGGAGCTTTATTCTGAGCAAGCTTAAAGCATTTTCATTTTCCCGTCCTAGACACGGTAGTCGGTATTTACAGACACCCGCTCTTATAAATCGTTAAGAAGTATAATGATGTGAAAAACGTTGTTTTTTCAAAAGCTTTTGATCAGCTTCCTTTTTATATGGTCCGAAAAATGACTGAAAAAATGTTTCGTTATTGGTACGCGTCATTGTTGTTGCTTCTGCTGTGTGGTCCGATCCCAACAAACTAGTAACAATAGTTTTTGGTAGCACTTGCAGTGACTCTGCGACCAAGATCAATGTATCCACGTTAATAACGTTTCAAGTGTTTCATGATTGACCCAAAAACTGTCAACAGCTTGTAGAAAATCTCTCAGCTTACAAATAGCACTCTGGAAATACTTTTAATGGGCTAGTGACTGGATGTAGCATATGTGTGGATATCAAATTCCGACCATTAGACTTACTCACTACGATGTTTGATGTAAAAACAATCCCGGCAACCTAGTCATTAAATTTTTTTCTACATCATCAATATTTAGGGAAGTTTGAAAAATATAATGATATAATCAAAGCTTTCAATATTGTGGAATATAGTTATAAAAATCCATTTCAGTGTCCAGGACATATATTTTGACAAATTCTATCATTTCTATAGGCCCTTTTAATGAACCCTACAATGTTTAATTTTCCGCTTTTGAAGTCAAATTTATTCTTTTGATTAAAAAAAAAAAATGATATTGAAAAGAATAAATTTGACGTGGTGGGAATTCATCTGAAGCTTACCTTTTTTAAGATTTCGACTCAATAAATTTAACGAAAACGTTTAATTCTGATGCTTTGAAAGCCAAATATTGATCTTTTTCTTTCAGTTTTTCCCTCCTCGTAAAACCACGAGGAGAGTTGGTCACCGAGGTTCGTAACGCCTCGTCACACTTGTCACACATTTAGCACTCGAATTATAGTCTCGTGAAAACCGAGAACTCCGCTTTTAGTTGCGCAGTGTCTAAATATATACATTATTTTCTTCAAAATCCCTGTCAATAAAAAATATAATTTAAGAACGA
Source organism: Anthopleura xanthogrammica (assembly GCA_964019055.1). Lineage (NCBI taxonomy): Eukaryota > Metazoa > Cnidaria > Anthozoa > Actiniaria > Actiniidae > Anthopleura > Anthopleura xanthogrammica. The sequence goes on along the minus strand of OZ025219.1, from coordinate 3,213,043 downwards.
AGAGGAAAGTAAAAAAAAATCACACAAACACACACAAAAGCAACGATGATAAGAATTATCAAACTAAGTATGTGCTTTAAACAATCATTTTTTATGATGAATTAAGGGATTTTTCCAGCTATTATGTTTTCTGTTTAATTCAATTTTTTAGTCTTTGTCACACTACAGGAACGCCAACTCATTTCCTCATTTCAGAATGGAAATCAGTCAATATAAACTAGAAAAACCCTCCGCTCTTAAAAGAATCACTTTAGTTTACTACCAAGAATCTTCGCGAATAATTCCGACTGAAACAGGAGAAACTTGAAATTAAGGTGTGCAGCTACCAAGGTAAGACCTTGCTCTGATTTTGATCAAGTATACTATCTGCTTCAAGAACGAACATTTTGCATTAAAATTAACTGTAATGATCAACAATAACACAAATCATTACACTGCAGTCAATTCGACTACAACGTTTGCCCACAAGAAATATGTTTTCATGTCAAAAGACACTTTTATTGCTAGAGTAATTATCTACTCGCTGGTGGCAGTCCTTGGTTTGTATGCCATCGTAGCAAACAGCCTGATCTTGCACCTCAAGAGAAAGCAAAGACGCAATGTTAAGGAACGAAGAGCTTTCGATCGATTTCCTGTAGTCAGTATTTATGTTCAAAGTCTTGCATTGTCAGATTTGTTGTGTGGTATCATCACAGTTCCAGTGGCCATAACCACAACGTTTTTGGACATCATAAACGATGATATGACTTGTAAAGTAGTCAGGTTTTCCAACATCTTTCTTCCAGTAGTAACTATGTGCAACCTTTTTGTCATTGGAATAGAAAGATATCTAGCCGTATTCCATCCATTTATGGTCCCATCGAAACGCATCGTCAGAGGACTTGTTCTTGGTGCTTGGTTCGCTGGAGGTTTTATAACACTTGTCCCATCGGCCACTTTCAGGTTACAAACCCGAGACATCGAACCTGACAGCTATACCAAAATATGTATCTATACTAAAACTGTCCCATCATATAAAGTGATATTCGTAGAATCTGCAGTTATCATATACCTCATCCCAAGCGTCATTCTAACCTTTACCAGCCTTCGTATGTTTATTTTTTCTGCGACAAATGAGAAGAGCCACATTTCCTAACGCGAGTAACAACAATTCCTCGAGATTTTACGGGTCGTTCACTTTTTTGTCACTCATTTTCGCATTTATTCTTCCATACTTTCTTTATGTGTTCTTTTCGTCTCTCAATCTAATCTTAACATTTGATTTAAATAACATGTACACTGCTGAATTTATTGTGCGAAGATTTAGTGCCCTGTTTGCTTATTCCAACTCTGCATTAAGTCCATCGGTGATGTTGTACAATATGCGAGATTTAAGAAGAGACCTTGATCAGGAAATACATATGTTCATACGCAAATCATGGTGAAAATAATTCCAATGCTATCGCAGGTTTTCAGGATCGCAAGGACAATAATAACTTTCCCCGTAGTACTATTTCAACTCAAGTTGGCGGAGAAAACCATATACCACGAGAAATACCATGGAGTGAGAGGGAAGCGTAAAATGGAACTAAACATATCGCGTGATCTGAAATTGAGATGAACTTGTGAACAAGCAATAAGAATAAGATATGCTGTGGTAGTTCATTTTAATGTAGATAACTTTATTAAACTGAAAACTGGACAGAAAATTATAACCAAAAAAGTAGTTTCAAACTTGAAAATCTTTACTTTGTAGGCGTATTGATGTTTACGGTGTCCTATAAGTGTCACATCCAAATTACAAATGGTTCACATCAAGTCGTTCATGATCATCACATCACAGGGAGCGCATTTGAGATAAAAGTGCCCAGCCGAAAAAAAAATCTAAAAATCTATCATTTATTGAAAAAAAAATGGACTAGAGGCTAAGAAAAAGTGCTAAATACTACAAGGAAAATAAACTTGGCCAGTTTGTGCAATTTTGATCGCTTTGGAAGATTTTGCTTTTTTTTATATATATTGCGAAGCTAAGCTTTTGTAATTGATGATGAAGTAGCTAAAAGTCAGCAATAGAAAAATCGATATTTTATGCCTTCAAAGTATCGTAAAAATAATGTTTTTTTTAATACTTAAGTTGAACTTCTCCTGAAAGAACAATACAATAGACATCTCTATTAACCCTATTCAGCCCGGGCTATTTTCGGGTTCTTCGGACCGGGAAGGGTGTGCTTTTGAGGAGAATGTACTAATATATAAAAGCCTAAAAGCGGAGCTCTCAGTTCAATTTTTAGAGCAAAATTTTCTATAGTTCTATGGCTTCGAAAAGCTAGAATGCGTTCTAAAACGAAAACGCATTAGTGTGGATTTTTCCTTACTACCCTTTTCCAATATGGAGCCGATGACGTCAAACGAGGATAGATCCTGGGATGTCCCGGATGTTGTGAGTGAAACCTTGTTGTTTTCACACTTCTAAGTTCAGTGTAGACTGCATGACATAATTGTTCAGGTTTTTCCATGTGAATTGGAAATGACCATGAGCATCAAGTATAATCAAGTATAAAAGCACTCACATATTCCCTTGGAATACATAACCAAATTATGGTTACCCTTCTACCTCAGTAATTTGTGCACGTGTTAACACGGTCAAAGTTAAGCATTTTTTGAAAACAATACATTAAAACTATTTTTTTTTCCTGATAAAGCGAGCTTTTCAGAAAGCATCTTGTCCAGGAGTACGTTGGATGTACATTTTGGCACTTCTCAATTCTTCCATAATTATCCTTTTATTTATTCTTAAAAGTCAGCTTTCAAAACCTTAACACTGCATGTGCTTTTGTAGCTGAAAATCTGCTCCCCATTATCGATTTATATTTTAACTAGATGCACAATTGTGCATTTACTCGGGCTACAGACAGAGTATGTGCGCAATAGCTGTTATTATAGTTGATGCAGATGAGATGCAAAGGAGTCATCATGCATTGTATTGAGCTAATGATGTTGTTTGAATGAGATTTGCATACAACGGTGATAAAGCAGGGTGGGGGATACTACCACCCTGACCTGGGTTGGGGTTTGCCGACGGGTCTTTAAAACCCTGACCCTAGCTATCCCAGACCTCAACTTTTCATTTTACCTACTTTACCCCAGACTAAACCATTTTAAAACAAGCGGTAGTGTTAACTACATCTCTGTCATATTACATTTTGTTTATATGCAAAAAACGGCTATGCAACAGATTTAAAATTTGTTTTTACTATTTGTTTAATTGAATTCGTTTTTTTTTTGTGCCAGCAGAGAGCTTAGCGACGTAGACTAAAACGACCAAAATCTAACCCTATCCTAGACAAATGTCAAGAAATGATAACCTACCTCAGAATTAAAAGCCGAAAAAACGTACGCTTTCGGGTGGCACATACCCATAAAGCAAATATAGGGGAGTACCCCCCACCTCGGGGGTAATAGCAACTATTAGATGTTACAGTTTAATAGTGATCGATAATTTTTTACTTCTTTCTACAAGTCTAAACAAAGGACGACTTGGGGAAGTTAGCTTTTTAGGTACTGTGCAGGCGAAAAACATTAAATACGTTGGATTGATGCGCATTGTTCATTTTGAAGACAGTGACTTTTATTTTTAATTTCAGATATCTAAAGTTTCCTTTATATGTATTGTAATACTTGTGTTTTACAAATGATGTTTTGATTTTACGAACGGCAAGTTTTGAAATGAGCATGAAACTGGCTCGGATGTTAGTCAGTCAGTCAAGTGAGGTGACACCTCGTTGTAACGTCGCGTTAACACATCACGCCAACACATCACGCTCGTATTTCAAGTTTACAGACTTCACGAATTATTTGAGCGGCAAATCCCGGGGGCAAATCGCCGGGAAAAAAAAGAAACGTCCATCATATGAGAGGTTATATATTCTTTTGATTATGCATACGAGTTGTTTATAAACTAACCTCTGCCAACCTCTTAAGCAGTCGAGAAAGAAATTTTGTGTTGATTCATTTACTATAAATACATACTGATGAGTATGAAATTTAGCATAACGAGACCTGCATTCCTCTAATAAATGTGACTCTTTATTGGGAATATCAAATACAGATAATTGTACAGCTTTTTCAAACACATCGCATTCATTTTGTAAAGAGTCTACCAAAGTCTTGGTTGAGATATTTATAAAATGTTGGACAACAAGAACTATGCACAAGGCAGCGATCAACACGCTCGCTACTGATAGTTGAACGAACGAGTATTGAAGAAACTGTTTAACATCGTAAACGAAAACAATACAATAAATAAAAGACTTATCCTCACTGTCATTGATATATGTCCAACGCTTCTTGATTCTGGAAACGCATTAAATGTTATCTTGACAGATTCCAATATGGCGTCCATGTTGTTTGGGATATTTTCCCTGTCTTTCTCATCTTCGTTGTCAATGTTCCTGCTTACTAAAGAGTTAGCATTTGTTCTTCCTTCTGAATCCCTCTGAGTACCTCTAAGTTCATTTGAGTTCATTTGAGTTTCTTTGGCTTTGATTTTTCTAGTATTTCTAGTTTTTCTAGTATTCTTTTGGCATTTCTCTTTGAGTTCGCGGATCGGCCCGTTCCGAAAACGCTCGACATCTTTTAGAGTGGGTCTACCGCAAACGGCGTGTGCGTTTGTATGTGTTTTGAGCGTCTCAGAAGAACAGCAATTCGCCATGACTTTTCTAGAAGTTTTCAGATATTTCTAACCACGAGGAGCAGCGATTAAAAGGACCTTCGAAGAGCAAAGCAAGTCACATGAGTTGTCGTCAAGCCGCCTCGTTTTCATGATTGCAGGGGAACACCGCTGACCGCCGAGCAGCGCAGGCTTACTTACTTCTAACATCGAATTGTGAATTTTTGCAGCTGGAGTTTCACACCTTTCAACTTATTATACACTCAGCAGTGAAAGCAGATTTTCGAACAGCTAAAAACCTCACAAAAACACAATTTCTGACTCAAATTTTAGCACCAAAATGTTCCTTAACCATCAAATTATAACTTTTATGGCATATTTGTCGACAAAATAAACTTCGAAGCTTTCCTTAAGGCATATTTTCTCATATCTCAATCTACTCCGATTTATTTTCATATTGTTTCTTTTCGTTTTCGTTTCGTTTTTCTCCCTGGAATTATACTCTCGAAATGGTAGTCACTTCACTAGTCCTTGCGTGTCTTCCGTATGCCTTTAAACGGATTCTCTCTAAAATCTAAGTATAACCTTCGTATTGCGGCATAGTATTTTTTTAGTCATTGTCAATCGACCTTTCCCTAGATACGTGTACGATCAAGCGCTCAGGTAATTGATAGCACTTACAATTCGCCTCTTCCTTATTTGACGATTAAAAACAATCAAAGACTTCAACGTGTTAATAAATCAAATAGTTTATTGTTTAATCACCGCTCTAAACCTCTGTTATTGTTTAAGCATTAAAAAAATCTACGTCCACAAGTGTGGGATCGTCACGATACTTTTATCCCCGAGAATATATATCCAAAGCTTTGACAAGTACATTCGGGAAAAGCTGTGCAACCCGCCATATCTTGGGAAAGGTCTATGAGAAAATTTAATTAACTAAGCTGAACGGGAAACGGGGAAAATAACGAAGCAGAATATATTGATGGTCAGATACATGTACAGTTAGTTAAAAACTAGATAAGAATTAATAAAAGTATATAAGCTGACTGACTACTTTTGAATGTCCTGAGAAAATTGCTTCCAAAACTTTTAAACAATTAAATTATGATTGTTTTTCTCCTCTTTTTGATTTTCTGTTCTATTCAAGTTTTACTCGATATCAAACTAAAATCTCATCGAAGCGCGCATTTCTTTCAAAAATCCTCATTCTGAATAGGGTTAAAGCAAATTATAGTTTGACTAGCGAAATATTTTTGAATGGACAAAGTGCTTAATTGCTGGGTTCCATTTAACGTCATTTCTTGTCCCGTGGAAAATATTCATCTGCTCGAGCTCAATTGCACGTTTTCAATACAATTATTTTTGGATACAGGACATGTTCAGTATTTGACCATGGAGCAAGATAATGAGATTTTTTGATGAAATTCCTAAATAAATAGTCCAGCTCTGTACATAAAATAATGAAGCAATGTCGGAAATAAAAAAAAAAAGAACTTATTTTAAACTTGGTGTGCTTGTGATCATGCATTGGGTTAATAAAATGACTTGTTGTCATGGAGACGGCCATAGTTCTCATAGCCACAGTACCCAAAATTCCTATCTTAGTATCATCGAAAAAAGGGTACATAATATGGTGAAACAGGAAATGTCACATAATTCACAGCCGCTGACCGAAAATGAGAGCAGTTTTATCTGTAAACAGCCTTATATCAATTGACAAAATTCGTATTTTTTTTTTACCATGTGAACCTGGTTTTCACAAGTTGGACTTCAATCTATTTTTCACGTATATATTTCTTGGAAAAAAGAATGAAACCTATTTATTTCTGAATTCAACACTTTAAATGAAAGATCAGTAGTAATAATAAAACAAAAAGTCAAAATATCAATTATTTACCCGTACGTGTTCATTTAATATCATTAAATAAGCAAATATTTACAATGTTTCTTTACTTCTAAACAAAAGGAGCATTTTTAAAAGTTTTACATGAAAATAAAATATGATTACAAAGCTACCGACTGGTCTTGTTATGTGTTTCTAGATCTCTTTGTTCCTTATCATGTAAATTAAAATTGCTCCGTATTTTCGCTTTATATGTGATATTTACCCAGACTTTGGCAAATGGTCAAATTACAGTCCAGCAACTTTTCTCAAGATTACCCCAAAATAGAAATCGGAGGGGACATTTGCAAGGGGGTTTACACCGCCCTTGCTCCCTTTCCATGTATTTCTACTATCTACCTATCGCACTCCCCAGACCCACTGCTCTGACCAAGCATTTCTCCATATTTTGTTATTTTGTCCCCACTCAACCCCCTTTTCTTGATAAAACCTCTTTGGCTTCGATCTCATCATACAAGTTTAGATCGATCTCCCTAACCCTCTTCCTAGTATACACCCCTCCTTCCCTCCCTCCGTCGAGCTCCCTTCCAAAAAGCTATACCTACTTCCAAAAAGGATGTCGGAGGCAAAGGTGATCATTCCAAAACCCATAGAAATCATGGGCATGCATCTAAGCAAGAATATCCCAGGCGTTCAGAATGATTTCGTTGACTGCAAACAAATCTATCTCAGCATCAACATTGTTCTTGACAAGAAACATAATAACTATCTGTCATTCTAGCTATTTCTATCGCCTCTTTGGATCAGACAATCCTTTTTCGAAATGTGTACATACGTTTGTGAAGTTGTCTATAATCATAAACCTGAATTCGTCACGTCCAGTTTAGTAGACGTTGCAAATGAGTAGGAAGAGTTGTGTCTATCAAATCTGTCGTCCGATGATTGCCTGCAACCGTGTAAAGCCTTTCTCAGTTCACGTCTGATATCTTTCTTTAAAACTGCATAAACTATGGGATTGATAGATGAGTTTAGATGTATCAGCAACCGTGCAGTTATAAAGTAATCATAGGGGGCCTTGCATATTTTGAAAACAGTACACGTGAAGTTATAGACAGACAATGCCCAGCACAGAGCAAATAGTATGATTACCGCGCCAATAACTGCTACAGACCCTTCTCTGTTACGTCTTTCACGTCGTTCTTTCTTGGTTCTTTCTGGTGAATTATTAGAATTTGAGTCGTTGTAGCGGAGCTGGTTTTGAGTCTGGTTGGTTTGACGTGCTATCTTCTTAGCGATGACATAGATGCGGGCATACACTATCAGCATGAGAACAATGGGTAGTATAACGAACACAACAATTTGAATGGGATCGTAAATACGCTTGGCCTCGAGCTTGATTGCTGGATCAGCTTCGGAGTAGGTGAGTGGGATGACATTTACAATAAACGGGATGACCCAAGACAGACAGATAATAGTCATAACCCGCTTCTTGGTCATATACAAAAAGTATTTAAGCGGAATCACGATAGATATATATCGGTCAAGAGTCATACTGCAGACATTTGCCACCGATGCGAAGAATATAGTGTTAATGAATACATAAGCGATCTGGAAGTTACAAGTTTTGAGCTGTTCGCAGAGATACATTGAGGGTATGACGAAGATACCTGTGCTGATGTCAGCTGTAGCCAACGACAGGATAAAATAGTTATTTGTGATATGAAGGCATCTACGGGTTATGATCAAGAATATCACTGTGCCGTTACCAACAATCGTTAATGTAACGATAAGAAAGCTTAATACCCAGTACCATAGCGGTGTCTGTGGAGGTCCTCTTGGTACATGGTCCGTTGAGTTTGTGAAATTCATATTTCGGTGTTCAAAATAACTTGTCCAGGCACGCTAATCGACCTGAATGAAGTGTGGTTGGACTACTTGATCAGTTATCTGAAACAAATAATTATACGAGATGTTAGGAGAATTCAGTTACCATATCTTTTTATACAACCAACGAAGAAAGTAAGTTGGACGCAGCAATTATTTAAGCGGTTATTCCACAGTGTTGAGGTATTGTTATTCATCAACGTATTATAGTACACAAATATGGCAAACTTGACAATGAAGCATCAGCTATTGCTAAAGATATAATCAATCGGCAAAGATAAATCAGAAGAAAATACTCGACTAATACAGGCACGAATTTGGATTTTGTTCTTGTTACCCGTTAAATATTTAGCCGAATATATCCATCCAAACCCGCAAGCAATCAGCTTGCATATTCTCAGTTTTCTTATTATTCAAGTGAAGCAACCAATAACTTTAACTAGTCTTAATCCTCAGTTACCTATATCCTGCCAGGAGAAGGATTGATTCGTAGATTGAAATTCACGCAAGATTGTGTACTGATGATGGACGTACCAAGTCAGCCGATCATCTACAAAGAGCGGCTCGAGTAAAATCAAGATGTGTGGTCAATGGAATTTTATCGGGGAACATCGTCATCTTCCAATGACAGATCTACTTCAAATGAACAAGGGGTAAACCAATCCCTCTCCTTCGCCTGATCGATAATGCATTCCACCGGAAGTATTTACCCATTGTTGACTTTGAACTAAAAGGGAGCTGTCCGAAACTGTTCGCTAGTTAGCACTTTACTGCTCACTTCAAGAGCTTGTTGCTACTTTCAACTTATCTTAATGTAACTCTAGATATTAGAAAAACAGCTGTACGTATCGTCACCTTGTGTTTTAAAGCAGGAGTTAGACTTTAATCCACATTGCTTTTATGCTAATGAGGTGAATACTTTGGTCGTTAGATATGGTATTTTGATCATTATATGTAACCGCTTAATATTCCATTCTAGATCTTCATAGTATTCAGATTTTTTTTTACTTCCCGTAGAATTATCGCCAAAATTTACCCAATAATCTACTTCCCAAAGGTTTTCTCATGTCAAGTTTCAGTTAGAGATCGCATATTTAATCTTGTTTTTTGGTCTTACTAAAACAAACTTTGAGTTAAGATGAACAAAGTCGTGTTGATTCAGTGTGTTTGAACAAGCTTGAGTCTTCCAAATTGATGTGGTCAGATTATATTACATGTATTGTATGGCAACTCTGGTTTCTGGTGCTAAGACGTGCTTGAAAGCTTATGTAGTGACTTAAAGAGCGGGAAAGCTAGATAACAAATTTCATAATCGGCTTTTTTTAAATCCTGGAGTAAAAGCAGGGACGTTAGAGCGCATTATTATATAAAGTAGGAAAAGCCTTGCAATGTATGCTTTCATCATATTCAAGTAAAAAAACAAACACAGCGAAAAGTCACAAATTTATATTAAAAAGAAAATGAAAATAAAATGCAAGCCATCTAATTTCAATATTGAATGCCGTGAATCACATAGTACCTAATTCAAAAACGTTTGTATAAGCAGTGTCTGCTCTGAAGTCTTGAATGTTAACTCATTAATATATTAATTCGTTAAAGTTCATTATTTTTTTGTTCAATTATTCCTTATTCAGTTTTTCAATATTCCTTTTATCTGTTCTTTTCTTTTCTTTTTTTCCTTTTTTTCGTTTTCCCCCTTTCCGTTTTTCAGCCATTGGCGCCAAATTGAATGCGTTGATGACAGGCAAAACAATTGCTACTTAACTGGACCCGATTTCAGTAAGAGGGCACCCAGTATCGAGCATCATGGAGCCCATAAATATGGTACACACCGATCTTTGCTGACGTCAATGTTTATATTTCCGGCTTCATTAACAAAATTAGGAATTAGGAATTAGGAATTTCACTTTTTAGCCAAATTTACACCAAATCTTTTCTGAATATCGAAAGAGCATGATAAAATTAGCTTATTTTTAAAATTTTAGCTTGACTCATGAAATATATTTTGTGTAAAGCGTTTTAAAAATCTTTAGATTTTACAGAGAATGTATGGGCTCACCTGGGCCCAGTAAACTGAAAGCTGATTTCTCGGAAACTATATTGCATGAAAAGAACTAAATTGTTCGTAGAATACGTATATGAAAAATATATTTTTGGGTTCGGTTTGTAATTTTCTTGATTCAAAACCGAATGCTAATGAGCAAAATATTGTAAACAAAGATGCATCTATACTCTACCAGAAAGAACATTTATCTAATACTAAATCGAAAATAATGATAAATTGCAAACGTCAACTTGCTGTTTGTTGAGGGTGGTGAAGAGATAGTTATCAATCACGGAGTTTTTTTCGTAAATTCAAGAATCACGAAAACACGATAAATGAAAAACCTTGATACAAAGATTGAGGGAAACAAGTGCAAAATCACGAATCACGATGTTCAAATCAAATAAGCAGATCACGCATCACGGGGGATTGAAATTCACGAATCACGCTCTTATTTTCTTGAATTTCACGAATCACGGTCCAAAAAATGGCTGTATCACGGATAATATTGGACATCACAAGAGAAGGCGGCGGAACTTTGAAACATTTGAGAAATTGAACTGTGTATAAGTTTCAAATATTTATCCTTAAGAATGAAAATGGTAAAATTGTATCAGAGTTAAAAATAATTGATTCCAAATAGACAATGTTCATCGAAGCTCACGAAGCATTCTGGGTAACCAAGTACTGCAAAAATGGAACATAAAAATCAAGGGACATGCTCTGGCACTTTATTCTGTCGAAATAATTTAATTTATTTCCATTGAAAATTTAGAGGGAAAACTGTCAGATGAATGTTTAGAAGAACCGACAAAAAGAACGTATTCGGTAACCAAGTAACTATCTTTTAGGGAATCTTTAGCAGATAAGCTGATCATCCCCGGATTTTAACAGCACAAAAGGGGTTAGTGATTATGGTTAGATTGAGGTAGGCATGTTAAAGTCACCACCTTACACAATATATAGATATATCACAATATATCAGATCAAAGCAGGCATGTTGCGGTAAGGCCACAATACACACTATAAAGATATGAATTAAACATGAGTAAAAATAAATTGTTCGATATATTGTGGTGTTAGCTAGGATGTCACGCACTCAATAACCAACATGGAGATAAATTCAAAATGAATACGTTGTAATGCAAATTAATACAACATAATACTGCTACTACTAAAACTACTACTACTACTACTACTACTACAACAACAACAACTACTACTACTACTACTACTAAAACTACTACTACTACTATTACTACTACTACTACTACTATTACTTCTTCTGCTACTACTACTACTGCAACTACTACTTCTACTACTACTACTACTACTACTACTACTACCACCACTACTACTACTACTACTACTACTACTACTACTACTTCTACTACTACTACTACTACAACTACCACTACTACCACTACTACTACTACTACTACTACAACTTCTACTACTACTACTACTACTACTACTACTGACTACTAGTACTACTACTACTACTACTACTACTACTACTACTACTAACTACTCAGTACTACTATTACTACTGACTACTACTATTACTACTACTACTACTACTACTACTACTACTACTGACTACTACTACTACTACTACTGACTACTACTACTACTACTACTACTACTACTACGATACTGACTACTACAACTACTATTACTACTACTACTACTACTACTACTACTACTACTGACTACTACTACTACTACTACTACTACTGACTACTACTACTACTACTACTACTACTACTGACTACTACTACTACTACTACTACTCAGTATTACTACTACTACTACTACTACTACTACTACTACTACTACTACTACTACTACTACTACTACTACTACTACTACTACTACTACTACTACTACTACTACTGGATACTACTACTACTCGCTGCGCTCGGATGCGCAAAATTGATGCTACTCGGGCCAGAAATAAACTATATGCCCTCCAAAAATCATGTTATCATCCTATTCTCATCAATCTAGCTAGGGCGCTTTATAATCACAATAAAACTATAACTATATATATTCCAAGAAAGTATAAATAAGAGAGAGAAACTTATTAATACCGCGCGCGTTATTTGAATTCCCGGTTGGACTATTTTTAGCATCCAAAGTCGTTTGGTTTTTTTTTTTTTTGATGGCGTGGATGTGCGCGCGCTCAAAAACAACATACTTTTCGTCGATTTTTCTCACTTTTTCCCAAAAAAATATATTAGATAAAGCAAAAAGGTCAGGCTTGGCTATGTTTTGTTCTCTGATAAAACACGAACGAGGCTGTTGAACACTCAAAAAGACGCGAAATTTATTTTTTTCGCAAAAAATCTTAACATGCTTTCGCTACTTCCAGGTTTGCATGAAAAACACAATTTTTGTCGCACAGGAGTAGGGTATGACGAAAATTGTTTGTACGCAGATGCTAAAAATAGCCCAACTGGGAATTCACATGGCGCACGCGGTATTTTAAAAGAATTTTCCATCTCTTATTTATGCTCTCTTGATATTTCTAATTAATTCGTATTTTAATTTGTTGTTCAATCAAGAAAGGATTACGAGAAGACTTATCATAATCCTTTTTTTCAATATTTTGTTGTTATTTCTTACTGAATTTTAATCTTGCAATTAGGGATACATGATATAACTTATTAATGTGTTTGGAAGAAAATGATCATCTTAGGCTCGTGCAAATAAGTCCATCAACACGCTCAAATTCGTTTCAAATTCGTCAGTCTATGCTTCAAATTCAAGATCTTTTTGTAAAACTTAATCACTGGATGATATTCCATATTACGGCTACGTAAAGACCAAAAGCCGGCAACTGATCTGATTTTACAAACCGTTATCAGAAAATAAGTTTAGAATGATTTTCAGCATAAATAATAACTGGAACGACCTGGCATTAAAATATATAAATGAACAAAATTACAACACAAAGCAAATAAAAATACCTTTTAAAGCTAGGAAAAACGCTAGAAGCAATTCAACTTAGTATATATGTATTATTCTTCGACTAGCTAGCAATAACCACCACTTTGCATCACTGGACGCCAGTGTTGAAGCAGAACCCGGTAAGACAAGCTTGCCTCACCTGCGATACATATTGTAATCAGACTCAATGCCAATAATCAATCAATTATTGAATACGACCCTTCGTCTCGGCTCAAGGCTATAATTATGTTGCATGCTAATTTTGACACAGCGACATAACAACCAAAGGTCTGAAAGAGGTTTTCATACCAATTTAACCCCAGGGTATCTTTTTTCAAGTACGAGAGTGAAATAATAAATTATGAGTCGGCCTTCAGTTTGGGTAAAAATAAAAAAAATATTCAAAGGGGTCTCAATTCAGATCTCTTGAACGTCCTGTTTTTGACATCTCAGACGTTTTGATCTTCCTGTTTGTTTGAATGAAAGATAATGTTAGAAAGTAATGAAAGTTAAAAAAATAGACGAACAAAATATCGAAGATTACAGTATGGCAATTAAAATAACAGAGATAGAAATATAACAAATAGACGCTTGGGACTAAGATGTTCTGTGTATATTAACCGGTCGACGTCTATCTACCTACCTAGCTACATCAAAAATTAGTCATGTTGTAAACCCCACACAGAGTTTCAAGGTGAGTCAACATTTCTCATTTCCAACTTTGCTTGATTTTTACATCAGGGGCGGTGCTTAAGAGTTTTTGGCGTGAACTCGTGAACGGGTTTTTTAACTTTCATGATGTGTGATGAGCATATTCTACATGCCGTGAATCGTGAATTTCCTCGAATTTGAAAGTTTGATGATTACATATACCATCTTTCTATAAAATAATGTTGCATTACAAAATGCTTCGGCGCTTCTACTTCTGCTTCGGATGGCCTTGACTTAAAACTCGATAAATATTTTTTTGTAATAAAACTAACAAGCCATGAATTTTGTGTGCACAATACAAAGTGATAAATATTTAATCCAATACGACTATTTTGTTTATTTTATCTTACAAATTTTTTGACAAGTTAATGACAAAATTAATAAGTAATGAGTGCAAACAATATATCCGTGAAACAGACGTTTTTGTTCTAACGAACATTTTCGACATTTTCGAAATATCATGCTGTTGGTAACAAAAGATGTACAAACTCTTTTATGATTTTGTTGTTTAGAAATAATAGTAGTATTAGTAATGATAATTAGACTATTATAAATGTGGCATTGCTCGTGTGAAACGCTGACTCAGTCTTATTCTCATTATCAATACTAGTATTATTCCAAAACAACCAAATAACAAAGAATTCGCACATCTTGTGTTTCAACAGCACGAGAATTCGGAAATGTCGAGAGTGTTCGTTAGAGCAAAAACGTCTAATATAAATTACTAAATAGTAAAAAATTGTGCTAATTTAGCAATAGAAAAAAAAAATTTGCAAAAATTGTACTATTTAGTAATAGCTAATGTTTCACAGATGTATTGTTTGCACTCTACATGCATGTCCAATCTGATCAGAAGAACACTTTTTTTCTCTGATTGCACAAAATTGGACTCTATCTTTGTTCAATTCTGACACCCATCGGAATTATTTTTTATCCAATTACTTAGAAGTTTTTGGTGCTAAACAAATACACACATATTACGTGGTTTGTTCCTCAGACGTCTTATTTATTTTAAAACGCGCGCATAAATTATTTTGTGAGTGAAATATGATTGACAAGTGAAAATCATTCTCGTTCCAAGTGACCTTATTTCTTACTGCGCATGCTCGACGAACACGCGCAGGAAAAACTACCAGCTCTGTGAATGCTGTTAACGACATTGGATCAATGTCGTTCCCTACTAACTTTTATTCAATTTTTAATTGATTTGCAATTTTTCCCAAGAATAAGAAAAAAAAGTGGCCACAATTGGTTAATAAGTTTTCATACAGCGCTTAAATTAAGGTAATCAAAAGCAATGTTAGTGGTTTTTTAAGTTTGCTCTGGGGGATTTTCGAGTGTTAATTGCCTTTTACTAATAAATAACAGCTAATATAACACCAAATATGACTGTTAATGACTACCAATATTTGCTAGAACAATTGCTTTCCTTTCCTCAAATTGGACTTTTTGCATCAAGGCGTTAATTAGAGATCATTCATCAAGATGTACAATTAGCGGCGAACTCCAAGTGTTATATTATTTAAAAAAAACTATTTTCACCGGTTGGAACTAATAAGTCACCTTTGGGGATGGGTGTTAAGGGGAGTATAAATAAATAAATAAATCACTTTTTTTTTTATAGTGGATTCGAATTCAGTAACTTAATACTGGTTTTCAATACTGCATACAACTCAACTCACATGTTGATCTTTACTATTTGGGAGAAATAATATAAAACCCCACTCATCCACCCTCTAGTTTCTCTCCTTGGTATTGGTATTATTTCGGTTTCCCTCTTATCTATGCACGGATTCTCTTTAACTTCAACATCAGCCCGCCGTTGGAGCTAAAATAAAGATTGGACTTCTAGTATCAAAACTGAAACAGAGATAAAATCGGCAGCATATCGAGTTTACTAGTTGTAAGCCGTTTGAGTTTATCATGATCGATCGCATCCTGTCGTCGCACAATACTGAGAAAGATGGCAACTGTAAATTGCTTCTCCCTCCGAGAACACTTTTCGGTTGCATCACCGTGTACTTTAAAAAAAGTACTATAGGCCTGTTTCGTTTGCTTGTTTTCTTCGATCGCTATATCACCAACTAATCTTAAACGCTTGTCAAGTTTTCCTGATAATGTCAAATGGTTGAAATCATCACAAGCCCTAGTTTGTTTGTTTTTTCCTGACGTTTGTATTATTGAAATTCTCGCTCCAAAGGTATTATTGAAACCACTATTTTAACTTGTGAATACTAAATAGCGCGTAATATATTGCAACTCGAGTGGTCGCGTCGTGTAAAGGTGTTTAGACCTCAAAACCAAGTTAAATCAAAGTACACATGTTACATCATCGAACTAAAATTTCTTATTCTGAAAATACAGGATACTTTTCTTGACTCTTTGGCTAGTAGAGGACGCTTAAAACTTCAAGTCCTACAATAAAGCCACTGACAAAAGACGTGTTATCACGCTAGCAGTCATATAGTGTTAAATCCAAGACAAAATTTGAGTTTTTCTCTGGAATGAACGTCATTTAACATTGTTTTGTCACACTTACTTGAAGGAATACGTATGTTGCTCTTTCTCGCTTGACGTTGGTTTCCGTGTGACAAATAAAACTGCCTCAAACAGCAGGCACGAAGAACTGTTTCTGCTGCCTTTTACTCTCCGCAGTATTTCTTATCAAAATCAGATAAAATTTGTTAAAATTTCAAACACCTGCCAGACGTCAAGCTTCTCTACATCACGCCTCCTTTGCCATTGGTCACAGACCCTGTCATTCTTAATAATTAATAACTTTCAGCAAATGATTTTTACCTGATTTTTTAGCTTTAATTCCCCGTGTTCAATATAACTTGAAATTAGCACTTTTTCTTTAAAATACCCTTTCAGCCTCCTTTAATCTTTCTACTGCTTAATTGGCGGATGTGAATGCTAGGCTTTGTCAACTCTTTTTAAGTTCCATCTGAGTTTCCTCTTTCCGTACCAATAGTGTTGTAGCTATCCTACGTGTTAATGTACTTAAATACAAAATCAATTTCTAACGCGGAATAAATGATTATTGAAATTCATGAAAAAAAACATCATTTAGAGATTCCAAAAGGTTCAAAGTTACCGGAAAATATATGAAAATTCACCATGAAATTTTGTTCTTTCTAAATACATTTTTTTAATTTAAAAATTTTGGTTCTTAGCTTCTAATTGTTTAAAGTTATAAAGTTAAATTATTTTCCGTTTAAAAAGAAGATAGGAAGACTTCAGGAAGACTTTCAGACTTTCAAAGTGATGATACTTAACTTTATTTATTTATTTTTTCACACTTTTGTTCGAAGTTTGTACGCGTGCAACAATTATTTTTCTTTAAAAAAATATATTCAACTTTTGTACTGTAATTTCTCGATTGCTTAATTCTTAAGACACTCCATTTAGTGTTCTTATATGAAAGTCGTCAAATTATTGTTGGGAAAAAACTAATGTCATAGTCGATAATGGATATATAATGCATCCAAAAGAACTTCTTATTAATATTACCATTATTATTATTTTATTTTAACCTCAGAAAAAATTGATATAATATGATTTTTCCCTGGTAAAATTACTAGTCGGGTCTTTTCCCAAGACCTAAGAGTTCAAACTGACATTTCAAAACCTAACCGAAACATTTAACCTATTGTTACAATGCTGCTTGATTTTTTCTTTTTTCTTTCTTTTATCCCCCCCCCCCCTTTTTTTTAATTTTTTAATTAATTTATTTTTTTATCATTTTTATTTTTATTATTATTATCATTATTATTATTATTATCATTATTATTATTATTATTATTATTATTATTATCATCATCATCATTATTATTATTATTATTATTAATATTAATATTATTATTATCATTATTATTATTGTTATCATTATTATTATTTTATTATTATTATTATTATTATTATTATTATTATTATTATATATTTTGAATTTAGCGTTTATTCTAATTCATGGCGAACAGCAGCAAAGAAATTAAAATCCTGAGAGAGAAAACACTCACTTTTTTCTTACCGAATGATTCCAGATGTTTTGTGTTATCGCTCTCCTTAACCCAAAGTAAGGCTAAGAACCTTTTAGACTTGAATATTTGGTTTCCTTTAGCAAGAAAAAAGAAAGATTACATATCAGTTTTAGTTCAGTTTTAGATCAAACGAACAGATATGTATATACTATTGATTGGATGATATAGCTCTTAGTCAATGAAAGAAACACATAATTAATTCTTACCCGCTGTGATGGAAAAGAGAAGACTTTGCAATAATAATTGAGTGAGAACAACACTACCAGCAGTGAAGAACTAGGTGCCAATATTTCCTTCTACGTTCAAACCGAAATACTGGATATAACCACATTTACAAGCGCACACAAAGTGCATACTGAAGAGAAACGATTTCCGTCGAGGTTAAAGAGATGGTTGGAAACTCATTTGATCCGGAAATATATAATTCTCTCAAGAAAAGCTGTCAAAATATATTCCTTTCTTTTGTTGCTAAGATCAATTGTTTACTTTGGCAAAGAAAGAATGATATCGGAAGCTTCTTGTTTCTAATAAAAGTATATCCCTTCTGGATATATGAACAATAGAGTAGGAAGAATTGAGTGGCTAGAAAGATTCGGTCAGATAAAAGAAATGCTGTTTTTGGTGTCGAATCGAAAACCAAAAAAAAAAAAAAAGAAACATATCTCTCACCGACATAACTGGATTAAATACACAACGTTTCACAAAAACATTTCCAAAACAAGGTTCATTAGATGAATGTTTGTTTGTTCAGCTTTAGACCGGCGAGCTTTCGTGATTCAAATAAGTATTGTAGAATCAGGTTTTCGGCTAAAGGAAAAACTTCTCGCTTTTCTTCTAGATCTCTTTATGCTTCCCTCATAATCAATCAGTATCTGCCTCACGACATCAAATAGATGCAAATTTATTAAGCAAATGGTAATTCTAAAAAGTATGTGCGGGTTTTAAACAGTATCACATTGTTTGATACTGAAGTTACATATAGAATACTTTTATTGATTTAATTGTATTTTTCCTTGTTGTACTTTTTTATTATTCCTAGCTTTTTTTTCTTCATTTTTTCCCCCAAGTTTGCTTTTAGTTATATAAGAAATAATTTCCAAGCAATAAAATTAAAATTATTCTAAATTATTTTATTTTTATAAATAAATTTTGGCTGTTTATTTTCGATCCGAAAAAACTAAAATTTCAGAATTTTTGATTTTCAAAAGATTTTTTAAATATAATAACAACGGATAAACTTTATTTCAGTTTAAGATTTTTTTTTAGAAATCGTTATGAATTTTCGAAGGGATCACACTGGAAATATAATCTCGACTCGGAAATTTATTTTTAAAAAGATTATGTTACATTGCATAGGAAATTGAAACTAATATCGGCTGTCATAAAAATAAATATAAAATAAGGAAAAAAAACTAATATGAAGGCTCAACGACTGGAAGCTTTTAACTGTAACTTGTAACGTTGTGTCTGCCGCCATGATATTTTTTATTTATTTATTTTTTATTTATTTTTATTTATAAGGTGATAAAATGAATGCTAGCGAACGGGTAAAATAAAGTGCCATAATGAATGTATGTGTGTGTTGGGTTTTGCATCGTCAAAATTACATGACTTCCTTCAAAAAAGCAATAACTATAACGTTATTTTCTTTTATCTTCCTTAAATACATCATATTCTTATTTCAGGATTTCACTTCCTTTTTGTTAATATATATTATCCCTATATTTTCTATATTGCTATTCTTGGGGTGCATGCCGGGGGAGGTACTTCGGGTCGTTTCATTCCTATACCAAATTTCAGCAAAAAGTTACCCCTTTTTTATACCTTTTTGCCTGAAAAGGTACCCCTTTCATATACTTTTGAAGAAAATCTACCCCTTTTTATACCAAAACTCACAAATTTCCACCCCTTTTCTATACGTGCGGTTTGAAAAAAGTACCCCTTTCGGGCGGAGCATCCCCGTATAGTCAATTATAGGGAGTACACGGGGTGCATGTTATGCCATTGCCGCCATGTTGGTTGACGATAACAAAGCATTCCTCATTAGCCTTTCTTGTAAGATCAAACACATGGCAACTGTTTCATGACAGTTTTTATCTCAAGGTATTTTGAATCATGTGGTTGCACCCCAAGAATATATAACTGAACCAATGTGGCCGTCGTGATTCTTGGCTTCACCCTCCCGAAGAAGGCTGGTATTGGATGGCCAGCTGAAATATCGTGAACTAAAACTGTATTAATATTTACGTGTGTACCAGGGATTTTTGCATCCCCCCCTATTTTATATTTTAAAAACAATTCATTGATGTTTCCCTGAATGTGGTATGAACTACCTTTGGATTATCACTCGAGCAAAAGTATTTACCAATCAAGTACAGTCGAAAGTTGCTTTTCTGAAACCGCACTAACTAAAGGACACTTGTTTTTATCCCTGTGGATACAAACACTTACTTTCAATGTCGGCCAAAGTCATGTTTCTACGCTATGAGAAGTATAAGAAATGCAAGTTCAAAAAAGAATTTAGGTTAGCATCAAAAAGGATAAACTCTCATTTCATTACAAAAAATGAAATAAATTCCTCCCTCTCGTTAATAAATCTTAAAGAGTAATAAATGTTATTAAAATGACAATTAGAATACCTTCCTGCAACTTATTTGTTTTTTGTTTTTTTTTACTTCTCTGTGTATTATTTAAAATGTTTTAAAATTTTTCTTCTTTCTCTCCTACTGTTTGTATATATATGTATATATATAAATATATCTAGAAGTGTGTAACTTTTGCCTAGATGTATATGTTTTGCTTGTATCAAATTGTAAACTTATAGAATTTCACTATAAAAATAAATAATAAAAAAAAGTTCAAAAAGTCAAAGCTCTCCTTGCGACTACTCTAGTAAGCGAACAGCTCTAGTTACCACCACGATTTTCAAACCCTCACCCTTAATGAAAGACACTTGTTTTTTATTCCAAAAGAGACAAATACTGCCTTTTAATGTCCGCCTTACATGGTTTTACTCGGAGAAGTATAAGAATTGCAAGTTTAATACAGTCAAAGCTCTCCTTGCGACAACTCTCGTAAACACCACCTCTAGTTATGACCACGATTTTGAAAACCCGTTAACATTGCCACTTGTCAGAACCCATTCTCGTTAGCGGCTAGCTCTAGTAACGACCACCTTTTCGATTTCGCGATGTGATCACTTACGAAAGCATGGCCTATGAAAAATTGATACCGCGGCCGAAAAATTATGACAATAACAATTATTGGTTCCTGTAGTCACACCATACTGGGAAAGAATGATGGTGTCCTGCTGTGAATCAACTATTGAGATCCCCGGCCTTTGATCAATGAAGGCTTCTGAGGTGAAAATCAAATATAAACAGTTTTGCGGATTTTAATTATTTCCTGAGAAAAACGAACGGCTTGTTTCATCGGGTAATAACTCGCATGACACTATCAACGAGTTGTTGTACATTAGAGGATGTATCAAATGTCTTTGTAAACAGTTACTCAGTTTCGTATGACAACATAAATGAAAAAATGTTTTTGACTAACTTTAGGTATGTTCATTATACAAGTAAAGTGAGGGGACACAGAAGAAAAAAAGTTTGCGCAGGCGTGCTTTTCAGTAATACTATGTTTTCCAAGAATTTAGAATAGTTTTAGTAAGAAAATAAATGTTCTTTTTCTCCGAGTATACAAACTAATTTCGTGAGAATACTTTTGTGAGACCAAGATACTGTATTAATAAAGAAAATATGTTTTAAGTTTCAAGAAGTGTCATTAAGTTTAGATATGTCGTAAAGGCGTCAGGCATGTTTGAAAGTAAAATTTGCATATTATTACAATAGCATGAAGACTTTCAGACTAATTCGAAAAGGGACTTAGAGCATTCGCAGACGATGTCAAATGCTATGATTCATTATTGTAAAGTGCTATTTTAGCCATTTTTCCATTTTCATTTCGTGTGTTCGTCAGGCAGACTAATTAAATTCTGTGTAAATTCTGATACCTTGAAAAACTGCCTGACGACCCTCAATTAATTGCTTTTTCAGGGGCTGGAGGGGGCAGGGGGTGGCAGGGGGACACAAAGTTTCGGTACAGAAAAAAAGACGTTTCTTGAGTGCAAAAATATATGCCTCGCAATGGAATACTTCAACGTTACGACGGCCATCTTGAAAATCAATTAAAGAAAAGGACCATTTACGAAATATTGGGGGCATACGTAGGATCGGAAAGGAAAAAAACCTAGTTTTCACTGGCCCTATCTTGCTGGTTAAGGTATCAGGATAAGTTTAGGACCCCTATACGCGCTATATACGCGCTACCTCAAGTTTCGCACAGGTTCTACAATATTTTGCCATAAAAGTATACATTTTCTGATTGCTAAATAAATGTAGTTTTCGAATATCTATTTATAATTGTCTATTTTGGAACACAAAAAAAAGTATTGGGTTCAAAGTGACATTCTACCTCACTTCATTCGACGACTTCCCGAAGGATCAGAATTTCCACTATGTCGACCAAAATTACATTAGCATGCTCTGTGGATAATGAGCTTCAAAACGATGTCTCAGATTGTTGATATATTTTTTAGATCGCGCGCAAAGACGCGTTAAATCCGGAAGTTTGAAATTTGGGTGGTTATGATTGCAAAATAGACATTATCTTTTGAATGAAAAAACATTTCAAAAATGTGGGACAGTTTTTTAGATCGTATTGTCATTTATCATATATCATAATGCAAAGTTTCAGTTTGATCCAATGTAATCCGAAAGAGCTACAAAGTTTTTAAAACGATATGTTGGTCTCTCAAAAACTGCGGAGAAAGCCAATAACTTTTTATGTGTCGGGAAACAGAAAATTCCAAAGATACGTTTATTTAGCTTTCAGAAAATGTATACTTTTATATAATGATATTGAAAAGGCAGCGTGAAATTTTGGTCGCGCGAAAAGTAATCTCGAAGGCCTCAAACGTATCCTTAAGTGACAAGCACTTCATTTTTTCTCCGTAGTGTCAGTCATTCCTTTTACATCTTGAATCACGAGGTATTATGGGCCGTCTAGGGAACACAATGATATACATAATTTCGTTTATTGAAATATTTCTTTCATTTTTTGTTTATTTAATTCGTCTTTTGTCAAATTGTCTGGTGGCGAACTATCTATATTATAATAGTATATCCAGTCCCCCATCTGTGCCAAAAAATTGTCTTAGGGTGTTTACTCTCCAGCCAACTAAAGCCCGTAAATCACAAGAGAAAATGTTAGTGTGGTGCCTTTTGGGTATCTCTGGATGAAATATTCGCTCTTCGCAAAACCAGAAATTAAAATTTGTCTTTAAAACTCACGCTCGGCCAGATAAGCCAAAGTAGCCACCATCTTCTTTTACCCTTTTCAAGTCAATCTACTGGACACTCGGCACGTCACGCTGCAGTTCACTTCAAAGGAGGATTTCTTTGTTATTGTAAAATCGCTTGAATTTATATTTTTATTTTTTAGATTTATTTTTATAACAGGCTAATGTTCCTACTACTCCTTTTTATCAAGCTATATGGCTAAAGGAATTGCATTCATTTGTCAACACTGGCTAAAAAAACAAAATTAAAAACAAATGTCTGTGGTTCACGTGAACTGCCAAACCAACCAAGGCAAACCAACTAGCTAGAAGAAATTAATCCCTTAAACTCAAGTTAAAATGGCGAACAAAGTTACTTTGTAAGTTAGGATAGCATTTATACAGTGTAAAGACGCTACCTAATAAGAATCATTGTTTCAAGTACAAGAGTGAAATTTCACGGGATTGTCGCCTAGTCAGTATTAATCGACTCCATTACTGCAAACAAAGATTTGTATATTTGCCCCCTACCAAGATGGCCGCCGCATCGTCGAAGTACTTTCATTTGCTCTCTATTTATAAATGTCGTTTTAAAACTGAAAAAAAGAAACTCAAAAACATTTTATTCTTCTAGAAGTGCGAAGGATAAATGTTGAAGAATCAAAACCTTAACCGTGTTTTTTTTTTTTTTTTCATATTTCCTCAAGGATCATTCTGTGACTTTGGACCCCCCTCCCATTCTCAACACGATAAAAATTAATCATCAAAGAATAAAATAAAGCATTACCGGTCCCCTATCGTTCCATCTTCCTTGATAAGTTAGTCTATATTTTTGTGCTATATTTAAGGTCCATTATCAGGCAGGAAGCTGGAAGTCATGGTTAAACTTTTCATTTTTTGTGTGCAATCTTATTTCATTGACTTGATTGACGTCAAACTTAAGTTAATTTGATTATGAGCTAGGCGACGGTCAGGTATGTCGATTAAGAATGGCTGTAAAGAATTATATATTTACCTTGAAAGGCATAAGTACTCAAAAAAAATCGAGCATATCATAATGAAAAAAAAAACAACGTTCATGTGACATATTCTTATAATAAGTACGGAAAAGAACATTCATGTCTTTTTTTTTTTGAGGTGAGAGGGAGGATTGGAGGGGGGCTGGGGGGGGGGGGGGGGCTGTTGAAAGAATTTGAAGAATGGTATTTCTAAACCAAGATAACAGAGAGATTAAGTGCACTGCGACGGTGAAACAACCACAAAACATAAACTAAAAGATAGAAGAATCAAACAGAAATATAATATATAACTCATTCAAGATTTTCCGATCTTTCCTGACAGCTCGACCGCTCCGGCGAGCCAAAGATTTTAAAGATTTATTTTTTGGCTTGAAACAGCACAGCATTTCATGGCTTGCTAATAAAAAAATGTTGCTTCTAAAGTCATTTCAGCACATTCCCCCAAACCGTTTAACGTCTTATTCGGGTTCATTTACCTGATGTAGCATCGGAGTGGGCTGCACGAACAGTTGAACACCTATAACGTCTTCGATCTCGGCTTTCGGGTTGAAATGTTCTGTTAAATAAAAAAAATAAAAAAATGTAGCAAGTGTCCCTTGGTTGTTTTTGATATCAGTCAACTCTATAGCGAAGGTCTTCTCTCCGAAACTCTAACATTCTTAATGACTTCAATAAAAAGATCACGGGAGTTAAAAAGCCGTACAATTTAAATTTTCTTTTTATCTACATATGTTTGTGAAATTATTACAGGGAACCAATGAATGGGTCAGGCTCAAAACGATCAAAACCGCCCTTTAATCTTTGATTGCATCAACAAACGCCAGGCAGGTAGTACTGAAAACAATTATTATATTCATTATTAATCGACCTTAAAATGCCTCGTGTTTGTTCAATTTTCATGCCATCTGAAAAGATCGAGATGGTCAGAAAGTTAATAAATCTCATTCTGAATTAAATCTAACCCTAATTTTCATAGCCATCAATGTCTAACTTCTCTTGCCGCACACATCTCGGAAATTCAATATTTTATTTTGATTGTTTTTTTCTCTGTTTGTTATAATTGTTTTTATTGAATTTACTGAATTTTATTGAACTTTATTTATTTCTATTTCTCAGTATTTGTTATTATTCATTATTTATTTATCTATTATTTAATTTTTAGTTAAATTTTAATCTGTTTTTATTTTAATTTTAATTTTAATTTTAGTTTTGATTGGTTTGGTTCAGTGTTATTTTCTTATGTTTCTCAGCTTCTTTTTCCTTTTATTATTTATTATGTTTTTATCTTTTTTTTTTTTTTTTTTTCTTATTCTTTTCTATTTCCTTTTTCTTTCTTTATTCAGTTTTTGTTTTGCCCCAATAAAAATTAATATAGTTTCGGTAGGCATTATTAATGGTTACCAACGATAAAAATCAATGCTTGCATGTTGTTGTTGTGTTCAAATTGATTTTGAAATCTGCCGACAACATTAACATCTGATAATCACATTTCATTTTCATCGAACATACATTAAACTTGAAACTTAGAATCGCAGGTGAACTTGCTATGAGAGTTTTTCGTAGGTTGTCGCTATCGGTTTTTCTCATTCCACTTAAAGCTAAGCGGCTTTATTGTTTATTTTATTGTGTATATATAGAAAGCGAGTATGTGTTATAGAGGGCATTCCAAGACAATATATATGTTTTTCGGTTTGGAAATATAAGTTGGGACTTATCTAATGACAATTTTCTTATATTCTAAAAGATAAGACTAAGACCATTGCTCCATGACAAAGAAAACAATGAAATACAAATAACAATAACAATAGGTCAGATTAATTTAATCGACTTTATAGTTGGGTGCCATGTTGCTATGAAGATTGATATTTTGCTCCACAGGGCCGTAGCAAGCTTTTTTGAAAAAAAATGGAGGGGGGAGGGGGGAGGGGGGAGGGGGGAGGGGGGAGGGGGGAGGGGGGAGGGGGGAGGGGGGAGGGGGGAGGGGGGAGGGGGGAGGGGGGAGGGGGGAGGGGGGAGGGGGGAGGGGGGAGGGGGGAGGGGGGAGGGGGGAGGGGGGAGGGGGGAGGGGGGAGGGGGAGGGGGGAGGGGGAGGGGGGAGGGGGGGGGGTAACCCGATCACTTCGCAAGACCAATGAAAAAATCAATATTTGATTCCATAGCTGATTTACCTTTCTGGGGAAAACTGGAATGGCACCGACACCCCCGGTCCCTGTGAGCGCTACGGCCCCGCTCCATCAATACATTTATAGATTTAATGATTTTTAAGCATAAAAAACTAAATTCATTTATCTAAAAGGTGTATCGCTGCAGATCGACTTTTCCTCAATTTATAAATACGGTACTACAGAATCTTAAATAACTCGAAATTTTGATTTTGCTGAGTAAAATTTAAGTTTTTCCATAATACCGAATACGTTTAGTAATATTTCAAAAACGAGTATGAGTGTTTCATTAGGGTTTCTAAACACGAGAAAACATTTGAAAGCACGAGGCCGCAGGCCGAGGGCTTTTATTGTTTTCGAGTGTTTGGAAACCCTAATGAAACACGAAGCACGAGTTTTTGGAATGACTTCTTAATCGAGAAAATAATTCATTATGCAGGAATAGATCTTTATACTATAGTACGTCATTCATTATGTTGCCTGGGATTATGAGAGTTCTTTTGAATTCCTCTCGTGCGGAATTTAGTTGATTTCGAAATACTGTAGGGCTTATACGGAGTGTTACGGAGTGCTCCCTGGAGTGAAGCAGTTGTGTTCTCTTAAGTGTAATTTCTGATCAACATATGCAGAGTATTTGGCAACGAATTCACCAATAGCTCAGCTGGTATAACGAGGGATTTCAACTACAATAGTCGAAGGTTCGAGACTCGGTAACGTCAAAAAAAGAAGTAAAAAAAGGTAAATTAGGTAGTTAGATAGACAGAATGATAGAGGAAAGCGCAGGGGAAAAAGAGAGGGATGTTGGTAACTAGGGGATACTAATTCTTTTGACATTTCCCACCACTATGTAGATTTAGAAGCATTTTCATCACTAGTGATTAAAATATTTCAAACACCGGCCAACCTATAATCGTGTTTCATTGGGGTTTCAAACCCATACACGTGGTACGAATGGTGCGCTCACATTGGTTGATTAGTTAATGAATTATTATTGAGTTTGAGAATTATATTTCATTTTATAATATAGCTTAGATAGTACGCGCGCTCTCATTGGCTAATTCACTCCAAAAACCTATGCTCTATTTCACCAGTTATAAGACATGGTTTGTGATTAACAGCTCAAAAATGAAAGTTTCTCTACTACATTTTAACTTCAAAATCTGCACAAAATAGGCAATTTCAGATTTTCAAAATTGTTTTAATCTTTCGTACTGAATTTTCATTCAACATTTTTTTTTTTTTAATAAAAAGACAAAAGAGACACAAAATATACCTGTAAAGTGCCTGCTCAAGGTTGAAATTCGCAGCATTGTCTAACATTGCTGACTAGGATTTCTTGTTTACATATACGCTTGAACAATTTGTTATAAGCTTAAACTAAAACTTCCTGTCAAATTTAAACCAAAGACCTACACTTTTCAACTAGAATAGTGCTCTGAGAAGGAGTAAAAGAAGGAAAAGTCGAGGAAATGCCTTGCGAAATGCTAGAGTAACTTGAAGTTTGCCGAAAGATTTTTCGCCGAAGCAACTTCCAGCCAGTCAGTAGATCGAAAAGCGACGAAAACTACGGCCCGAAAACAGTCTGGTTTCACTAAGGAATGAAATGAAAAGGTTCCTAAACTCTAAACTCAAATAACAAAACTATAAAACTTACCCAGGATGTGAGGTTTGCTTTGTTGTAGATGTGGAAAAGCAGTTCAAAAAGATCTGACAAAATCAAGTGTTGTTTTTGAAGTAGAGTCCAAAGTTGTGCACATAACGTATAAATCTTGAGGAACTGTCACTTCTGTTTGAATTTAAGTTCAGATTTCCCAAACGTTTTTGTATAATGTTGATGTTTACATCCTTTTTATAATTTTTTTCAAGACAATTTTGTGAAAACTGCTTTGTCAGACTTTGTCAGACCACGATGTGCGCACGCACAAAAATCGCTCAAAACAGAATAACAACCTTCAAAATTATATTGAGGAACCATACACGTTTTGAATTTCAACAGGGCAGAAATTTTACACGGGACTCTATATTTTTCTTATGAAAAAAGTGTTTTATGTGTTTTTGTTGTTGTAGTTTGAGTATGATTTTCGGTTGATTGAGCTAATAAAAAGCTAAATTTTTAGCTTGTTTTTAAAACTTTCTCCAAATGTTTTTCGTTAGTCTTTGAAAATAATATTTAAAGTAGATTTCCTGAGAAAAGTGTTTCAAGAGCTTTTTTAATTTTGGAGTTATGAATTTTTATGTGCAAAGCTTGATTTCCGTCAATTTTCTTTCGAAAACTTGTCAAGATGGTCATATTCAAAATTTATTATCTCGAAAACCAGCTCAGGACACCCCATTTTTTCTTTTCATTTTTGGAATCAGCATTAAATTTTGTGTAAAATATATTTCTAAAAACATTTTGTAATTATTCCTTGCTAAAGTAGTCAGTCACCTTAAATAAACATGCAATTTGTTGAAATTTAACTGCACAGTCATCTTGAATGACATTATTGAAAAAAAAATGTCACATGATCGCCATTAAATCACATGTAACCAACGACCGGGAAGCACTGGAGGGAGAAAACCTCTGGAGTCATGGCCAGGTTATCTTTATCTTTGTTTATGACAAACACCTTTTAGTTCCCTGCATGGCTTTGTTGTGTTTGACTAGATCTTTCTGAGATATCTCTCGAATTCATTAATCAGTTTAAGTTTGAAATTTTTTCTCTGGGTTTCATACAGGATTTGTTCTACTTATGACGTCCAGTTTACAGTTGAAATATCCACATAAAACGTTATTCCAACTGTTCACCTAAATATTACATAATATTGATAAGTCATAAGTTTTATTCCAACCTCCAGTATACTCGTTTTGAATACTGATTTAAACTTTCGTTGTTTTTGCATGTGTATCTCTTCGAATACTCTTATATGAATACAGAGAGAGAGAACGAGAGAGAAAGAGAGAGAGAGAGAGAGAGAGAGAGAGAGAGAGAGAGAGAGAGAGAGAGAGAGAGAGAGAGAGAGAGAGAGAGCGCCACCTGTCAAATCGAGTGGGCGCACGTTTCCTAAGCAACTGATAAACAATTAGAAGTGTATACAATATTCCAATTCCTTTTCACCTTCGTAGTGCGGATGAACAACGACAATCAAGCAGGAAATATACTCATAGCATGCATTAATCTTTTCCCAAATATCCCCCCCCCCCCCCCCGGTTAATGTATTTATTTACTGTTTCAAGGAAGGCATTTAGTTCAAATGACGCTAAAGTTTTCGACAACGATTTCATCGTCTTCTCATTTTCGAATGCCCGAATAAATCTAAAAATATCATTACTAGAAATGAACTGAGATCTATTCCTATGACCCCTACTGCTTTCAAATTGTTTCTGAAACGGTCGAAGACGACAAACTTAATCTCAGTAACCTTCCACTTGCTAAAATGTAGACCCCTTGCACTAAATTATTGACCCTAGGAAGATTTCAACCCTAAAGAGAAAAAATGTATTTATTTCGTTTTGAACCAAGACTGGGGATTAGTACAAGGAATCTATAGAACGACCACCCCAGAGGACTGAAATTGTTTTTCAAAATTATTCGGCCAATAGAAAACAGTTTACATTTTTCGAGAAAATAATTTATCTTAAAAGAATAATAAAGGATGATACAAATTTCTAAGTCAACGTCGCAAGATTTTTAAATGTAAATACAAAAAGGTTATATAATGGTGACAAAAAAGTCGCACAAAAAAATAATCGACAAAAAAATGACCGTTGGAAAACTAATAAAAACACTAAAAAACCCTTGGTTGAATCTTACCAGAGTGCATCCAAACCAATATATTAGTTTAGAGCTAAAACGAGCTTATTAAATTTTCTTTTATATCTATAATTAGCTTGAACAGATGCAATTTTTTTTTCTTTTATTTGACGTGTACGTCGTTTGGAAAATGCATTTTGAGAATCGAAACACACAAAATCTGGTGAATTTTTCGGTTAGTTTTGTAAAATTGTTATCGTTTTCGTTAATTTTTTGTCTGCGAAAAAAGTCTGTCTTATGGCCGAATATGTTATTTTAACCATTTAACAAGAAACACAACCCCGCATAGGAAACCCCATTGGGAGATCAATTTTACTTGAATCGCAACGCGAAAATATTGAAAATAGAGGACAAAAAACACCACTGGATTCCTGAATTGTTTCATTGTTCAAATCAACTTCTAAAACTTCTAAAGATTTTAAACTTGACACATCTAGCCAATCAACACATGAATTTACAATGATCTCTGTTATACGAAAACAATATAATACGTCGCTTAGGTATGTTAGGTTTGTTTGAAGTAAAGGAACTGAAGGAGAAGACAAGCAAACGAAGTCTAACAAGATAAGAAGGTTATTTCCATTGACAATAACTGTAAGTCTTAATATTCATTTATTACAATTATTAAAATAACTACACAGTAGAAATTTCGTTGACTAGTATTTGAAATTTTTGTGAATTTTTCAATAAGCATAGATAGTTCATAATTGGTTAGTTAGCCAGTTAGTTGTTCGACATGGAACAGGATTCACAAGATATATATTCCTGGTTCAGCTATTGAACATTGTGAATCGAACTTTCTTTTTTAAGAGTTGAGAGTGCTAGTGCTGTTCTAATGGAAGTTTCCATTGCTTCCAAACTGATACATCATATATATATGTTAAAGCTTTGACTTCGTATCTACTGTCGAACCTAGGTCTTTTTTCTCATAGCTCTTCATTCTTCTTTGGTTCAGAATTGAGTTCAATTCACTCGCTTGCTTTTTTTTCTCCCATGTATTGCATAAGACTTTATTTTGGCTGTGAGGTAAACCAGATTTTTTTATTTATTTATTTTATTTATTTCTTCCTCTCTCCAATTTTTCGTTAATATCAAATGTACTGATGAAAAATTAATTCCTACCTAAACAGGTGCATTTTGAATATTTGAAAATTAGTCCTCGAGTCCGAATGGTGTACGAGTCAATGGTCTCATGGGCTATTGACTCGTAGGCCATGAGAGCGAGAGGTCTAATTGTTAATTAGAAAAAAAACCTACTAATCGGTCCAATAAAAGGATGCAAAAAGTTTTGGATTTTGCTTTAAATATATATTTTTTTGGTTTTCAAAACCGGCGCTTTTCGCTACTAGAGGTCTATCACTAATATACCCCTAGTAGCTCAGCCAATCACATGGCTCGATTGGTGATAGACCATTAGTAGGTTTTTTCTGAAATTGATTATATTTTTTCTTACAAAATTTAGAACAATGATTCTTTTCATTTGACACCAATCAAGAAGCAGGTCTCATGGGAGAGGGGGGTGGGACGAGGGGTTTTAATTGCAAACTAAGCACATAGCTGTTACTTCAAAATACTTTTCAATACAGCGCGACGACATATTATTAAATGTGGTCATTTTTTCACGGAGGCTACTATTTATGGGCAAGTATTTGTCATTTTTAAAAGAAATAAGAAACCTATACCTCAAAGGATACCCCATGGGGTGCTTATAAATGTGTGTAATGACAACTAGCTCACTGTTACTAAAACATTCAGTGGCTTTCGAGGGTATTCTACATCGAATTTTGAATAAGAGAAACCTGAAGTTGCTATATTCGAGGACAGGGGCATAAAAATGACGTTATCGCGCGTAATTTAACATTAGATCAAATTAAAAATGTTTTTATCCTTGTAACTTATTGTTATACTTTATAAACGGATGAAGATAAAAGAGGAATAACTTTATGTTAGCTAGTTGATGTTAGATGCCACGCTCTGTTTATACAAGGTTATTGGATATTATTGTAAAAGTAATCCCCGCTGTTTCTGATAGTATTGTGATAGTATTGTAGTACGTGAAAACCAGAACTAAAATGTTTGATGAATAACAGTATGAAGCTTTATGACACAACATTGTTCAAAATAATTGACAGTTGACGTATTCTGTTCACAATTTAGATAAAAGTAAGAGGTGAAAATAATTATAATACTCCGATTCAGATAAAATTCGGGGTAGCATGGAAACGAGGCTTACTAGCCCTAAATCCAAGATGGCGGAACAAGGTGCCGGAGCATGGAATCAATATAATGCAATGTCTTTCGATACCATCATTGGGAAAATACAAATTATAAAAACATTCATAATCCCTAAAATATTACATTGTACCTCAGCGATAGCCCCTGATAAAGAGTTCATCAAAGAGGTAAATCGCGTGCTCTACAGTTTTATGTGGAAAGGAAAAGACAAAGTGAAACGAAAGGTGTTAATAAAGGATATTGCAGATGGAGGCCTAAGAATGCCAGATATTGAATCCATTATACAATCGCAGAAAGTAATGTAAATGATGGCTCACCTTGTTCATTGAAAGAATTCTTAAGTTTTTGTTTGAATAATGTGTGTGTGTGGGGGGGGGGGGGGGGGAATTACTTTTCAGGTGTAATTTCCATTTGTCTAAGCTTCATTTGATATTACCAACGTTTTATCAAGAATGTCTCATTATATGGTTGACTCTCCTTTGTGTTCCCTCTGCTCCATGCAAGATGAAACGATAGAGCATTTATTTTTTTCATTGTGATAAAGTACGACTTTTTTGGGAGGATTTAAAGGTCATGTTAACTGGCAACAATATTAGTCTAGATACCATCAACGAGGTTTGAATTATTCTGGGTATCACACGAGATAAAAATGAATCAATTTTACAAAATCATATTATATCATTAGTTAAAAAATATATTTACTCTTGTCTTACCAAAAAATTCTGTATTTAAAAAGAAACTTCAATATGTATACCACATAGAGTATGTACTAGCATTTAAAAAGGATAAACTTTTATTTCATTTTAAAAAATGGAACAAATTACTCCCCCTACTAAATCAATCTTAAAGGATAATTTCTTTTTGAAAATTTATCATGTTTTTTTCTTTATACCTAGCTTTATTTTTCTTTTCTCTTTGTTATATGTCATCGCATTGTTTTATTATTTTCTTACTATCAATTATGCATATTACATTATATAGTTATATAGTTTGTAAAATATTCCGTAAACTTTATGTAAAATGGAAATAAAAATGTCAACAAAAAAAATGCCTTTCCATAAGATTTCCTCAAAAAAGATGAAAATCGGCCATAAATTCTGCTCAGCAGCTTATTGTAATAACAGAAGTGATCATGACAATCGGCCGGATTTATCGTTTCATGAATTCCCAAAGGATAAAGAATTACGAACGAATTGGGAAGTTGCCATGAAGAGAAAGGACAAGGAATTTAAGAATTAATGTCAACAAAAAATTGTTGTTCTGAACATTTTGTTACTTGTGACTTCAAGATAATCTTAACAGGACATAGAACATAGCTTAATATATAGATTTAGGCACTGCCTAAAAGCGGAGCTCCCATAAATAGTACATGTATATATAGTGCTAAAAACGTGACATTTGTGTGAAGCGGCGTAACGCGTTACCACTTCTTTTGATTTAACCAGAACCCAGAAGGAAAAACTAAAATAAAAACCATTATTTAAAGCCTTCAAAAGCATTAGAAAACTTTTAATTTCAATTCGAAGAAAAATAATTATAGATTGTAGAACATATGAACACATGTATAAAACAAAGGATTTTACTCAGCAAATCTTAAGTTATTAGTTTTTTAGGTGGAAAGTGAACTACACTGAAAATTGTCGAAAAATATTATAAGCTTAAGCTTACATTCACTTGAACTTCACATGTAACAAGAGACATATTCATTAATGCAAGATAATATTTTTCTTTGTTTTTTTCCCAAGATTTATTCTTAACTTTATTATCGAGCAAAATATCTTACCAAAACATAAGCTTATATCCATAAAAAAACAAGCTCATCATTATAGCGATTAATAATAATAGCTGGAAAAGCCCGATGAATAGCAAATATTTGGTGTGATATGTATTCCTTTTCCTACCATTTTCGAGATGTGTTTGTCCCAACTTAGTTTGCTATCAAGCTCAACGCCAAGGAACTTATGATACTTTACTGATGTTAAAGGCTTGTTGTGGAGTATAAACTGATGCTCCACAGGATAGTGAGATCGATGAATTCGAAGAACTGCGCATTTGTCAGAGTTGAAACCCAATAGACCTCATCGGCTTAGGGTAATGTTGTCCCATTTCAGACCACGTGTCATTCTCTTGAGAATAAGATTCTTTTGAGTCGTATCCATATTCATGTATCTTCTCGTGCACAACCGTTAAACAATGAAATGATACTCTGGGGAATGACACGTGGTCTGAAACGGGACAACATTACACCCAAGCCGATGAGGTCTATTGCCACTTGCATGACCAGTCTCCTAGTCTATTACGATCTTCTTGAAGGGAGACAGCATCTGATATATCACCAATGACGGTGATCAATGATATAATTTGCCATGTGACGACAAGCGCGCATGACATGTTTTCCAAGATCAAACATCGTCACGCTCGTTGCGAAAATGATTTCGATCGGTTATATCTTCAACAACGACAGTTAGCGCAATTTGTTATTACAGTATTTTATAAGAATTATATAAGCTGTCAGTCTTGTGCATTTGCATAACAACTTCAATCTATATACGGTCAAAGCGTAAATTAAATTCTAGCAAAAAACTACATCGCCAGAAAACCGCGACATGCAGGTGCGGTCAGCGGTATTCAATGGGCGCATTGCGCATGCGTTTAATAAGTGGAAACAAAAAAAACCCCTACTCTTTTGAAGATATTTAAACAAGGGAATCAATATTAAGGTCCATATCGACTTTATCTTAGATTTTTTTAGTAGAAATTCAAGCGTTTTTCAAAAATTCCCGCAAGTTTAGTTATTTTTAATTATAAGCTGTTTAACTGCTGTTATTGTTTAGCGATCGAAAGGAAACCTCGAATTTTATCCTAGAGCCGAGCTGGTGCTCAAATAATTTAACAATATTTCTGAATGCACACATTTGTTTCTTTTGTCGTCTATTCTCTGTTTCGTCGAATTACAAACTAATTTAACTTTCGTTTATTTTTCCGTTCTCATACAAACCTCTTTTTTCAGTGCGATTTCTCTAGGAGTCATTTTGAAATTTAAAAAGGAAACCTCAAATTTAGATTAAAGTAATATCTTTCTTGCAGGCTATACTGTGCTATAAATTAATTAATAATTGTGATGCACACATTTTTGATCCGCCAAAACACAGGCTATATTTTAGACACTTTTTGTTTTAAACCCATACATTTCTTATAACTTTTCGCCGGCCGTATTTTGTTCTGAGCCGGGTTAAGCTTGCGTGACATGGGTAGCGGCGCAGTTTTCTGACAAGTTTTTTGTATGTAGTCATAAATATTTACACATAATATTGATCTCACTTGCTTTAGGTTATTATATGATTGTTTCCAAAAACTGGTAGT
The DNA here is from genome assembly GCA_964019055.1 of Anthopleura xanthogrammica. Classification (NCBI taxonomy): domain Eukaryota; kingdom Metazoa; phylum Cnidaria; class Anthozoa; order Actiniaria; family Actiniidae; genus Anthopleura; species Anthopleura xanthogrammica. The sequence continues at coordinate 3,177,007 of OZ025219.1, read as the reverse complement.
AATCTTCTTTTTTTCCACAAAAACATGCCTTTTGCGCGCAAGCGATGATTTTTAACAAGAAAAAGGCAGCACTTTGATATCATCTCATGATCACTCCTAAACGAGAACGGGGACCCCCATTATGTTATTTGCTTGTGGAACTCCTGTGTTAGTTCTATTTCATCACGCGAAGTTGGAAGGGAAAAACGTGGGAAACGCTTTTTCCCCTCACACATCGTTAATGATCCTTTGTACTGACGTTAAAAATAATGCATTGATATTGATATATGTGTATATGTTTTCTTTATCAGTGTTTATTAGCTCTCCATCTTCTAGTCGTAATGTGCCTGCTGTCAGAAATTACTGTCTTCAGTCTTCTCATCATCGGTGTGTATGCCAACTGCAGATCTTCCACCAGCATGTTGAGGCTTAAGGGGTTCACTGTACGCTCTTTCCAAAGTCCAAATATCCATGAATGCTATGAGATGTGCAGGAAAGAGACGGACTGTCTTAGCATTAACTACTTCACAAGAAGTTCTTTGTGCGAGCATAACAATCGTACGATCTCACAGGAACCAAAGAATGCCGTACAAGATGAACGTGGTACATACTTTGACAACCCAGTGGAGATCCCATACAGAGGTATGCAAGTGATACGTCACTCTATTCTGCTTTGAAATGTTGGGTACAATGAATTACATCCAATCCAGGTAAATTGCTTATTATGTAAGCAGTCAGTGATACGTCACTCTATTCTGCTTTGAAATGTTTGGCACAATGAATTACATCCAATCCAGGTAAATTGCTTATTATGTAAGCAGTCACGTTAATCAAAATAATTGACGTTTATCATTGTAATGAAACTTATTCCATGATTTAATTTTCTTGATTGTAGATTGCTTCGAGATCTACGAATCTGGTGAAAAACGTAACGGCATTTACACAATCAAGCCCGACAGTCAAGAGGCCTTTCAAGTCTACTGTGACATGACAACTGACGGAGGGGGTTGGACAGTGTTCCAGAGAAGACAAGATGGATCTGTAGACTTCTTTCTCGACTGGCATCAGTACAAAAAAGGCTTTGGGAACCTAAAAGGTGAGTTCTGGTTGGGTAATGACTACATCCATCGTCTGACAGTAAGAAGACCCTGGAGTCTAAGAGTGGATCTGGAGAACTGGGGAGGAGTACGTAGATATGCCAAATATGGTAATTTTAGCATTAGTGCAGAGTCAGACAAGTACAGACTAAAAGTATCATCGTATTCAGGTACTGCAGGAGACTCATTTGCAGGGAGACATAATAACCTTTACTTTAGCACCAAAGATCGTGATTTTGACTCATATGGAAGTGGCAACTGTGCAGTTAAAGCACACGGAGGCTGGTGGTACGACGATTGCTACAATTCCAATCTGAATGGTTTCTATTTTCAATCTAACAAGAATAATTACTCGGCCTTAGCTTGGGATAGTTTTCACGTTTCAACTTCATTGAAATTTTCTGAGATGAAAATACGACCTTGATTACCGAATACTCGTTGTTTGCGCAAGTCAACATGATCCACATTTATATTTGGTTTGTGACATGATCTAAAAGTTCGATCTGATCAAAAGGCTTATATATAATCATATTGTTATGTTAGGAATCTGCCTTTCGATGCACATACTTTGCTTAAGGCAAATACGGCTATTTTAAGTAAGGTTGGTGAAGGTGTTGCTGCATGTTGCTTGTCGCATCGTGCATGTTGCATTTTCCTTAGCAAGCATGAAATGTATTATGCTTATATGTAATTAATGTCAGCAAAGAAGAAAATATACAGGCGAATTTTTGAAAAATCCAATATGGTTGTGACCATTCGCTGATCGCATTCATATCACCTTATTGTGCATTTCGAGCAACCAACCTTTTTGAAATAGCTCTATGTAATAGATACAATATAAGTGGCAATGTTGTATGGGATATACAATCACGAGGTAGGGTACGATTGGAGGCAAAGTCTTTTAGTGATGACGGCCAAATTAATTTGTAGTTTAAAAAAATCTTGAGAAGTTGCACTCTTTTTAAACCATATTAGTCAAAAACGTAAACTGGTGGCTAGGTGCACTGTATGAATAGCAACCCTTAATGTATATCAGGATAACTCATGAGAGCTTTGATATCACTTTACGCTCGAGCTAAATTTGGCGCTGCTTTTAAATATTATTATATAAAAGTATACATTTTCTGGAAGCTAAATAACGCAGTTTTTCTGATTTGCAACACGAAAAAGTTATTGGATTTTCTCCGCAGTTTTCGAAAGACCAAAATCACTTTACGCGATCCATCTTAAAGTGCATATTAGAGTTCGCCAGTTTGTGTTTAATTTGAAAGTTCTTGCCCTAAAAATCACATAATCAATATATTTTTTGGATTCTTTTGCAATCTTGTTATTCTTTTGACGGTCAAAATTGGTAAAAATGCGTGTTTTGGGCACCCTTTATAAACATTTCGGAGCAGTTAGAGGAGAATGGTACCTAGCTCGTGTGACGTCATTTATTGGACTTGCTGATCAAGAGATCAAGGGTTTTTCCTAGTAGAATCGAGCGTAGTCTTACAAAAAGAAGCTAGTAGATTTCAAGTGTTTTCAATGAACGAGTCCCGTAAATTATGTCACCAATTTTAACTACTAGTTCCAGGCTCCCAAGTTCGCTCGGCTTTTTACTTCGTTTTACCAACTTTGACTGTCAAAAATATAATGAAATCGCAACAGAATCAATATATATATATATATATTGATATATTGATCATGTGATTTTTAGGGTCAGAACTTTCATATTAAACACAAATTGGCGAGCTCTTATATACACTTTAACGTATCTCCGCTCCCATGTGATATTCTCTATATATAAGAGTGTATAGAAACATACGCGGGCTCAATTTATCACTAAAATTAAAATTAAGATTATGTCACTTTATTTATAATTTTTAGGCCAGTAAGGGTTTATATTGGCGGCTAGTTTGGAGAAAATATATTGCTTACTAACAAGAGACGTCCCTTTCGGTAGTATCTACATTTTGACCGGCTTGGAAAAACTTGGAGATTCTCTGTGTATCTTGTTTTCTGATTTCAGTTGTACAAATAGTCAGATAGAATACTTTGAGGAGTTATCTTGACAAGATTTGACTTAACAGCCGTTAGTTGCCCCCTAGTCTACCATTGGTTGCACCCAATCCAAAAAAGTCGCGTGATTGATTGTAAGCAATTCCGTATTGGCCGTAATAGCGAAGCGAAGCGATGAAATATATTTACCATCAATATAAACCCGTTTTGGTGGTCCAATATCGCTTTGTACCGCAATTCACCTATATATTGGGAGGTAATTCTGAGCCGACAATACGGCTTTTGTATTGGTGGCTCTCCACCAATCAAACTTATAGGAGAATCGCGATACAATTATCTATTCATCCAAAATACTAGTAGCTACTTGTTGACCTAGGGAGAGGGCATGGCGACAAAATATGTATTAAACTCCAATTCCGTACAAATTAACAAGATCCATTTTCATCTTGCAGCAATACCCAACCAGGTGGTCTAGAATCGCGGCGCGCAATGCATTGTTTATCACACTGAAAATTTCCAACTGTTTTTTATGATCTCTTGTCAAGATGACATATTTTCCACCAACGACGAAATATGCTTTTTCTAAAAGGTATATTTCGTGAGTCTTTGCACGGATGAGTTTTATTTTCTTTATTTTCAAGCAAAAGCTGTGAGTCGCAAATCTAGCCGAAAACCTGGAACTAGGAAACATTGAGCTACGAGCAAAATGTTCTCTGATTGGCTAATTCCTTCGGCCTGAGAGAAGCGAAATCACCTGGAACTCGGTCAATAAGCATTTCTACTTTTCCACTTTTTGTTATATAAACGGATGGACAGTTAAAGAATAAAGCATGCGTAAACCAGAGGCAATAGTAGTAACATTAAGTCAGCAGCTTTGTACTTTTATGCTTTGTATTCTTCTTTTCATTACTATCATTGATATCAGACTGCTTGTTAACATCAAAAGTGGGGTGACCAATCAGTCGAATTCATCACAGCGGAAGTTCAAGTAAAGATTTAAGAAGTCGTCGTCATAATCCTTCCTTTTTTATGCGTTACCGTTCTCAGGTGTACTTTATCCAAGTCCGGATCAAAGTTTTCCCTCCACCATCCCCTCTCCCCAACCTGTTTGTGCTGTATTCTAAGGTGGCGGTTTTCTCTCCACTTTTGATGAATGACTCGTATGAGTAACCGATATGGTTATAATAAACAACGAATTGCTAGTATTAAAAAAAATGTCACTTTTGAATGTGTTGCCAAATTTAATTCAGACTAGCGACGCTTCCCAGGCTTTGCCAGACATACAACTTTCATCATTCCCTGGCAGAACAATATTCGGAATTTTCAGTATTGCAATGCACTTGGTAGCTCTCCTTTGGATCCTTTCGATTTTTCTAATGAGCTCAACCTTTTGCGGGGACCAGACTTGTGAAGAGTATGAGAAGTGACACCTTACTAAAGAAATGTAGAGAACACGTCTGGCTTCGGGGTCCCTCAGGTCATATGTAGATATTCTCACTATTTCTAGTAACTTGCTTGCCTGCGCACACAGAACTTGGACTTGAGGGCCCCAAGTAAGCTTGTTGTTGACCAGGACGCCAAGATCACGTTCACAGACTGTTTGTTCGATAGTTTCGCCATTCAAGGGGTAGTTATGCAGTGATGGGGCTCATTTTGCTTTTGACGCTCATCACCTTACATTTTGATGTATTGAGCTTCATTTTTTTTCGAGGCGATGGAAGATGCGATTTCAGTAACATCCTTTTCAAGTGCTACGGCGTCACTTGGAGTCTAGACAAAGGACAGTTCAGCACAGTCCTTCTATTGACAACTCTTAAAGCTCCAGTGTATGCGGGCTTAGCCTCGAATCCAGGACTTCTTTTGTTATTCTAATTTCTGCTTTTGTTTTCTTATTTTAGAAGTGAGGCTAAGCCCGCATACACTGGAGTTTTAAGATTCGTCAATATTCTTCCAGGTATTTGCTTAGGACTTGATTCACTTCGCTTTGGCTGATCTCTATGTTAGATAGGCATTAATCAGTTACTGGAAATGGTGTCGGCTTGAATTCTGGCTTTTTGCACTTTATAAAAACAGAGTGGAAGTAATGATTGAACATACTTGCGATCTCATTTGACGTAGAAGCGGTAATTCTGTGTGGTTCTGATTCACTACCATTATTATAAGACACGATGTTTGGAACACCGTTCTTTTTAGAGCATAACTTGAAGATTGACCAGTATCGCTTTGGATTTTCCTTAAGGGTGATGCCAAGTGACGCAAAGAAACGTTTGCGATTTCAGGTTATTAGAGTCACTTATATGAATAAATTCGGTGGTAAATTGTCTTTGATTGATATTGGGATAAATATTGCATTGGGATACGTTTACGACCACTATGCGTGCGAACTTTAAAAAAATTTCTCGCTTTACAGTATGACAAAAAGAAAGTTTACATTTTCTGAAAGCTGAAAAGATATTGTTTATGTAGAAATTTTTAGAATACGGATTTGACCATGCATCCGTAAAAAACTTAACGAACGCGTAGAATTTATTATAAGTAATGTTTGCGAAAAATGCATTAGCACACTCAGGAGGTAACAAGCTCAAAAACCACCTGTTTTAGATCTCTTGCTATCTTTCCTCGAAGTTCAGTGATGGCCTTTTTAGTGCTTTTTAGAGTAAACAGAGTCAAAACTTTCGAAAGAAGTTAAATATCAAAAATCGGAAACGCGTATTTGGAATCAGAAGTTATTTTACAAACGTAACCCTTTAAATTTCAGAAAAATCTAATAATAATAATAATAATAATAATAATAATAATAATAATGATAATAATAATTTCCAAATGTGCAGTGCTGGTCATCAATAGAGGTAAGAAGATCAAGAGTGATGGGATTGCTCTTCCAGATGGGAGAAAGCTTAGATCGTTAGACGAAAATAATGATTGTTATAAGTACTTGGGCGTACTGGAAGCTGATGATGTCCTACATTTAGAAATGAAGGAAAAGCTACAAGTTGAATATAAGAGAAGGCTGAGAAAACTCCTTAAGTCGAAGCTGAATGGAGGTAACCTCGTGAAAGCAATCAATACGTGGGCTGTATCATCGATTCGCTACAGCGGAGGAATAGTCAATTGGACCAAGAATGATCTGCAAGAAATGGATCGAAAAACTAGAAAGCTGTTATGCATGTATGGGGCTCTTCATCCCAGGTCTTCTGTCAACCGTATCTATTTACCAAGAACTGAGGGAGGGCGTGGCCTTATCAGTATTGAAGACTGTATCAGAATGGAAGAAAAAAGCCTCGCACAGTGTATTAAGAACAGCCAAGAAAGGTTATTGATTGCAGTTTGTAAAATAGGAAAACATGCACCAGCGGAACAACCAAAGGATTACAAGCAAAGAAAGAGAGACCAAAGGTGGGAAGAAATAATGACAAAACCCCTACAGAGGCAGTGCCATCAGCAAATCAAGGATGTGGCTGTTAAGGAGACGTGGAATTGGCTGAGAGTCGGTGATCTGAAGAGAGAAACTGAAGGGCTAATCATTGCTGCTCAAGACCAAGCTATAAGAACTAACGCAATAAAGGCTAACATCGAAAATCAAGAAGTGTCTGAAAAGTGCAGAATGTGTGGCACATGTGAGGAAACTGTAGAACATATTATTTGTGCCTGCAGTAAACTTGCACAGATAGTAAATAAATAAATAAATTGGAGGGGCTAATCATCCTTACTGGCAGCTGAAGAGCTGAATTGCGAAGGACGCAGCTCTACGTGGTCGAGTCGAAGGCATACGAAGGCGCCTTCGGCAGCCGCCATACGACTCATGTCTGACCACGGAGCACAGCTCAGATCGAATTAGGGTTGGTTTTTACGGAGGGAGGAAAACCGGAGAACCAACAAACTCAACTCACTTAAGGTGCCCAGTCCGGGGATCGAACCCGGGACCATAGCGGTGAGAGGCGAGAACTTACGCACTACGCCACCCTTGCACCCTTGCTAGAGTACAAGCGTCGGCACGACACACTTGCTGGACTCCTGCACTGGGAACTTTGCAAGAAATATGGATTACCATGTTGTGACAAATGGTATGAACATGATCCTGATAGTGTAATGGAGAACCATGAAGTTAAGTTGCTGTGGGACTTTACCATCCAGACAGATAGGATAATCCAGGCTTCTCTTCTAAAAAACATTCGAGAAAAACACATTTCTTTGTTTGGAGCTGGAAGCTGCTGGGAGCCTCAATGGTGTAGACCAAAACACCTCGAGCCTTACATTTTATCATCGCTTGTCAAATTATATTCTGTTCTGGACATTCATGTTGACCGTAATGCATGACCTTTTACGATAAACAAAGCTGGTGAATATTCATCCAAAATAGTTTGATGTCTGCCGGCCTCTGTCTGTAAATTCCAGCTGTCACCTCTGTTCTTTAAATTTCCTAACCGGTTTCCCATCCCAGTACTACGTCAATCCACTGTCAATCGTTCATCGCTTGGGAAGTTATTTATTAATTTTCGAATGTGGCAAAATATCTATATGATGGCAGCTACGACTCAGTTAAACTAGACGTGCTAACGTAGGTACCGCTGGTGTAAAACAAAACTTATATAAGGAACAATAGGGTACATAACTACATCAGGCTTTGCAAGAATATTATTGAATTGTCAATAATCAAATGTAATACACTAAGGCACACAAAGGAGACTACAATTATTTTTCAGCTTTAGACCACCAATAATCCATCATGAATCCCTCCTTGAATCTCCTTAAATTCACTTGCTCCCTGAGACATAATGAATGGAACCTTGCTAAAAAAAATTCCTCTAAGAGGACATGTGGCTACTGGTTATAAAAATTACATACGCACACAAGAAGAAGAAAAAGAGTGGGCAAATTGTGAATTTCAGGGTTTTTTTTTTTTCATGAGTGTATCAGATTCCTAGTCAAGGTTACTGGAGACCTTCGCGGGTAAAATGTTTCTAAAAAAAATTATTTCACTAATTAAAAGTTGTCATATTAATTTTTTTTTTTTTTGAACAAAAATTGTCTCGAAATTTTTGAAAGTTCGCTAGTTATTTTCAAAAACATGATTTGAAGGGAAAATAAATCAAAACCGAAGGCGTCGTAATCCTCGCTAATCCCATTATACTTGAGGCAGTTATTCTTTCGATTTTCCCGCGTGATGAAATTCGTGTCCTACCACGCTTCGAAACTCTAGCGCTTTCTGAATTCTTTTTCGTTTAGAACACGCTATACTTTCCACATATACCTTTGGGAATTCTACATTATTTTTGTGTCCTTATTAAAAGCTTACCAGAGAAACGAAGTGTTCGATTTTTAGATGATTTCCCGCGTAGTTCGAAGTGTTTGTCAACACTCCGTTGGTCCCGTTGTTCCTTGTTTTTGGTTGGCTGGTGATATCCCTCTGTTGTTAGGTGTTTTAACGAGGTGTGAAACTTGCCCAAATCTTTAAAGCTTTCCAGTCAAAACCTTTCTCAAACCGACCAAAACCTGAAAGATTCTTTGAAAGCAATCTTTTGGCACACTTCATTAAAGCTGTGCCTGGTTATATAATCATGAGAAAAATAAACGAAAAACATATTTTACTAACCGAATCGCGAAACAGTTATTTAACTAGTTAATAGCCGAGCAGATGGAGAAACGAGTCTGCGGTATCAAACGTTTTGTTTACGTTTGGTCAGCAGTTATACCAAAACGAAATTGGGTTATCTGTTTCATTGGATTATTTATCGAAAAACGTTATATTTTTCTCACCCCGAAAGTATTGTTTAATGACTTGGTAACAACTATTGACTGTTGATTTTCTTATATGGCAGTATATTGCTGGTAATAGTTGAATACATTTTTTAAAAGGACTCAGGTAAACCTTTGAGGTAGTGTCGTACTTTTTCGTTTTCAACCCGTAAGTTCGGGAGTTACTGACCTAACAAACTCGAGCCAGTAACCAGTAACCACACACACACAAACACTTTCACTCGATGAAATTGTTAAATTCTTATTTAAAAAGTTATGCCGTTTTTTTGTTTTGTTTTTACGAAGCATTCACGTCCCCCTTCATTTCTTAGTTTGACTTGTTTCTGGTTTAAGTTGAACTAAATCGCCATTTAATCGCCATTTGCTGAACTGATGTTCGGTTTGTTTGAAAAATCCTTTGCTTGTTTACGCAGGATATTGTGACTTTCAAATTTTTAATCAGTTTGTTCTATATAGTTAAGTAATATTTTAATCTTGTTTAGATTATTCGGTTATTTTCATCATTATTTAGTTATTATGGTGAAGATCATCAGTACCGTAAACTAGGTAATAAAACTAGTTATATGTTACGTATTCGAATAATCAGCCATGGTCGTCATGCAGGATGTTCATCCGAGTGGTTTATGTTACAGGTATTACTCACTTGTCACCTGTTTTACCTGTTCGGCAAATTTTCAGGAATTTTTCGGTCGCAAGGTCATAAATGAATTTGACTAAACAACGTTAATTATTGATGATGCACGATCTTACAATTAACAAGAGCTAATGACATCCTTTAACTACAATCCTTCGTTATCTTCAACTTGATCAGGTAAGAAGTCCCACATTACCTTAGGGTGGCCTTACAGGGTACTGGACAAATTGTTAACAGTCCAAAACATACATATTTACATATATAGTTACATACATACATACATACATAGTTTATTCAAATCGCAAATGAAATATTAACAACTAGTAAAACTAAGAGCAAATACGAGCAAAAGCGATACAAATGAAACAACAAAGCTAAATAATAGGCGACTTGAAAGGAAGTTATGAGGTTATCCCTGTGTAAAAACTCCACAAAATACGGCAAAACAAAACAAAAAATACATTAAAAAGAAACAATTCCTAAGCAGCGTAATTAGCGAAAATTCATTATAAATGGAATATAAATATAAACTATTGCAAATGATCGTTGTAGCAGTAATTGAAGTATAATTGTAAGAAACAAAACGACAACCTTTAGTTTAAACATGTTTCAGCGACATCGCTCGCCATCGTCAGGGACTTATATATAAGTAATAAAGAATTAACATAATTGACAATTAACAATTGAAAAATTATTCAAGTGGGAAATAAACTAAACTTTAAGCGTGATGTTAGAGTCGCATAATTGTTGATTTAGAAAGGGGCTGACCCACTTAATGTGCAACGCCTCCTTTAGTTTCAACTGTTATTTTGAGACCGCAGTGTCTACGATAGAAAAACAATTTTTGTCACAAGCGGTTCTACAAACGGCAGAAGATTCTGAATGTCACTTTAAAAGTTATTTTGACGAGCCTGAAATCCAACGTTAGAATCCAGAATACCAAATAGCCAATAATTTTAATTCACTGAATTTAAACAAAGGTCATTCTGCGCGATGTTTTGTAAACTCAAAAAAAATCTTCAAGAGTTAGAATACCTACACCGAAAACTATTTTGTAACATTCAACTAGAGTCAGATAGTCTCTGCGGGTCGAGAGAGAAGGCCACTTCAATGTTTTACATCTTTCGAATTCTTCGTACGGTATTTCCCCTCTTGTTTGTCGAAGTGCTAATCTGGAAGCTCTTCTTTGTACTTTGTACTAATCGATATAGTCCTCGATTTTCAGCGATATGAGATCGTTCGTTCCCTTACGTTAACCTTACGGGTTGCCTTCCTTTAAATCCTGCGCTAAATCGTTGATGTGCGTCTATAGAGCCATATTGCATTTCTGTGTTATTTAATCTACGGTACTTTGCCCACAAATTCTCATTGCTGCTGCTTTTTGCTCTCTTTTAGAGCGACTTCTTCTTTTTGCATAGCATTAAAGCGGAGCTCCCGCGCGGGCCAAAGGCCTGCGCGAGCGGAGCACCATACTTTAGAAAAAATGGTAACCCATCGAGTTGATTTTTCATCGATTGACTTCGTCATTCTATTGTCCGTACGACGACGTCCCTGTACCAACATACACAGGGTTCCCGCGCGCTTTGCTTACTTGCAAATGCACAGAAAAAATCGTAATAATGTAGTCAAAGATGGATCAAGAAGTATTTTTTCTTATGTTTGCAATGCGAAAAATACGTTTAATCGAAGTTATATCTGTCTCAAAGTGAACAAAAACAATTTTTCGACTTTAGCGACTTGCTAAAGAAGATTTAGCGAGAGAAGATTCTTAATCTTACGATGAAGTTTCGTGACTGAAACTTCAGTGAGAGAAATAGTGGCCTGTAGACAAAAAAAACCCTGATTCACACTGCAAGAATATTATTTCAGCTCCGCAGAAAACACTTCATGGAAGATAAATTCATTAATGACTTAGTTCTTTGAAAAAATATATTTGACGGCCACCGAGCCTCATGCGAGGAATTCTGATTTCAAAACAAGATTCCATATTTCATAATCATATGGGTATTTTAACATTTTTATAGATAATTTATTTTAATGTTGAATGAAATATAAAAAAGGAATACACATCACACCAAATATTTGCTATTTTTATCTGGCTTTTCCAGCTATTATTATTACACAATCGCAAAAATGAAGAGCTTGTTTTTTTCTATGGATAAGCTTATGTTTTTGTAAGATATTTCGCTTGATAATAAAGTTAAGAATAAATCTGAAAAAACTTTTCAAAGACCAATTTACTAACAAAGAAAATTATAATCTTGCATTAGTGAATACATCTCTTGTTGTATGTGAAGTTCAAGTGAATGTAAGCTTAAGTTTATAATATTTTTCGACAATTTTCAGTGTGGTTCACTTTCCACCTAAAAAAATCTTAACATTTGCTGAATAAAATCCTTTGCTCTATACACGCATCAAGCATTACGCGCTACTGCTCTAATCGCATGCTCAGGGGATTAAAAAGTGGGATAATATTTTGTAAAATATGCAATTTTTTGGTATATTTGACTCAAAATTCGCTTAACGGTACGTGATCTTGAATATTTTATGCACATTTTGTTTGACAAGAAAAATACAACTAAAATATAACATGTTTTACAAAATATTATCTCATTTTTTAATCCCCTGAGCATGCGCTTAGAGCAGTAGCGCAGAATGCTTGATGCGTGTATACATATATATGTTCATATGTTCTACAATCTATATTTATTTTTCTTCGAATTGAAAAGTTTTCTAATGCTTTTGGAGGCTTAAAATAATGTTGTTGTTTTTTTGAGTTTTTTCTTTTGGCCGGGTTCTGATAAAATCAAAAGAAGTGGTAACGCTGTAACCAGCGTTATGCCGCGTCACACAATTGTCACGTTTTTAGTACTATATATATTATATATGGGAGCTCCGCTTTTAGGGAGTGCCTAAATCTATATATTAAAGCAATGGTATCCAATGAGACTTGGAGAAAATGTCTGTTATGGTCATAGACAAAAATTTAGTTATATTACTTTTGCTCAAGGTTAAAAAATAACAGCGCAATTACAGGAAAACTAAAACATGTGTTAGGGACCTGGACACCAGTAAGTTGCAATAGCAACCACAGTTCGTACTTTGTCATGTTACATGTTTTGAATACAAGTATACTGCAAAGTTTGAATGATATTCATGAAATACTCTGAAAAATATACTAAGATCTATTTTGAAGCAAACTGAGAGTTCAGAGTATGACGTCATCAAATTACTAATTAGCATAAACTTGAACTTGAATATCTCGCGAACTAAAAATGCAAACAAGAAATGATGAATGCAAGTTTTCTTCTTTTGTAAAGAATAATTATATACATATGTTGAAATAGTAAAAATTGGAGACGAAATTTGATCAAAGTAGTCAGAAAATTGCTTCCAGAGCTTTTTTTATTTTTTGAGTTTTGAATTTTTGTGTGCAAAGCTTGATTTCCGCAATTTGTCTTTCGAAAACTTGTCAAGATGGTCATATTCAAAATTCATTACCCCGAAAACGCACTCGGGACACCCAATTTTTCTTTTCATTTTTGAAATCAGCGTTAAATTCTGTGTAAAAAATCTTTCTAATAACGTTTTGTAATTATTCCTTGCTAAAGTAGTCAGTCACTTTAAGGTTAGATTTATTTAACGTTCCAATCCATTGATAACGGCTGTCGTTGCTTGTGGAACAGGGTGTACAATTATTGAAAGAACTATGACTTATTTTGATAATTAAAATTAAAATTCTCAAAGCGATCGTTATGAGGTCGGAAATATAGTCACTTTCTAAATTAGTAATTACTTTTTATAGTGACAATTGTGGAAGTGTATCACTTGGTATTCAAAGCGATTTACAGAGTTGGTATCTTTGTCATGATGAAAGTCTTGGTGATAGCCGCTACTTTAGTAACCCTGCTGGTAGATTTTTCACGTAAGTGTCTTTCTTGATTTTTCCTTCATTTAATTACAAAAAAATACGCTATTATTAAATAAAAATAATAACTAAAACATTCTTGGATTAGCAATATCTTATGAATCATTTGAGGATAGCAGCCATTGGAAAGTTGGTAAAGTTTTTTTTTTTTTTTGTATTTTGCATTTTGTTTACCAAGCCCAAAATGCAGCAAGGGTAATGTGAATTCAAGCAGCAAAAGGACACAACATTACGGTATTTCCCTGTTTCCTTGTCTGCAGGTTTTTCCAGTATATTTACTTCTGTGCTGACATTATTTACATATGAATATAATGTATTTCAAGCCTGGTAAGCAACTTGCAACATGCAACAAAACCGGTCTTCACTAAACGTTTTTGAAATAGCTGTATCATGGGAAATTCTGCAACCGTGCCTAAATTTCCCACCGACCCTTACTTTCTGCTTCATATCACTAAAATAACAAGCTTAAAGGAAACTTGAAACCTAGAAATCGATTTCCAACAGATTTTCTTTCATTTGATGTTGTAGATAAAAACCTTTTGCCTACACGATGACAAAAAAAAAAACTTATGGAAATTTGAAAAGTAATTAAGCCGAGGATATGCGCCTAACGCTGTGTTTTGTTTCCATCAACAACAGCAATAAACGAAACAAGCAATAACAAATAAGCATAAAAAAAGACAGAAACATTACCTAAAAAATTAAAATGGCTGCCATAAATAAAAACGTTTTTATTTTATTTTGGTCTTTCGTTCTTCTTAGGTTGCAAAATCAGGAGCGATCTTCCTGGCTTAAACCAAAGGGTAAACAACCGGCGACAAGATGATGGATTCTTGAAATCCAATGAAACAATGCCATTGACGCCAAAGAAAGACAACCTACTTGGAAAAGGTAACTTGTCATCAATTAAGGGGCGAAGGGACCCAAAGATCTAACATTGTCATTGTCATTGTCATTGTCATTGTCATTGTCATTGTCATTGTCATTGTCATTGTCATTGTCATTGTCATTGTCATTGTCATTGTCATTGTCATTGTCATTGTCATTGTCATTGTCATTGTCATTGTCATTGTCATTGTCATTGTCATTGTCATTGTCATTGTCATTGTCATTGTCATTGTCATTGTCATTGTCATTGTCATTGTCATTGTCATTGTCATTGTCATTGTCATTGTCATTGTCATTGTCATTGTCATTGTCATTGTCATTGTCATTGTCATTGTCATTGTCATTGTCATTGTCATTGTCATTGTCATTGTCATTGTCATTGTCATTGTCATTGTCATTGTCATTGTCATTGTCATTGTCATTGTCATTGTCATTGTCATTGTCATTGTCATTGTCATTGTCATTGTCATTCAAGTTTCTAAAATACTGATTGCTCGAGAGCCCTCGACAGCCAATCCCTGATATCGTGTGAACGGGACATGATAAATGTTTTTTTCAGTAGGTTCAATCTTTTTTTCCGGAACAAGTGCTATATCTGAGATAAAAATATTTCTTGGAAAGTTTTATTATTTTCTAGTAGTCAGCTGCCACCTTAATAGTTCAAGTTCTATCTTAAAACTGGATATGCTCTTATTTCTCATTGCCAACTACACGTGCACATTGCAGTTTGGGGGTGACGAGGGTAAAAATAGCACATATTATGCTGAGGACTGATCAGAATATGTTGCAAATTCATCTTATATGATGTTTTTGAAATATGTATAAATAAAGAAAAACAGCCAGATACAAAAAGAGAGGATTTTGAAGAACTCTATAAAGAATTTTTCAGCCCTTCTTCACGAGCCAATACATTTCTGTAGCACTAAACTTTGTGTTTAAAATGTGGGGAAATAATTCAGAATGAAATAATAACCCCACTGCCAAAAATATTGGACATTGTCTGCGGTGTTACGTCTGCATGATGTCTGTTTTTAAAAGTTGTTTTGAATTTATTAAACAATCGTTTGGTGATGCCGATTAGAAGCTCGTTGACTTTTAGATTTTTCGACTTCATATGGGACGATTTTGGAATCTAGTGTAGCCAGATTTATAGACGATGCATGAAATCTAGAGCTTCCGAAGGCAAGTAGTCCGGGAACCATTTTGTCGCTTGACTCGAGATCGATTTTACGCTTAATTAGTAGCTTGTAGGAGGAATTAATTAGATATATTTTTTCATTAATTTAATTCTAAAACCCTCTAGATTGACGAGAATAACTGTTTTATGCCCCCTGAAGCTCACCTAACGATTCGAATGTCGAGATGTAAAGAAGAGGGATTGCATTGGCGACGCTATGTTTGCTGCGGACATGATTAATGAAGCTAGACAAGGTTGGCACATTTTGACAGAGGGGAAGGGGAAAGTAACGGAAAAAAATAACTACAAGGTTGCTATTAACGAGTAAAAGAGGTCTGACGCTTCGTCACACAATATCAAGACTGTCCAAATTACCACGTGACCGGAAGTAACGCATCGTGTGCATAAAACCATTTACTTTCGTTTGGAATTAAATGTCGTTTAATATATACCAACAGGATTATCTCAAAAAATATCAGTCTAAACCTTAAAAGCAGAGAAATAATTAGGTCTGTTTTGCAAAAATAATTAATTCCTATTGGTTATTTTTATATGACAACGTTCTTGCATTTAGGTGTAACGTTTACATTCGACTAAAAAACTTTTAATTTTATGACAGTTAACCCCCATATGGGAATATGAAAGTAGATAATATCTTATATATATCCGCCTATCTAGGTGTTCCTGTATAAATATTGACTTAAATAACAATATCTCTAAAGACTAAAATTCACCTTAACTATATTCGAACTGCAGTCCTTCAAAGACCTTTCAAAGCTCCAGTACCAAAGCCTGCCGTCAACGATGACGTGAAAGCATCAAAGAGGGTCGCTCTTGCAGGAGCGCTGAAAAGCATAGCGGGGAATGAGGACGTCCAAGAGAAGGTCCTTGACAAGGGATTAGAAGTTGCTGGAAAACTGGTTGACAAACAGCTGGGAAATATCGACCAAGCACAACAGAAAGCTGCGGATTTCCTTAAAAAGGAAGTTAGTATTGCTACTTATTTACTTTACGTCATTGCAGTTAGCTTGTACCTAAATGTCTGTTAATTTTAATATTATTCTGTAAATATATTAAGTTATACATTTTTTCTTCTGTTGAACAGCAGTAGTGCGTGTTGTGGTGAGTATTTTTCACCATTTGGAGCAGTTAATGAGCTTCAAAGGCTCTTACCAGCTGATTGAAACCCAGCAACAACTGAAGCGCCATATTTATTTAAAGTTTTCAATTTACATGAGCAAAGTCAATAATTTGATCAAATCCTGAAACAACCTCTACGGTGTTTTAAGTCAGGGAGGGCACGGCTAACTCATAGATCAAACCCTGAAACCACCTTTGGGCTAATCAAAGTCAAGGCACGGCTAACTCATGCATCAAGTCCTGGAACAACGTCTACGCGGGTGATCTAAGTCAAGGCACAGATAGTACTGAGACCCAACAAACTATATTAACATGCCAGTGATGGTGAATCCAGGATCAAACCTGAGACCTCATTAATCATTGTATCCCAAAGATTTCAAAGGCACGTTGCCCTGAAATGTCATATAGGTGGAAATACCATTGTTAATGCAAACCAAAACCTACTTCATAGCGATACTCCGGACAACTCCGCGCATGCCATTGAGAAAGAGTGTAACCAAAAAAGAACATTTATGTTTTTTTTAAAGATCAAACTTGATATCACTCCGGAAAAAGGATGGGAGAACGACGACATGTTTGTTCCTCCTGGATATCATTTGAATGCTGAAGTCAAAGCAGACAAAAAAGAGACTTCGTCTGAGGAAACCCAACAGCCGTACAATTACCAAGCAGGCATCGGGAGTGTGATAATGAATGGATGTTGGGGGAGTGGTTACAAGCAAGGTGATCCATGTTTTAACGCACTGGAGGAGTCTGAGCAATGCAGGGTGAGAAGTGGATTAGTGTCATAAAATGTAACTAAGCTATGACCTATATTTTGTATTAATATTATTTATACAATGCCTTGGAGTGGCATCCAATGCAATATTCCGCAATTCACTCGCGGCATTTTCAAATATACCCATGAGTCTTCAGGAAAGCGTGTTCCTTAAGAGATAACGTGACGAGTTAGATATTCCAGTGTGTATAATAAGAAAGCCTTGATCATGATAGCCTTACGGCAGTCCAAGAAATTCAAAACTGGGCAATGCCTAATGCAAATAAAATGGTGTAATACCGCCAAATATACAACGGTTTTCCTGCATTCTGATTAGCTGCATCTTCAGTGGTTCGGGGTCAATGAAAATATATTTCTTTTCAACCTTTTTTCTTTTCACTAGCATCGAGTTTCAGTCTATTATTTTGTTTCCAGAACATGATTGATGGTGCTGCATTTATTGGTGTTGGTTTTGATGGTCGTGGACAATACAGCCCTGAGTCCAGGAAGATGAGTATTATCCAGAGAAGCTGTGCTGGAAAATCTTCGTAAGTCACCTTAACCAAAATTGAATCAGTATTGCTTTTTGATGAGGCTGCTAACCATTGAGAATTTCATCAAGATACAAAAGGAGAAGGTGCAGGAGAATACATGTAGACCTCTTCGCATTTCCATGCGCTATCTTGAAAGGTAGCGCCGTGCATCGAAGCGAACATGATGAGGTAACCTTGCAATGTTAGAGACATGTGAATAATTGGCCAGGGTGTTAAAAATGGTCTTTGTTATTGCAAAGTCACCTCGTGGCAAATTTTTCTTAGAAAGCTAAGTCAGACATTATTATCAACTCTAATTTCACATCACGGTATATTATTTCACAGTTATGACAATTTTCAAGTACCAGACACCATGAACGTCCACGGGATCTACGACACAACAGCAAGTATGACAGTATTTACGTCGCGATCAGAGTATAGACAGTATTTAGAACGAGAATCAGGAGTATCGGGGTCTGTGTTTGGATTCTACTCTGGCGTCAAGAGTGCGTGGGGAAGCTCTGAAAGTGGTGCCCAACAAACCAATCTGGTCATCTTTGATATCGATGTGGACAGGTATTTCGTGAATCTCTTTAATTGCTTCTTCAGATGCTTCTTCTTATTTTACTTTTGTTCGCATTCACGTCAACCTTTCCTTAGCTAACTTTATTTTCTTAGAAGTAGTACAGTACTTAAAGTGCTACTCTTACGAGAATGACACTATCCCTGAAGAATATATCTTATAAAAGTAGCATGGTATATAGTTCATTGTCAAAATTTTATTTTGATACGAGACCGGGAAGATGATGTATTTAGCCTTTAAAGTTTGGCATTTTCGGTCCGCCATTAAACGAATGCGTTCCGGTGAGGTTGGTAACAATTCAACGCGATTTGGTTGTCTGGGTATCCAACAACTTGACTTGGAACAAGCAAGTACTGGAACAAACAGCTAGAGCTAACAGACTGCTGGGCTACGTCAGAAGAAACACTCGATACATCCAAAGTATCTCCGTGAGACGAACGCTGTATCTTACTCTCGTTCGTGCTCACTTTGGATACGCATCACAAATATGGGCACCACAGTCTATTGAACTAATATCAAGAGTTGAGAGGACACAACGACGTGCCACAAGATACATTCTCAAACTGCCATTCTTATCCACCGTCCCTTACAGTTCAAGATTGAAAACTCTATCTTTACTACCAATAACTTACTGGCATGAATACCTTGACATGATTTATTTCTTTAAACTAACGCACAGCCTGATACACGTGAAGCCTAATCTACTACCTGTTCCTCGACGTACACGACCAACAAGATCAACAAACATTAATGTCGTCAAATACACAGTACGTCAGTGCAAGACCTCTACGTACAAAAATCAAAAATCCTACCTCATCAGGACAACTAGAATATGGAACGCTCTCGCTGATGAACTAAACCTGAACATGGACAAACTCAACTCATTTAAACGCGTCATGCTAAGTTACTACGTAACGTCACTGGACAGTTACAACTGCTACGACTCACGTACTTTCAAAACAGTTTGTTTAAAATGTAACTCTTGCAGAAGCCTCACTCTCGCTACCTCCTGTTGTTAGTTATTTAATTCAAATGTGTCAATATATCTATTTAAATTATCTTTATACACTAAGTTATCACAAGACATTTTTGGGCCCGCAGTAATTGGCTTAACGCTGTTGCGGTCACCCTGTCATATATATCACAGTATTTTTTCAGTTATTATATTTCCAGTTTAATATATGGCGAAGCTAATAAATAAAAATAAATAAAACAGAATCGACATCATACGCGCAACGATTAAAGTTTCGCGGCACATACTAGATACTCTGGTCTTGCTATCACATCAACACTAAGCGCATGTTTTACCAGTTTCGACTAAAAACCTGAAGATTTAAAGACAATTATAATCAAAGCATGGAGAGCATGGAGAGCAAAGTCAGAAGTGCGCATATGACGTCACGAATAAATTAAATACAGCTCCGCTGACCAAGCTAATCGCTGTGACCGAACAATGGCGGACTAACTTTTTAGCGATTTTAAGAACAAAATTCATTCCCTTAATTATTGTTTTTCGATCCGAATTTTGTTAATTCGTAAACTATACGACCTATTTGTTGATAATAATCACAGAAAAGTGATGATTTTACAGTGTCATTCTCGTAAGACTAGCACTTTAATTAAGAACTGGTCAGTCTACGAGGGTAGACCTTATTCGTCGTGGCGCAATGTTTTCCCATAAATTACAGACCACGTATCCTTCCCAATAGCATCATTTAATGATAGCGCATAAGAAGACATAAGAATATGGATAGGACTCAAGCAAATAATCTTGTTCTCTAGGGAATAACACGTGGTCTGTAATGGTAAAACATTACACCAAAACGAATAAGGTCTATCCTGTAGAGTGGAAAACGGAGGAATCCGAAAAATTCCTCAAACGACAGGAATGAAGCAGAAAGCAACCGTGACTCACATATCAAATGTGATTTACCAATTGAAATGAATGGCTTCTTTATACAAAGTAGCTATTCGTCCAATTGAAGTTTAGAAGTTAATTTTTGCGGAGGGAGGCCAGGAGAACCGAAGAATCCGAAGAAAAACCCTCGAACCACAGGAGAGATCCAAGAAGTAACTCTATTCGCATACGACACCGAGCCCGGGGGGACTCGAACCGGGGTCGTTTATTTAGAGGCGAGCGAGGTGAGCACTCTCACCGCTACGCCAAAGCAGTGAGAAGCGACGCATTATGGAAGAACACTGCACACTATCCGTGCTTTCCACTCATTTGCTTTGCTTAGCGGTATATAAACTAATGAATGATAAATATGGACGTCTTTTCCAGGTACGAGATCTTTCAAGATGAAGTCAAGCCTCAGGATCTGAGCAGAAGTTTCTTGAGAGAATTTGTGGGACTTCCAGAATCTTATTTTGCTCATGAAGCTCCAGCTAAGTTCCGTAAGTTCACATGATCTCATGATCTCATGATCGAGAAATTATGGACACGTACGGGCATTAGATGCCCTGAATTTGCAAAACAAAATGGTCGATCAGCGTATACTTAGACTTTGTATGGGATAAAAGTCAAAAAGGATATTATCTCATACGTGTCCAGGAATTTCCAAAATGTTATATCTGATCCTGCTTGAAGACACGGAAAGCAAACTGTCAAACTCATAGATAGGATATATCCTTGTCTATAACCCAACGATGAATTTTTGCGTGCTGGGTCACGTGCAGGACGGGTATCAGGCGATATCCCCCGTCCGAAGTGATATTCGTCCAGTAGAATATAAAAAAAATATGAAAAACAAAGAAACTCGGTTTTCAAAAACAAGTGAGAGTAAAATACAAAGCCGGGCTGGCTGAGAAAACTACGCCAGGAAACACGAAAAAATCAACAAAATATACTGTAATTCAGTAAATGTCTTCAATGGTAAGCATCCATGTTGTTTTGTGAATGAAGTTTTTGGTTTGTTTTCGAAATTGTTTTTATAAACTAC
This sequence comes from Anthopleura xanthogrammica, assembly GCA_964019055.1. NCBI lineage: Eukaryota > Metazoa > Cnidaria > Anthozoa > Actiniaria > Actiniidae > Anthopleura > Anthopleura xanthogrammica. Next base: position 3,155,591 of record OZ025219.1, on the reverse strand, counting down.
TAAAAACCAACAAACAATTCGACAACTAATGTTAAACAATAGAATAGTCAATGTCAAACAGCTTTCATTTACCAAAAGAATTGTTTTTATATCCAGCTTGGAGACGAGAGAGAATTATTTTTTAAAAACTTTGGAGATGATGAGTCAATGCAGTTTGCTGAATCCATTCCTGTGAAGTCGTTGGGTTATGAAATAAATAAACCCCTTCTGGCTAACTGGAATATCGTCTAATAATGTCCTTGGATGAGAAATGGTCCTCAAAATATCACATACCCAACAATAAATATATATTGCGGTATAACGCATTCTAGACATAGTTATGATCTATTGATGTAGGAAGTTTAAAGAAAAAACTTGGCGCCGTTTCAAAGAGTTCGGCGAAATTGTGATTTTGGGAAAAACTCTCATTTTGATCGATTTATCTAACATAATAATAATAATAATAATAATAATAATAATAATAATAATAATAATAATATGACTTTAATTCATTCGTTAAAATACATAACAAATGTTACAATTATTTAAATAATAAGAATAAATACACGATATATACAAAATTACAAAATTATATGGAAATTCAAAAACGTTAAAATATTACTTCCCTACTAAATTATATTTAAAAACTAGTCTATTAAAAAAACAATTCTTAAAACGCTCTGTATTAATCTTAGGCCTTGCCGAGGATTTTGTGCGCTGCTTCCAAGAGTACTCTTTAGCTTTTGGAAGAAATGGATATAACGAATGTAATGATTGATGTTCAATTTTAGCATAGAGTATGCGGTCACACTGTTCTAAAATATTAAAAAATATCAACCTGTATATATATCACAACGGACTTTAGTAAATAAATATTCATTCAATGAGTGAATACAATTTGACGGTTATTTTTTGTAAGTGATACAAGCAATACCTAGATATAGATATATCAAAATTTCAAGGCAATTTATTAAATGGTGATCTTTATGCAGCCCAACATTTTGTTTGCGTCAAATTGTAGGTATTATTTTAGACGGTCGTCACAACTTTTTCCTGCCCAAAATTTTCCATTCAAATTTGTACACAAGCTGTACCTGTAATATATGATAAGATTATGAAAGTTTTAGGAAAATCGTACGAGAAGATGAGGAGAAAAAAAGCCAAGGACTAAACATTTAATCATTTGAATTTCCGCCGTCAGAGGTAATCCACTTAGAAAATATGATAAAAAAGTAGTACACTGATAAAATTTAGGATAATCAAATCACATTATATGAAAAACTCAGTTAAATTGACGCTATAGTTTTGCTAAGCGAGAGAGAATAAAGTTGAGAATAAATTGGCATTGGAATAGTTGGAAGTCCGAACTAGACATTCTTGTTTACTGAGCAGCAAAATGTCAGCAGCCAATCAGAAGCCACGATTCTGTGAACATGATTGACGGCTGGTTTTGTCATGAATAATAATCTCCGCACACTGATGCCCAGAATTTCTCGCCATGAGCATTTTCTAAAACTGTTGTATACAATTAGAAAACGAGAAACAGAATTCCAAAAGCATCGCAGTGAGACCACTGTTTTTACGAGCTTTAGTATGGCAATTGCTGTTTGCCTAAAGTAGTTTTTAAAAGAGAATCCAATCTTCGTGTAAGATTTGTTAGCATGTTTCCCCAGCTTTTTCCAAGTGCGTGTAACCCTTTACTTGATTGTGTATCTCTTTTGATTTTGTCAGAGGACTTCATTCTTCGATGGGGAACTCACTATGTCAAATCTGCCAGATTTGGTGGCCAGCTAGAAATAAGGAAGACACAGTTAGCAAGCATGACCGCCAGCAAAGAAGAATTCGCTCAACAAAGCGAAACAGAGTATAAAGGCCTGTTTGCGAGTGCAGGAAGGAGATCGAGTGTCAAATCTGGCAAATCGTCCAAATCACAAGATAACTACATGTCAACATCTATAGTAGCACAGGGAGGAGATCAAAGAATAGCAGCTATCGTCTCCGATATGTATTCGCCTACTTTTAAGTCTGAATTTACGGTAAGTTAAAGAAAAATAAATAAATAAATAATAAATATATATATATACATATTAAAAACTATTCAATAATATCGATGCCCTGAAATAATTGCAACATCTGGGCTGATCGATCAAAATCACTACACGCAGTAACTCTCACATCGAGCCCTCCAGAACTTATCTAAACTAGACTGTTCACAGTCCCTCCTTTCCCTCCTAACTCAGTCAAGTCGCACAACGCAAAATTCCCATTGGTTGGAAATGATCGACGTGTCTACCAGCTGACAACGGAAAAGTATAAAGACCTACTCCAGATCCAGAGTAATAGTAAGCTTCACTGTGTTTCAAGCATTCGTACATTCAATTCTTTTTTGAAACCGGAACGAATTTTTGACGGAGGTCATTACATATATCAAACATATTTTCTTAGGAAAAAATTACATTGCAGGCGGGATTTGAACCCACGACTTTCAGGTTGCTCGCCGAACGCTCTATCCACTGAGCTACAGGAACTCATGCTCGAAAGCGAGGTTAATATTGTTTGGCAATTTTTTCTAAATGATCAACGATCGAGCGGCTGAATGGAGAGGACGAGTTCCATGAGTTTCTAGAGTCATATATTGAAAATAATTCTTCTCAAGCCCGCTTCAAGTAACAGTTTGATGAGTAAGATAAACCAGTCCATAAACCATAGGATTAAGGGGGGAAATATGTTCTGTCTATGGCTATGTTCAAAATCTCCCCAGATACATCAAATACACATCGTATTAATATCAAATAAATATCATCTACCTATCTATCAACTAAATATCGCATTACGACAATTACTAAAATACGATCGATAAATCAAAAAGGCTATTGCAAATCTAAGTATTCACTAAAAACTAAAAAAAACTGCAACTGCAAAACTAATAGTATCAGGCAAAAAGTCAGTTGCATCGGACAATATTATAAACATTATCCTAAAAGGGCCGGAGCCTATAGTGATGAGTTTTTGGAAAAGAGGCGGTAATTCATTCTTACAGTGTGGTCTGCAGTCCCAACTTTTCCCCTCCCCGCTCCCGGCCTACTTAGCTCCACTCTCCGCGCGTCGACCACAGGAATCCTTTACTGAGTCTGTACCGGAAGGAAAAGTGGCACTCGTCTGCAGCCTAGATTTAATTCTGTTAAGGAATTGCTAACTTACAGATCGAATCCTAAAACTGCCTTGGATATAATCAAAGTTAAGCATAGTTAACTCACATATCAAAAAGGTCAGTGTTGTATAGCGAGGAACACTTGAGAACCCGAAGTAAAACTCTGAAAACCCTTAAGACTCACTCCAGGCTCAACGAAATTTAACTCGCGTGTGATTGAGCCTTGGATCCCATTTGTGAAAGACATGCAGGGGCACTTGATTTCCCGGCTAATGCGGGATGCGGGAAAGATGACAGCGTTGGTTAATAATTCAAATATGGTTCAAAACCATGATTTATCTGTATGGTTACAGGAATGGCTCGAGAGTATACCAAGCTACCCAAAAGCATTCAAGTTTCTCATGGGATCTATCACTGATCTGTTAGATTTCCGTGCAAACGATTTATTTCCTGACGAGAAGATAAATTGGGAGTGCGAAAAAAAGTCTCTCAAAGTAGACGGAAAATCCCAGAGGAGTTACTATGTTCTAAACAGCAAGCGCATTTACTGTGATTTTTCCAATCGGGACGAGATGGAAGTTAGTTTACATCGCAAACGTGTGAGTCTTAAGAGAGCGATTGAAGTGTATATGGAAGAGGTAAGCTAATAATGATTCAGTGTAATTACGTGCAGATTAGAGATCGCATCAATTTTATTTTAGATACATAACTATTGATGTAACCCTGAAAACGGTAGATCGGAAATCTGAAATCTGAGACCGATAAGATTTGTGGGAGGATGCATAGTTGCAATCACGCTTGAATGGTCTTGAATTACTAATTTGTATGAGTTTGAAAGGCCAACTGATTTTAATTAACATCTAAAAAAAAATCAAATGCACAGTTTTATTTAATTATAAAGAAATCATGATTAAACCAACTCATGCTGGTCTCAAATCGAGCATTTCAGATCTTCCATCATTCAACGTAAATGGAAATAGGTACACCTATTTTTTTTTTTTTAAATGGTTGTCGGTCGAGATCTGACATCATGAATCTTAAATTAGAGACTGAAATGAATTGCGGTTAAAGGAATCAAGTAAAACCAAAACTCCATCTAACTTCCCATACTGTAGGTCTCCAATTACTGGTTTGTCATGTTGCAGAGGCATTTGCAAAATATGGTGTTCTAAAAGTACATAACCGTATCCATACAGGTGCCAAACCATATACAAGTGTACACGCTGTAAGAAGGCAATTACACAACAAATAAACCGGATTAAATATAATGACTACACACACTGTTGGTTGCCCATACGCTGGTTTGTCATTATCCAGAGAGAACTTCGAATTCAAAATTTCATCACAAATTGTCTTGAAAAAAACCTTTCTGTCACTGAATTTCAGTAAACAATATGCATTTATCAATTCCAAGGGTGCGATGTCCATATCAGATATCAGTATACCTGCTGGAAGACCTGGATGTGAAACTAACAATCAAAGATACCAGTCGGCCACGCAACGACCATCTTGGAAGGAGATAACAGTTCAAGGAAAACGCTTTTCTGTGATTTTCGACATGTTGACAGATCTGAAGGGAATTTTTAATGGTATACCTACTTTCGACATCCATAAATCCATGTCAAGAATCGTCCAGTACAGGTACATGGCTTAACAATTATAGTAAAACAAAATGTGTGAAAATCATAACAAAAATATGGATTTCTAGGAAAGAGGTCCAAAACCAATTCAGTTTGATATCAAAATAGAAACTAGGGAAAGGGAGCTCTGCCAATCAACTTCACTCTTATGCAATCCCTTAAACTTTCATTAGTTAAGACGTCCTTCAAATTTCACTGAACCCTGAAATGTGGGATAAACCTAACATACTCTACTTACAGAGAGAACACTATCTGGGCCACAAGTTTATCAGTGCAAACTTTTTCGTGTTTTACCCTCTATAAATAAAGTTGGTTATCATTAATATTATTATTATTATTATTATAATTATTATTATCACTAGGCCATTAGGGATTTCCTAATTTGCCGGATTTTTGTATTTATCAGAGATGATCAATGGTTCACTTCAGATAGAGATGAGGAGTTTCATATGTACGACGGTTTTAGCAATGGCAAAAGTGGTAGCCTTGGCAACAAAAAAATATCCATATTTGGACTTGTCTTAACTTATAACGAGGCCAAGGGTACTCTTATTCTAGACAAAGCTGGGTATGACGAATCCAAAACGTACTTTCCAAACCTAAGCCCACTTTTAATGGGTAGACAACTTGCTCGCGCTGAGTGGCCAATTCAAGACGCTTTCCAATTGCGTGGTAACAATAAAAACCGGCTGAGACATTTTCCATGTAACATGCAGTGGTCCAACGGGCGTAGGTTTGACCCAAAAACGAGTGACGGTGGTGGCAAGTGTCTACATTTTACAGCTTCTACCAAAGGTACTCTTTATGTAGTGTTCTCGGCAGTCCCTAATAACAAGGAAACGTGGTATTACGTGGAAATTTCCTCAGCTGGAGTTGGCATCTACAAGGTAGGCATCAGCAGTGGATGTTTCTGCTATCTCAGTAAAAAAGACATTCAAAGATCGTTATCAAAAAAATGGTTAAGCTAAAGGTTGCATAGTACTTGTTTGTTAGGTTTGAACTGGTTCACTAGAGCTGGACTCTGTCGTCAAGTTCGTGCTATGAAGCTTGTGCTTGAGGGAAGATCAAAAGCAAACAAAAAACAAACAAAAAAAAAACGCACAAATGAAAACAACAACAAAACAAACAAATAAAAAAAGCAAACAAGCTAATTAAGATGAATAGAATGATTAACAACTAAAAATGAATACCGACCAGTTTGCTTTTTTTCCTAGTCACGACGGCTTATGGTCACTACCGTTAATGTTAATGCTGTAGCCCTAGGAGATGTCATTTTGTATGAATCATACTTTGTCTGTGTTTCCGAGTCACCAACAAGTACCGTCATCGAGTACGGCAAGTCCCAGGGCACCAGGGGCAGTGTAGATGTCTATTTGACTATGATCGACAACTCTCATCCGATTCATGCCCGCTTTTATTCCTTTGGTAATGGAGAAGAACCAGCACAAATTGTAGATTATCATGTGGCATCGCGTAAATTCACCCAAGCAGAATGTAAAGGAGATACTTACAAAGATAAGCAGGAGCCGAATTGTGTACAGAGATGTCACGAGGCTTGTGACCCACTGGCAGGTACGTAAGCCCCAGTTCAGATGTCCAACTTTCGCCGCGTTGAAGCTAGTTATAATAATAATAATCAATCTTTATTCAGGAAAGCCTACTTCACATACGTGTTTTACAATAAGGTTCTGTAAAACAAACTAAAAGCTAAATGTAATAAGAATAGAATGCATAAATATTTAAATAATAAGTATCAAAATAGATAAAAAGTTATAATAAGAATATCAATCATAAAATACCTCCCTTTTAAAATACCTCCCTTTACCTCACTATGATATCTAAAAGCCCAACCCATTCCTTAGACTAACCCCTCCCCCTCCCGCCCTTCATCTACAATATCATACATAACTAAAATATCTAAAAATACTAATAAGAAAGGTTGTTTTTAACTAGCCTCTTAAAAGTAGAAACATCCTTAGCTTCGCGCACTTTGTAATTCAACTCGTTCCAATCATTGCTTGCAAAATTAACTGAAGTCCAATGACCCAATTTACGCTTATAGCAGCTGTCTTGCGAATATTTGACTTAGTCCTGGTATTATATTTATGAATATTCTGATGATATGCTAATTCAAACTTATGTGAAAAGAGGTTATTCTTACATTTAAAAATGAAAATTAAACGGTGAATTTTCAAGTTGCCTAGGCCTTTGAGGTCGAGCTTTGTTTTCCCTTAAACAAGTCGAAGTAGGTATATACCAAACTTAACACATATCGTCTCCTGCTGCTAAGTAAAAGAAGTGATGCCCTTATGGTGGTTGTCGGAATGTTCGTAACCGCTGGTCTCGCAGGTAATTAGATTCGACGCGGCAAAAGTTCGACGTCTGAACTGTGCATTAGAAATATACTTTTTTCCAAATTCTAATTCGATCTATCGGTTGCCTTGTAATTGGGTCCTAGACCTGTAAGGCATTCTGTCCACCTCAGAGTGATGAAAGTGGCATAAATTTTTGGCATTCCTAAAATACTGGCTGTCCTTAATTAAATACAACAATAATTATAAGTAATAGCATGACTTGTGGGCCATGGTGATTAGCGATTTTAAAAATGATTTTAAAAACCTCCGAAGGAGGTTTTGTTGAAGTCCCGACGAAGTAGGTATCATGGTACAAAAATAGCACGATTTGACATCGAGCGATCACGTCAGAGCCTCCAGTGTTTACATGTGTTTAATGCAAAGAGTTAGCTTAAAGAAAGCCAGTCATTTTTTTTTTGCGGGGGGTTCGGGGCGACCGCTCAAGTGTATTACTTTAGATAGGAAAGTGTGGACACACGAGCAAAATCAAAAAATGTTCAACCAAACAGAGCAAAATATTTTACTTATACGTAGACGTAGAGAACTGTAATTCACAGAATGTAAGCTTTAAATATTACCACTAACTTCATTCTAATAATGTTCGATTTGTATAAACCCTGTAAGAATGTAAAGGTGGTTTAAAAATATTTTCCTTGTTTCGACGGACTTTGATTCTGGTATTTTCCTACAACGGAGAACATAATATAACAGTCCATCAGTAGTAGAACCCTTGCAGCACGTCGGAATGCAGCTCAATTTGGAGTGCAAAACAATAGGTTCCAATTCTCAGGAGCTAAAAATCCTTTTGTTTTGCCCTCCAAATTTAGCTGCTCTGACGTCACGTGCAAGGGGTCCATGCTCTTTGATTGGACAATAATTGAGCTGAGCTTCAGATTTACGGACTATTTTACTTTTGCTCGAATGAACCTACAATATTCATTTGAACATTCCAATATCAGTTTGAATATTCCAATATTTATTTGTATATTCGTAGTATATGGATGATTATTAATGTGAAGCTCGAACATTACGAAATATTTACTCTACAGACTCGATAATGCACGTCGGAATGTTATTATGACTTTGAGACTGACTAGTAATAATGGCGGAGGATGCATAATGTATGCTCTATTTTAAAAATCTGCAAAAGAGTTTCAAAAAGCCTAGATTTTGTGAAGAGAAAGGCAACTGACGAATATCTAGGAAAGGTATACTATTCGATGCCAGAAAAGATATCTTAGAGGAAATTGGGGTTGTACCGGCACTATTTCGTCGTTTTTTGTTCAGTTTACTACTGAAAAGAAATTAATAGACTGAATCAAATTTTATTACTAACAAAGAATTTGTAATCGGGGAAAATTAAATAAGGTAAACTATTAATCAAAATTTCAATATTGGAAAATTTAAAATGAATATTGGAATAATCAAAATTAAATAAGGTAAACTATTAATCAAAATTTCAATATTGGAAAATTTAAAATGAATATTGGAATAATCAAAATTAAATAAGGTAAACTATTAAGCAAAATTTCAATATTGGAAAATTTAAAATGAATATTGGAATAATCAAAATGAATCAGTATTCGATTATTGTTTCAAATATTCAGATATTGTTTCAAATATTAACGTTTGGCGTTCATGTGGGAAGTTCGTTGACTTTAAAACTTCTAGCTTGAATAGCAAAACCGATGGAACTGGATTTCCAAAAATAACCTAAAAAAACGCTATTTTGCCTGGCAGATAAAATGGCACATTGCGTTGTTTTCGGGGCTCAGTGCAATGTAGTTGACTAGGATTCTTTTAACCAGTTTAGTTCTGAAGGATAGCAATAGCAACTTTCTTCAACGTGTAAGGAATACCTTGAATTGGAAATTTATTTATTTTTTGTTCCAGGATGCCAGTACCGGTTTCAAAGTGAGCCACGGGCAAGAGATTGTAACAAGTGCCGTTATGCAAAGCTCCAAAATGGTATCTGCGTCAGTCAGTGCCGTTTTGGAGAGCTACCAAATAAGGACCAATATTGTCAACGTAAGTTTCTGATACTAATATCCTTGAATTAACCTCTGAATCAAGGGAGAGACCTAACAAAATGTACTCGCATGTGCATGCGATGTCGAGTCCAGAGAAGAGAGGCGAGTGCACTATTGCACTAACATCATCCTTGATTTAATGATACTCTTTATAGTAATCAATGTTTTTAAAGGGGTCTGGCTATACCAACCCATCCATCTGTTATTTCATTTTATTTTGAAAAGCACTCTGGCCTAGCGGCAAGAGTGCTCGCCTCTTACTAATACGACCCGCGCGAACTCGAGTTTCGCCAAGCTCGGCGTTGTATGTGAGTTGGTTGTTGGTTTTGTTCTGTGTTTCGAGGGTTTTTTTTCCGGGTTTTCCGCTTTCCCCCTCTTTAAAAAATCAACTTCTTAATATACTTTCCCAAGATATAGCCGGATGCCGATGTATTCCCGAATGTACTTGCCAAGACTAGGAGCCTTTTTCTTATTGAATGATAAAACAATCAAAGACTTCAAGGTTCTACTAAATCAAATATCTGACATCGTGTTATGGTTAAAGCATCCAATTAAATCTACGTCGGCAAGTATGAGGCATTGGTTTGGTACATGCTCAGTGCATCCAGCCGTATCTTGGAAAATGCATTTGTGACGTCATTCATATTGGAAAACGACTTCCGGGTCCAAAACGAAATGCAGTCTCATAAAAGTTTTCTTACTTTTTCTTTATGACAAGATTTTTTGTCCAAAGTTCTAATTGTTTCAGGTGGAGGTTAAATCATTGAGTACGTTTTTAGCTTTATTTTAGCAGTTTTTATGATCAGTTGGACCCGGAAATACGTCACAACTTAACAGCTCTATTGCGCTTTAACACTATGATGTCATAGATCGTTTACATAATGATAATAATTATAATTTTATTGTGATTTTATTCGAGTAGCTGCTATCTTGTTCCCTCTGGCGAACATGATCCTTACCATTAAAACAATTGAATGTTTTGATTTGACGTCATAGTGTTATATGGCATTTGGCATTTCAGTGGCCACTCTAGATGTGAAAAGCCACTGTTAAATCCTATCTATTTTTATTTTTAATGTTTTAGTTATTTTTTCATGATTACTGCTTATCATGAGCGATTCCGCTCTAATAAATGTAATTTTCTCACGAATATTTAATGAAACGCACAATTTCCTTTAACAGTTTCATATGACTTGAGCTTCAAGACCGACGCAAAACCCAACCAAGTCAGGGTAACAGGCTTCCCGACAATGAACCGGTTTACTCTTTGTCTCTGGATGAGATTTAACAACTTTCGTGTTTCTGATGATAATTTTGGATTGTTGGCTTATCGAGACAAAGTCACAAACTTTATCATATTCTATATGCAAGTTTTCAAGACAAAGAAGAAATTTGTCATAGTTTTCAAAGTGTTAACAAAGGATAATGGGTAAGTATAGGCCATAAAAGCTACTGAAAGAGTGTAGAGATATTAATATAATTAAGAAACAATCATGAAATAATTTAGAATCAGTATCAGTATCATTCCACAGAGTGGCTCTTCCATGTTAATATAACTAACTAAAAATAGAAATTGAACCAATCGAAAATGTTGCGCAATCACTCTGCACTACACACTATTCAACACCCCAGCACTTGTGGGATTCATTGAGTAATCTTTGTGCATGCGTTGACTAGATCGAGAATTTTTCTTACTATTTGTGATGTAATCAAGACGGTTTGAAAACACTTCATTAATACCGCTCTAGGCCAACCAAAGTGAATTAGAATAAAGCACCACGAATGAAAGAATGCTGGTTCAATTCGCCATTGTAGCATTGAACAAGTGCAAATTCCCTAAAGTATGCCACATATCAACAGCTTTGTAAAACTTTGTAATTTATGCATCGTACGAAATACGTACATATTTCCTAAGAGCAGTTTTATTACTCGGTAATCATAATATTACAAACTAATAGCATGACATTTCGGGTAATTAGTGATTAAATGTCCCCTCAAGCCTCGGTAGGTTTAGGTAAAGTTCCTCCGCCTTCGGCGTCGAGACTTCAACAAAACCTCCCTCGGCTTCCGGGGACATTAAATCACTAATCACCCTCAATTCATCCCAAATGGTTGGAGCTCTTTTTGCTCTGTAAGTTTTTGCATTTTTTATCTTATCTGTAGTAGGTTTTGTATCGTAACTGTCTCGTTTTTACTCGTAAAGTTTTTCTTCACACTTCTATATATTATTTTTGCTAATTGTACGAAGTTTACGCTATCTCCCTTTGAGGTTGCTTAGCTGCTACTCAAGGTCTTGTCGGATCTGTCTTGTTTTTAGAGCTTTTTCTTTCTTTTTTTCTCGTATCTGTCACTGCCATTATTATTTTTCTTGTCTATCGTAATTCGTTCATAATCATTACACTAAATATTCAATCCTTAAACTTCCGAAGTTAGAAATATTTTTCTTTTTTCTTTTTTGCTTTTTAACTTTTTACCGTTAATATTGTAAAATAGCCGTTATTTTTTGTTTGTTTGTTTCATTACGTTTTTTTTTCACTCTCAGTTAGCTCGAGCAAAAACCGTTTTTCGGGAGAAAGCGCGCGCGCCAGACTGCACGAGCTATCCATACGTCATGGTAATCGCGCAGTCGGAACTGAGAATAGTCAACATCATATTGCACTCTTTCTCAATATATCTGCTTCTCAAATCGTGTCAAGGATTTACCATAACCTCAAATCTCAGCGTCATGAACATTGCTTACTTCAATGCAAGAAGTTTAAAGCCTTTTTCAACACTGGACGGTGACTACTCACGTAAAGTTTGTAAGATCACTTTATTACAACACCTTGTGTATGGCAATGACTACGACGTTGTATGTGTCTGCGAAACTTGGTTAAATAGCTCTATCTCGAACAGTGAACTTTTGCTGGGATACAACATCTATCGCCGGGATAGGACCAAAAGATCTGGTGGAGGCGTTCTTATCGCGGTAAAGGCAAATCTACAATCCACTCGTCGACAAGATCTTGAAAGAGACGGCACTGAACTTGTCGTAGTTGAACTCGTCAAGTCAAACAGCAAATCTGTCGTACTCTATACCTTTTACCGTCCTCCCAATTCTACGCCTGATGTCCTACATGAACTAAATTCTGCACTTCAAGGTACAACTGAATCATGCCAAATCATCCTTGTTGGGGACTTCAACTTTCCTGCTATCGACTGGACTATTGATCCTAATGCACCCATAAACTCTGGAGGGCGTGTGGATGATGACATCTTCTGTCATCTTGTGGGTGACAACTTTCTACATCAGTTTATAACAGGACCTACTAATGTTAATTAGTTTTTTGACCAGCCTTTCGACATTCAAATCAAATCGTTTCTAAGGCTGAATTACTGCACTCTAGAAAGTCTATTTGATATCGACTTGCCTTGCACATGGTCACTAGTTCGCAAGTGTCCGTGTCACAGATAAGAACAAATTTACTTATTATAATATATATATATATTATCTTACATTTACTTATATTTACTTATATAATGTCTGTCCTCAAGGGAAGTGCCTACCATGGGACTTAGAGTCCCGTTCGCGCTTTTCCTATTGGGTAGTTTTATTTATGTACTTTTCCTTTAAACTATTTTCATATATTGCATTAACAGCTATTGCCCAATAAAGTTGTAAAGATTAAGATTATAATAATAACAAGGGTTTATTAACACTACTAATGGTCTATCACAAATCCTGCGCTCTGATTGGCTGAGCTACAAGTGGTGTATTAGTGATATAAAAAGGTCGGTTTGAAAGCCAAATCAATGGCAAAAACAATTAATTATTTAATGGCAAAAACAATCATTTATTTGTCAGATTAGCAGGTTTATACTAAAACAATTAAACCTCTCACTCCCATGGTCTACGAGCGCGGGTTTCAGGTTAACGATAAAATGTGAGTGTCTTTATTATAAAACGTTTCTACCACTCTATGATTAAAAACGCGATCTTTTCTTTTTTTCTACAGAGAGATGAATTCTCGGGGATTAGGATTAAGTTTCGGGATAGATAACAAATGGCACCATGTTGGAATTACTCGAGATGTCATATCGGGGGAAACATTTCTTTACAGCGATGGCATCAAGCAATTTCCCACCTCGAACCTGGTTCCAAAAACAGTTTATATGCCAGAAGGAGTGATTCAACTTGGAGGATACAATCGATTAAATTTCCCGGGAACGATAACAAATCTTAATATCTGGCATTCGATGTTAACGGACGATGAAATTTCTAAAATGGCTAAGTCTTGTGATGCCAGTAATCCAGGAAACGGGAAAGATTGGAGTACCATCATCAGTGCCCTGAACCTAACTTATTACCATGTCAATCAACATACCAATTGTAATAGAGCAGGCCAGTAGTGTTATTCAGGGAACTTACTCTAAAAGGATGTTATTTTTAGGATAATTTATAATTGTCAATTGTCAAATTCATTCAAGGACACCACTGAGATTGAAATAAATGTTGTTCTCACTACTTCATCTACTTGTTATCCATCTATATATGCCATGAGAATTCCGTGCTGTCATTGGAAAACTCGGTTGTTAAAGTATCTAAGAAGTCACAGAAATGGAAGAGTAGACGACGTTTATATATTAACCGGTTAAAACGTTTTTTTTCGCAAATGAACTCCATTTTCCAGTCACATGGAACTTCTTCCCACTGATATGTTTCCCAGGCTCTCGCGGAAAAGCAGTTAGTCTTTGCTTGAGAGACTGGTGCTATGTTCAGGTAGCTTTGATCGCATGAGGTGCTCCGATCCAAATTCTTGGGTCCAACAATGTTGCGTCTGATTTATTAATATAATGTTTTAAAAGAGAAAAATGAGCACAAGAATAGAGTATATCTTTAAGACAGTTTAATTATACTTATCTAGCTATCTAATTGCCAACCTATCTATATACCTACCTATATCTACCTACCTTACTGCCTACCTACCTCCCCATAGCCGCTAGCGCTCAGGGGCCTGTTTCATAATTTTCGACGAGCATCCTCGCCCTTCTATATATATGGGATTTCCCCTCCCTGCACGGACTACCTACCTACCCTCCTATATATACCTGGCTACCAACTAATTTACCTACCGTCTCAAACCCTCTCCTCTACCTTCTGTCTTTAACTTGCCTGTTTTCTCGCCTGCCTGTCTGCCTGCTCACCGACTTACCTACTTAACTACTCTCTCAGTTACCTATCTGCCTATCTTTTTTGAAGACAAAAGGAAGATAAACGGGGTAAAGGAAGGAAACAGACATGCTAATTAAGACGTGTTATAACCATGCATAAGGTTAATTACCTCGAATAATGTTGACATCTTCAATTGTTACTGCTCGATCAAACACGAGGAGTTCTCGGAGCCACCCCGTCATGACAAGATTATAATCTCGTTTATTACCAACATCAAACACAGAACGAATGGGTGCAGGAAGATCTAATTCTGACGTGGTAGATAATGTACGCTGATAGACCATTGATCCATCTTGATAGGTTGACGCCTGTTTGGTAACTCTGTTCCACACATAAACGATGTGCGTCCATTTGTTTGAAACAACTTTCCTTTAAAGAAATCATAGGAGAGATACGTAAGCAAAAATAAAGAAAGCATTGCCGGTTTGAGGACAACGGAATATTCTGTGAAAAGATGATAGTGATTGATGATGACGATGGTATTTGTAACTGAAGATTTTGACAGTGTTCTTACAGTGAGGACACTCGAACCATGAACAGTAGGACGTTTTTCAGACGTTTTTTCTGCATCCTTTTGTAACCGACCAATCAGCGCTTAGATCGGTTTGTAGGATCGAATGTTATTTGGACATTTTTTCGACATTTTTTCGACATTATTCCGACATTTTTCACAGCTTTTGCTTTAGGTCTGAAAATCAAATAGTGCCTCAAAAGTAAAGAAAGGTCATTATCATCAATATACAAGGCTAAATATTAAGCTGCCCTCACTAAAAGGTTCAGTCTAGCGGGCCAAACGCCAAGCGCGCGGGCTGCAAATGCATTTACCGCCCTGCTTCGATCTCATTGGTTGAGAGAATGTCTTACGACTGCTGTCAGCCAATCATATCTTAAGGAAACCATTTCAAAGCGCGTGCGTTTGATGTTTTCTTGTTTCGTATTTATAAAAACTTTGTTTTTGAATGAAAATGTTTTATCAAAATCCTAACTTTTGATATCGAAGACTTTGTATAATTTGGTCTTGTATATTAATGACCTTTAATTGTCAATGATTATATGTCTCGCTCGTTCTGGGATATTAAAATAATCCATTTTGTCATTATAAAGCAGTTAACGCCAATGAATTTTACAAATTGCTACTATATATTTAATAATTTATGTACATACGCTGCAGGCTTGACACGTTTTCCCGTTTCTAGACTTGTTAGACTTCTTATTTCAAACGAATGATTTTTTTTTTATGGTATAAAGAATAAAATGCATTGTTTTAATTAACACGCGTGCGTCCAGCTGCAGTTTGTTTTTTTAGTTTGAAGCCTCGCAAATTCAATAGTTTAGTAATCAAGCTTAAAGAAAATTAATCCCCATTCTAGGATTTTATTACGAATATTGGATTAATGAAATTAAGGTGTGAATGAAAATTTTATGTCATATTTCGATTAATAGTTTACCAATTTTTTTACTGATTAAACACAGTTCCTTGTTAGTAATACATTTCATTCATGCTTTGTAAGACCGACCGGCATTGCACTGAATACGTCCAAGAAAAGAAAACTTTCTCTAGGATAAGTACCTTACCAAAATATTCGTTTGTCTTTCTCTCCACCAATCCTAGGCATTTTGAATTTCTCTTACTGATTTTGAAAATAAGTAAACTAATGCGTACAGTCAGCCGATCGATGACAACTTTTTTTTTTAATGACTGTTTATTAGACAGTCTGCCGAATGGTAACAAAACCCCAAGACTGGGATTTTTCTGGGACGGGAAACAAAATTTAACACTATTATCAAGTAAGATATTGATTGGAGATTTCCCAATAGGTCCACTGAGGTGTTGGAAAATATAGACTAGAGGAGAGACTAAAAATATACACGAAAAAGGGGCCCTGATTGGTTGAATCGCTGTCAGTGGTAACCATTCCTCGGAAGCGAAACAGGTGATAACGAAGAGAATCAACTATCCTGGTTCAGATACGGTTAAACTACTCCACTGTCAACTACCTTGTACTTGAACACGGATATTTTTTTATCAAAAAAGGTAAGTTGAAGAAACGTATTCGTTTTATTAGATTGTGTTATCAAAATCGAATGCTTTCACTATTTGTCTTTCGCTCACTTTGAAATGACCGCAGGAAAGTCATGAGAAAGTCTTGCAACAATTCTAGTTTTATTGCAATCCCAAATCGCGCGGTAAACGGTCAGAAGTTCTAGGGCGATAGATCGCAGCTAAGTCGGCACCAGTTCGAACATGTTCCTAATGTTCGCAACTTTCGGCGATTTTCACATGTAAAATACCAAACATGATGCCTTGTTACCCCCCTAGGGAGACTTAAATGACAATTTCGATTTCAAGGTAAATCTGGTGATGGAAAATGACCACCGGTGACACAAGAAACAACTCCTAAACATGAGAAAAAAACATTTTATCCGATGTCCGGGTGTTCAGGTAGCGCGCGCAAAAAGAAATTGCTAGTGTAAACGGGTCTTTACGCAAACTGGGCCTTTTAAAAGGGACAAAATATAGACATATAAACATACTTCGCTTATTATTATTAATTATTGATTTCATGATCGAGGTATGATTACAGAAAATGGGAGATTGTTGGAAATATCTTGAATTTTTTTAAACTAATTTTATTTTGTTTCTTAATTTTGTTGTTGTTGTTATTGTTGTCCCTTTTTTATTTCCTAGAGCCACGAAAAAATCTAGAAATTTTACAATTCTAAAACTGATCTAATTTTAATTTTTCGCAATCCAATTCATAATTCTTCCAAAAAATAGTATTTAATAAAAAAAAAACATTATGTATTAGCGAGGTATAGAGGAAGGGGGAATTTAACCTGTTCAAACATTTCAACCGTCTGTTTCTTATCAACCAAACTAAGTACAGTATACTGAATATTAATATTGGAGGACAGGTGCAAATTGAAAATGAAGGTTTAAAATTTTCTCGCAGCGGAAAATAAAAGTATTCAATCTTCAAATAAAACTTAATTAATATATGCATGCCTTTTAACACAAAGCTAGAAAATTATTTCTGAAACCTATTACAGTTGGAAATGTGGCGTATGTTCCACCGAAAAAATGACACAGCATAAGTGATCCCCGCCGCTAAAGGGACCCCGTTGGCCGCGTAAGTAATCCCGAGAAAAATACGGAACCTGTGGCTGAATAGGACTGCGTACAGCAAATTATGTTTTGTGCGATTTTAGCTAACCTTATTTCAGCTGCTTTTTTGATAACAACAAAGAAAATACTACTAGTTCGACAAAACATTTGCTAAATGAAAGGCTTTCATCATTATACAGCGTCGGTAATTTTGCTTCGTATCTGTTCTCGATCCAACAGACCAAGCAACTTACAGACGTTTCTTAACGTACAAAATGAAAGCCTTGAGCTGTCTGTAGTCCTATTCAGCCATCGTTTCCATATTTTCCATATTAGGGGTCAGTTAGGCGGCGGGATCACTTATGTAGATAAATTGTTTCAGCGCTACAGCCCGTCTAAAACATGACAGCTAGTCAACTTTTAAATAATCGTTGTTTTTCTTTCATTTTTAGGATGACTCAGCTTTGGATGGTCATTCTTTTTTCCTGCTGTGGAATCCATCTCTTTTCTGTTGACGCTAAGACATGTTCAAATTTCGTTTTTTCCCGCCAACTGGGTAGAAGGTTACAGTGCTCTAGTTACAAAACATTACTGGCTGTCAATGTGATTGAATGTCATACAAAATGCGTATCGGAATTGAGCTGTTTCTCTGTCAACTTTTACACAAATGAAAACGGAACCGATGTCTGTGAGCTGATTAAAGGCACGACAAGTTCTTTGGAAAATCCAGATTGTCTTGCCTGGAAAAATGGAGGTGAATACAACGAGTTATTGGTGAGTAAACAAAAACAAAATACAATACAGCACAATACTTTATTTATTAAGAAATAAATAAGTAAATAATTTCAAAACAAAGTTAACACTAAAATGTTCTTAGAAATCAATTATAAAGAAATCTTTATATTTACTAGTACTTTGTTTGCATGAAATTTCAATTAAATTACAAGATGTGATTTATACAAGTTAAGAGTTTCCTAAAATATCTCCACTCGGTTGGCTCAGTTGGTTGACTCGGGATTTTGTCGAGGCCCCATCCACACTACTGCGTTTTCCTTGAAAACGCATACTTTTCTTTGCGTTTTGGCCTTGCGTTCACTTAAAAAAAATTGAAACGCTGAACGTTTTTTCTCGAAAACATTAAATTAAATTCGAAAATGCTCTCCCAGAGTGGAAACATTTGAAAGCGGATGCCTGTCGTATTTGTGTGACAGGAAGATAAAAACGAATTAAAAAAAAAAAGCTGTTCTTCACATCGGCATCTGTTTTTCGCTTGTGCACATGATGATAGTGGAGCCCCATACTTAAGAAAAAATGGTAACCCATCGAGTTAATATTTCTTCTTTTTCCCACCTTATTTCAAAAGAAAACTCGCAAATGCAAAGAAAACATCGCTAACAACAGCAATAATGTAGTCAACGATGGATTAAGAAGTGTTTTTTTTTTTTTCATTTTTGAAAAGCGAAAAGTACGTACGTATATATTGATTCAAAGCACAGAAGTCATGTCTGTCTTAAATTGAACGAAAATCAATTTTTCGTTTTCACCGAAAGAAGATTTACGAAAAGTCATTCACAAGATGATGCCTAAAGACCAGTGAAAAATTTTATTTCAATTCCGAAAAAAAAAAAACATTTCATAGAAGGTTCAGTTATTTATGCTAACTAAGATTTAGTAAAAAAGTCAACAAAATGTGTGTAAAACTCTCAACTCATTAATATTAATAAAACTTTAAATGGATGTAATAATTTAGCACGCACAAAGCGGTTACTTTGCAAAGGAAAAAAGTAATAAGAATAATAGTAGTTTAGATAAATCAACGGATAAGAAGAATATATGCATGATAATGCCGGCAGAGTGATTACCAGAGAGCATTTTTCGGTAGAGGCGGAGGACTGGTTTTGACTATAAAAATAATGATAATGATGATGATGATGATATCAGCATAATAAATGATCTAAAAATGAGGCATATTGGACGAGATATAGCTAGACTGAGGCATGTTGCATGGATTTTGCCTTCTCTCTCGATGACATTTAGTTGTCATTGTTGAATTTCAGAACACAGGTTCCTGTTCTTCGTCCGCGTCATGCGAAGCAGGGAAAACAAGAAAAGGTAAAACGTTAAGTGGTAGACTTTGCCGGGTGGATTGAAGGGACTTTACATCCTTTCTCATTCACACGTACCAGTTCGAGACAAAACGTCTCGTCTCCAGACGTGAACTCGGTGGACGTCAATCAAATGGATTTCAATGGATTTCCATATCAATTTTATCATGAATACATTGTTCTGCCGGACAAAACCAATTTTTTAGAAGAATGATTGTCGCAGCAAATTCTAAACTTTAACGGCCGGTAGGGGAAAATACATTCATTGTATGTCTCTGGTTTGAATTACAGAATATTTTCCTTGCCAAATGCTTCATCAATGCTAGAGTCGTCTCGAAGTACAGCTTTTAATTTTGCTAATAATGCCAAAGCACAAAGTTTTGGCTAATTCTTTATTCCTTCAGCTTAGCGACTTCTAAAATAACTTTAGAATTGTTGAATATTCGAAGCTACTATAGAAACCGGTGAAGGACCAGTTACCTTAGAAATGCCTTTGATTGACGTCCACCAAGTTCACGCATGGAGGCGAGACGTTATGTCTCGAACTGGCACGTGTGAATGAGAACGGCTGTAATTTAGATTAGTATGCATCCTAATATTCTGCTCATGATTTTTTTTGTTGAAAATATGGAAAATATCGTTGCCTAGTAAGTATAGTGATATCTGGGGTTATCCCCCTACAATACTCAATTTGATGAAACCAAATTGAACCAGATTAGACTAAGAGTTGTTTTTATTTTGCTTACGTCAACAGCGTTGCCTGGCAACTGGTACCAGTTGGGTTCATCTGCCTTCAAACTCTTTGAGCAAAAGAAAACTTATACAGAAGCCAGTGCAGTGTGTTCTGCTAATGGAGGAACTCTGGCCACCATCAACAGCGATGACGTAAACAAATTTGTTACTGAGTTGTATCTTAAGGAGGAGGTGTCTAAAAGAGGTGAAGTGGACTATGTCATTCTCCAACTCTGTTTCCCTACCAAACCATAAAGATAGAAGTAAAAATAGAATTAGACAGAGGTCTGACAAGAATTGGAATCTCACTGTCTTTCTTTTTTTTCTATTTTCTTCTTCTTCTCCTTTTTCTTCTTCTTCTTCTCCTTTTTCTTTTTCTTCTTCTTCTTTTTGAGAATAGATCTACTTATCAAAGACAAACTGAAACCATACAAGCGCTGGAAACTAGATGGATCTGACCAAGACGTAACGTAAGCTTAATTTAGATCCATTAAAACCCAAATACCTTGTCGTTTTCCAGAACGAAGTCAAACCTTAATTTTTCATCAATGTATTCTTGAATATAACTTTGTAAGGTAACTGCCTTGAGATGTTGGGATCAAATTTGGCATAGCGGTAATGCATTTGCCTCTCACGTCTGGAGTCTAGGATTTGATTTCTGACCCGCGACATCACATGTCATTAAAGTTTTGTTTGGTCTCTCCCTTGATTTGAATGTTTTTCTCTAGATCCTTCGGTTTTCTTCCATCCTCAAAACTTAGCAAAATAAATTCCAAATTGATCTGTAAGATATCCTTACTCTGACCTTGAAGTTGCTTGAGGGCGTCGCTAGGCATTTGGCGGTAATTTGAAGGCCTGTCTTAAATAATCAAGTGCCCTTTTCTTTATCCTTTGACAGTTTACATAGAGGTCTTGTTGCCAAAAAGGACGAATACAATAGGTCTGCTGCCCTGCACTTTACAGGCACTGCAGGCTCATACGCCACTACCCCAGCCTGGGGAATCAGCACGATGAGCTTCAGTATTTCCTTATGGGTGAAAATGGAGAGTATGTTGTCCGGTGAAGCGTATCAATTCTACAGCTACTGGTGCAATCCATGCATCTTTTTTGTGGGCGTCCTTTCGAATGCCTTATCGCTTGCTGTTAGAAAGAAATCAAACAATTCGGGCATTTTCTTATACAATGGAGGGTAAGCGAAAACCGAACTCTTGAATATTTCATAATTCGCGTGAAGTTTGGCTCAGTATATCGTGTTAATGTGACGGTAACCAGAACCTTTATGTGATGATGACACGAGGTGAATGTTGTGTAGAAAACAAGTGTTTGCGATTAAAGCACTTAGGTACTAGTATTGCAATTATTCCCCTAGTTTACTACATTAATAACATCATCATCATAACTAATATCATGATTATCAGTACCACTGTTATGATTATCAATATCATCGTTGCATTCTTATCATCATATTGACCACCATCATCTTGACCACCATCATCATCCTCGTTACCATCGTCACTGATCATAACTATCATTTCTTCGAGATCATTGCCATTATAGCCACCATCGTCATAAATATTCGTTCCCATTGTCCCATTTTCATCCTCGAAACATTGTCATCAGTAACTTTAAAGTGCCTTTAATAGATAGCACCAAACCTATTTAAAATAATTCCTTATTGTCTCAAAAACATGTTTTTATAGAATTTTCACGCTGTTGGTACATTAATTCTGATTTTTAAGCCCGTTTTGAAAATGCCCCAATAATTCTCACGGCCGCATATTTACGAATCTTTCTCTCTCCAAAACTTTAAAACAACAACACACTTTGCTTGCATGTAAAGAAAGATACGTCTCACCCCCATGACGTAGAAAATACAAGGTTTCAGGTTCTTTAAGTGCGTGGTACTGAAACTTCGAGAGTGACTGGACGCTAGTTTTTTCGTTACTTCAAAGCTTCGTAAAAAATTCGGATTACACCGACAGTGTGAAAATCCTACAAAAAATATTTATTTATTTGAGACTAGCCCGCAGGCTGGTGCTGTACAATAGAACACGAGGTCCCTTCGAGGTACAATTACGGTACAATTCCCAACCCCTTAAAACTCCCATACCCATCACACAATCAACCCATTAAGAAATCATTAGTAAAGGCCAGACACTGAGGGTGGTCACTGCCAGGGTTTCTTTACGTCCTCAGTGGTTCTTTTACGTCTCTCCGATGCAGGGTTAGGTAGTGTGGAGAGACGGGACCGCCATTTTACGTGGTCATCCGAGCCACGGAAAGGTTTAACCGTTTGTAGATGTAATTACAAAGGCAGCACCTTCTCCTCAGTTATTTTAAGACCCTGAGTGTTGGTCCGGCGACCTCCCGCACGAAAGTCCGGTGCTCAACCAACTGAGCCAACCGGGTGTTTTTGAGACCATAAGTAATTATTTTAGATAGGTTTGGTGCTATCTTTTAGGGGCACTTTTAGACCATTATCATCATCACCACTAGTATTATCATCATTGATCATCATTATCATCATCGTTATCATATTCACCATCATCATTGTTACCATTATCATATCCTTATATTCATCTTCAAGACCATTTTCATCATATATGCATGACCACCATCATTATCCTCATTACATTGTCATTATCATCATCATCATCATCATTATCCTAATCATCATCATCTTTAAGACCTTATAACATTGTCAATATCATCAGTTACAAATATCATCGTCATCTTTAATCACCATTATCAGGTTTAATTTCATCTTTTCTCGAAACGTTCCTGTTTATACCAGTGCTTTCAAACTTCTCTGTGTTACGTATCTCAACTATGATTTCTTCAAAGGCAAGTTGTTTTAAACAAATGGACGCACGTCGTTTATGTGTGGAACAGAGAAACCAAACAGTTGACAATCTATCAAGATGGATTAAAGGTATCTCAGACTACACCATTAACCACATCAGACTTAGATCTTCCTACGCCTACTCGTTCTGTGTTCGATTTAGGTTATAAGCGAGATTCTAATCATATCATGACGGGTTGGCTTCGAGAACTCCTCGTGTTTGATCGAGCAGTAACGATTGAAGAGGTCAACATCATTCAAGGTAACTGACCTTATAGTTTCTCTTTATCATTATGAGCGGCTGTTCCATTCCTTTATTCCATCCGCTTTTCTTTATTCTTCAAATACAAAGATAGGCAGATAGGTAAGAAAAGGGTACGTAGGCAGGAAGGAGAGTAGGTAGGTAGGTTTAAGGCAGAAGGTAGGTGGCAGTAGGTAGGTAGGTATATATATAGATAGGTTGGCTATTAGATAGCTAGATAATCATAATTCAACGGTCATAAAGATACACTGCATTCTTATGCTTCTCTTTCTCTTTTAAAACATTCTTTGAACGAATCAGATGCAACATTGTTGGACCCAAGGATTTGGATCGGAGCACCTCAAAGCTACCTGAACATGGCACCAGTCTCTCAGCCAAACACCAACTGCTTTTCCGCGAGAGCCTGGGGAACATATCAGTGGGAAGAAGTTCCATGTGACCGGAAACTGGAGCTCATTTGCAAAAAAACTGTTTAAAGAATCCTAGTCAACTACAATGCACAAACAGACAACAGACAAAATGGTGGTTTTGTAGGTGAAGTTCTCTGGGAATCCAGTTCCATCAGTCTTGGTATTCAAGCTAGAAGTTTTAAAAGCATCAATATATAATGATAAGTAGTTATTATAAGTTTTTTTGTGTGAGATTTTATAAATTTTTGAAAGAAATCGCTTGGGTAAATTTCGTATGTAAACAATGATATAGGCAGTGCATTGTAGTTGACTAGGATTCTTTAAGGTGGCTGCTTACTATAGACAGAATCCATGGAAAAGTTTTTAAATCACGATGTCTTAAACCCAAATGCTGATTTCAAAATCTGGAAAGAAAAACCAGGATGTCGCGAGGTCGTTTTCGAGATACTCATGATTAAACACAAGCATATCAACAACTTTTTGAAGTTGGGCCAAGACTATGGAATAAGCTACCGTTGTCGCTTCGTGGTGCCGAATGTTATCAAACTTTTAAAACCGGCCTAAAGACACTCCTTTTTAAACAATATTATTTGTTATGAATATAATTAGCTTCTTAATTTCTATTTTTCCATCACGAAGCTATTCCTATGAACCGTTCTATTCCTATAAACTAATTTAATGACTACTTTGCACATATCGTGATTTATTATATTATTACTTTTTACATTTTAAATACTAATTTCCGTTTTGACTGATTTGTTTTCTGATTTAATACACCGAATCGGGATGTGGCGGCTGGTTTGGGTGGCTGTTGTTCCTGACTGTCCGGCCTCGTGTTCACGTGGAAGCTTAAAAGCGTTTTCGCGTGTGTGGGGGGCTGGTCGGTCCGGAGTGGTGGTTGCACGGATTGGTCGCCGTATTCCGATTCGGTGTATACGCGTTAATATTTATATATATATGTTTTTATCGTTTTATTTTTTTTATTATTTGTCTATATTATTTTTATTGTTATATTGTTAAAGCATCGAGACCTAGTTAGATGCTTTGAAATAAAATTATTATTATTAGAAAAAAACGCGAAAACCAACTTTCTACAAAAAATCTTAGAACGTCTGCAAAGGAGGCTACCGGTAATCAAGGTTTTGGCGTTGTATTTTCAGGGAACCTAATGAATTATACATCTCTTTCCAAAGAAAAGTTAAAAGATTTGGAAAACATTGAAGAATATAGTCAAAACTAATTTTTTATTTGTCTTGCCCTTGCCATTTTTTTTCTAAAACTAGAGGGTCCAAAAAAGTACACTTTTTTCAAACATTATCAAAGGTTATTTAGTGGTCTTTGTGCGCGCGCACTTCGTGGCGTCAAATTGCTTGTTTCATGGCGTCATTGCGAGTGCGTAGTAGCGTGCGCAGTAGCGTGCGCAGTAGCGTGCACAGTAGCTTCATTTTCCTACAGTAGGCAGCCACCTTAACCGGTTAAATGCACTTAAAAGTCACTTTTAATTCCTCCAATAATACACGTATCCAAAACTGTTCAGAAGGGGAAAAATATAACAAGTTTTTATTTCGATCAAAAATTGTTCGAAGATTATTTTAATTTGTATAAACTGCATAGGATTACAAGTTGCTATCACATTTTTCACTTTGTTGCATTGCTGAAAGCTATTGTTGGGGAAAAAATGAACTGGATTTATGTTTGAAACTATATATAAGTGTCTGACTTCTCGAACTTAAGCACCTTGATGACACAAAGAACTGTATTGAACATCAACAGATTAGTTTTGCACATGATAAACATTGGTTATACGCAGATTAGCTGTGATACAATAAATAGAAAATAATAATAAATTGTATGGCAATTAATCTTGCTTAAAAATCAGTGGATATATTTCTAAGAGTGATTGAAAAATGTTTTGATTATGTTATAAATTGTGGTCCATGACTTAAAAAGTAGGGAATGTTCCTTTTTCACATAAAGTAAACTAGGTTCTCCTTGTCTAGTTTTTTATCTTGTTTTTGGAAAAGTTTGGTAACTTCTGAAATATTTTACGAAATTTTATGATTGGTTAACTCGCAACACTTGGGAGAATTGAAAACCTGATTTTCATATAATATCAATACACCAGTTTCGCATTCGATGCAAACCGCTTCTTTTGAAGACAGAGACCCATTTGCACAGGCTTAGCCTCGTTTATAAGTCAGCTATTCAAAGACACCATTGAAAGTCCGTGGGATTTCAAAACATTGGTATTCAACTTGCACATTCTTTACATTACTGTTGACTTTAGCAAATCATTAGCAACAGCCTGTGGTCTTCAAAAACAGCGGTTTGCAGTGAATACGAAACTAGTGTATTACTTCAAAGTAAAAAAAAAATCTCGTTTTTATTTAAGGGTTTTAACTTAAAAGTTTTTTAGCGCAGTCGCACTATTTGAGAACACATTTCACTCACATACTACCCGGCACTACATTCAATATATTCTATGCACACAACGCTCACTCAAATGTTGATTTTTACGGAGGGAAGAAATCGGAGTACCCGGAGAAAACCCTCGTAGCACAGGAGAGAACAACACATCAAACTGACAAACTACAATTCACATATGGCAACCGCAGGGCTCTAACCATTGACCCGAGCCTTTGGAACCACAGTGGTGAAAGGCGGCGCGTTGGCAGTGTACGCCACCCATGCTTATACCCATGTATCTAATGAAGAAGCGAAAAAATGGCCTTGGGATATAAGTAGGAACCTTCACCTCCATCTCGTGATTTTTAAATACTTTTCTTACTCTTCCAACCATAAAATATGATTGAACTTTTTGAACACGGGATGACTATTGTCCTGTATCGTTAGTAAACATTAATTGCCGTAAAAAAAGGTTTCTATTCGGTTTTAACGTAGCATTGCGATGATTTTACTTTTTATTCTCTCGATCGGCTCTCTGTACATATAAGCTTTCTATCTGTTGCGTAAGGGTATTCCAATAGCCCAAGGATAGCGCAAGCGGAATACCTCTCTGTCCTTCCACCTGAAATTGAAAAAAGCCACAATTCGCGCGGTGCAGTCAGAATGCATGCAGGGGTGTAGGGATGTGATTTGCTGGAAAATTAGCTGTCCTTCTTTCCTATTTGGTGTCATTTTTTTTCTTATTTATCCCTTGCAAGCCTTCTTAACAAAGCAAAATACTTATCTATCTACTAAATGGAAATGTTTCAATTCTTCTCACTAATCTTAGATAGTTATTCACTGCCAACTGCCGTTTCACGTTTGTCGCAAACGAGAAGCTTTAAAAACTCTCTATTCCAGTTGCAGTCAATGCCATTCATGTTGTCCACCAAAAAAGACATTTAGACCAAAAGAAATGTCGCGCGATACCTAATACACTCGCTCTAAATTATGCTCGATACCAGCAGTCATTGTATAAGTAGAGTTAATAAGTAAGGGTTATAGAATGGACGTGAGTGTCATAAGGGATTTGTCTTCGCGAGTGCACGTGAAGCTTAACGGCCACGAAGGCGAAGCCCAAGTGGCCTTTAATCTTCTCGAGGGATGATAAATCCCTTGTCACATGAGTGACCATTCTATAACCAATATTTCCTATGACCATTGACAAAAATTGAATGTAATAATGTATAAAACCCTTTCACGTGACGTCAACTCAGCTCAATTTAGAGGACATAACAAATTCAGTTAGAATTCCAATCTCTGTCGTTTGGGACCACAAAACACAATGTTTCCCTCCGTCCCAAAGTTTTACGGATGTGACCTTTCTAGACTGAACTACAAGAGCGGAGTGCGGAATGCGTAATGCATAATGCGAAGTCTGAAGATACTGTACTTCACTTTTCTGCCAAAGTGGAAAGCGCGGGTTCCTTCAAACAATAATAAAAAAGAAATAATAAAGAGAAAAGAATAAAAAATCGAAAATGTTCTTATTCGAGTCGTATTACTTTTCCACATTTGCTTACACAGTGATACCATTTTTTCATCGCGCAGTTCAAATAGCTTTTTGCAACTAATAAGGAGCTTTGTGCGAAGTTAAAGAGTGGCGGGAGATTCAAATACAGAGAAAATGTCTGAAACTCTGTTACCAGTGCATCTTCAACGCGGTTTTTAGCATTTCTTTGAAAACAAATTCATGACATGCATACGGCTTTTGAAAGATTAAGCTTCAAACAATCACATAGAGCGTTTTATTCTGTCTAATTCTTAAAACAACCTACTACCTTGGCAATGACAATCCTAGGGACTTTCAAGTGTATTTCATGGGAAAAACCCAAATGTCTAATATTCATGGCTCTGTACCTTTTCAAATTTGACGACGACAACATACACATGGCTTCTTGTAGGTCTTGAAATGTACTTTAAAATTATACTTGAATTGTTAAAAAGGGCTGGAAAAAAACCTACTACCTTCTGGAAGAAACTAAGAAATGTCATTTTAAAAGTTATTTTGAGAGGATTATGCTGATTACTTCGACAACAACCGCTCTTTCCCGCTCACTGATCCATTGTTAGTTAATTACTTGATGATCCTTAAATCCGACGTGAGAATCCAGAATACCCAATAGCCAATAGGAATCGAGCTTTTAATTCACTGAATTTTTAATTAATTTATTCCAAAAAAATCAAAGTGCCCCTTAAACAAAGGCCATTCTGCGCGATGCCCTGCTGGGTTAAAGAACGAAGTAAAAGTAAAGTACGAAGTTACAGGCCAAGGTCTAGTCATCTGTTCAACGACGAAGCCAAGTTTAAAACTTTGATAACCTTTTAAGGATTTTAGCAGGAAAAAAAAATACAAATTCCTAAGAAACCTCAATGGTTGGTGATACTAATATACCGTCTCCCGTAAAGGTACTGGCTACTTAAGCCGGAAACGTAAAACTGTGTTGGCCAAAAAAAAAGTATTTTGACTTGATCTTTTTCCCCTTTCTCAAAAATAATCGTTGGATATCAGGAAACGACACTTTACTGTGATATAAATAATTGGTATTCGTCATTTACTGTTTTTTTTTATGGGCAGAGTTTAATTACTTTTTCGATCTACCCCATGAAATCCTCCAAAAAATGTGGATTTAACTTAAGCCTTTAATTATAATAAGCTAAATAAAAACCTTGGGGGCGAGAATGGAAAACCCAGCAGCACAAATCCCTAGGGGGTAAACGCGGATAAAAACAATAACTTGCTTATTCTATCAGATGCATGGAGACATTTTTCAAAAGGTTAAAACTTGTTTTGAGGTCTAGAAATCTTATGAAAACCAAAACCCGAAAAATGAAGATTTTGGTCAAAAGTTGTAATCCAAGTTCCAAGATCTGATAATGTTTTTATGCACAGTGATATCGCACTCTCAAGGCATAGAGTGTGCAGCATAAATCCATCGAGGTCAAAAGGCTGAATGAAAATAATACACACGTAAATGATCCAATTAATGAACGTGATGTGAGTCGATGATTATGCTTATGAAATCAACACCTTAAGCTGGCACGCATTCGGGAGTCAACACAGGAAGTAATCGAGTTATGCTTCAGTTCCAGTTGTATTTTAGCTCACATGACATGGTTCTTGTAAGGCCTCTTGTAATCGGAAATATTTCGGTAACAAATATTTAAACACGTGAAAAGAATGCTTTCAGCAAGGTCATACACTTATGTGTGAATCAGCCATTAGCCAAAACTCGTGACTTATTTCAGTTCCTGTAGATGTCATAAGGTTTATTCTCCAACCTTTTAGGGGTCTTTAGGGTGGGCTGTGCGTGGTTCGCAGGCTTGTGCCACGACGTTATTGTAAACATATTCTTTAGTTTAAAGCAGAATATCAAGGGTATCTTAGCCAGTTTCTGTTTGCAACTGTATCAGTTACAGGAAATAGAAGGCCAAACAAAACACAACAATCGCTCATATGTTCAGGAATGGTCTGGTACTGATTTGAAGAACACGTGCAACATGTAGCTACTAGTTCAAAGGAAGAAATTTAATTTCTTCGTTGTGACTTTTGTCACATTTTCCAAGTCTTAAAGTCTAAGACTTGGAAAATGAACAAAAGTGACATCGAAGAAATTTCAATATCCGGTACCCACAGAAAACACACTTGGGACGATCTCATTAATGTTACTTATTTTACCTAGTTTGGTGTGACGTGTATATTAAGACTTCCATATCAAACAGGTGATAAATATATTACTTAAAAGGAAATAAAAAATGTCTTACTGCTCAACATGGTTCAGTGTAATATTAACGGTTTTATTCTTCCTCTTCACGCTTTATATTAACCAATTCTCATTACCAAAACTGCGCCTCTATTGTTTGCACTGTATGAGATTAGACATAGGGGAAAAATTATTTGGGGGTGCAAGGCAGAGGTGCGCTCAGGTATATGTAAAGCCAGGAACGTCGCAATCGGAGGTGGGTGGGTAAATCCGAAATCTCTCCTTTGCTCTCGCCGGCTGAAAAAGCTGTTCAACTGGGCCGAACTGCTGTTCTGCTGTTTCTTATATGATCTACAGAACCCCAGGGGAGTATAGGTGTCCGCCCGTGGGATTCATACTTCACGTGTTATTAATTTGAGGAAGGACAGCAGACAGACATATATCAGTGACTGATCGAATGATTCGTTTGCGATCGTGATTCTCTCTCCCCCCCCCCCCCCCCCCAACCCGGATATGCTTGAACGTTTTCCTTGCCATATCATCGTTCAACCACAAGTACACAGTTTCGCCCCTTTATTTCCTATTTGAAACAAAAGAAACACACACATGACATACGTACGTAACACCCTCATCCGCTCGATTGCCAACCATCTCCATCAAAAGGCTTCCATGTTTGGTTACCAAGGTCAAGAGTGTAACCTTCGCCTTTCTCCACAGAGGAAACGTAATTTCCTCAGTCTTAATGACGTCATAGTGGTGGTCTCAAACGAATTGTCTATACGATACTCGTTAATAAATATTAATCTAGGATATGCCGAGTCTTCGTTAAGGCACTCTACGCCGGGAATCTCTTGGACTTCAATTATCTACCGTTCAACTGGATCAACCACTACATCATGGCAAATCAAAGCTTCATTGTCTACCTTAGCTTTATGATTGTAGTGTTTTTAATAATTACAAGCGCTCCATTCTCGAATACTGCGAAGGTACGGTGTTGTGTAGCCAAACAATCTCTAAGTTTAGACAATCAGTCAATGCTAATTCAAATGTTTTTAATGATTTTAATTCTAGGCCAAATGGAAAGCACAAACGCCGATACTTCATCAAGGTACGTAACAACATCCATCTACAAAGACGAATTACTAAACGTTCTTTTACAGTCAAATGCCATAATAGAGAAATTCTATATCGTTCTTAAAGGTTTAGTATTACTTAGCTCTTTGGAATTTGATCATATGCATAATATTATCTGACTCTAGCTTAAGTTATTTAATGGAATATGTCAAGCGACTGTTGGGCTCTCACGGCCGTCTTGCCCTTGAACATGACACGTTTAGTCGGTTCATCTTGTCCTTGTTTAACAAATCTGTAATATTAGTAGCATAAATATTCAGCAAAATTCACTGTATTTGGTGATTATTTGTGTTCTGCACGCTTCTCAAAATGTGTTATGTAATCCACGACTTATAGAAAGCTGCAGTACATTTGAATGCATTCAGAGTGTTTTGGCAACAAATCAGAAGGAACAAAGAAACTACTGTCTATGTTGGTGACAAAATAAAACTTGATCTCAATTCCGTAACACAAGATCGATGGTTTAATGAATTTTTTGTTGATTCAATACAAGCTCGCATGATAAAGATTGATAAATAAATGACTTGATTGAAAGACATCAATTTAATGGTTCTTAATATACACTGTTTTAGTTTAGCCTTGCGTCCTGCGTGATGCCATTTCAATGTAACATTCTTGATTAATGATTGACTTGTGTCAGTAATATCGAATCAAAATCACCAAACTTTTTTGTCCTTGTTTCGTTTGGCTGCAGTGGCTAACAACTCTGTGGCCCTTGTGCCATGATAGAGTATTGCCTACTGAGTAAGAAACTAGATACGATTCTTTCGATTCAATCCAAAAATTATGATGGAATATTATGTTATTCCTTTTGGCTGTTTCATGTTTGTTGTCACTGCTGTTTTTAAAATTCCTTATTCTTTATTGAGAAAATTGATATTTTTAATGCTTATGGGCTTAACCTCGGCCTTACAATGCCGTGCATTTTGAGATCAGGAAACGGCATCATGCCATCAGTATCATGGAATAGTACACTATTCATTTGTATTTATAAATAACAGCAATCACGTCACAACTAAAGCAACTTTATTTTATTTCGAAACCATTAGAATAATATGAGAAAACTAATTACTAATTTAAATTAAGTTATTTACTAATTCGGCCACTAAATGAAATACAGATGTTTCTAGATATTAGGATCCCTATGGTGGTCAAGCTGGGTATAAGTTATCATTATCTTCATATCTCCTCCGTTTATAGTTAAACTCTGTCTCCGATGAACTGTTAGTGAAATATCGTCTGTAAGGGTACCGATATTAGTTTTCGAGTATCTGTAATTTTGTAGCAAACAAACCATAAAAAGGAACAAACAAATACAATCAATCAAAGAAACACACAAATCTAAGAAACAGGGGGAAAATAAAATGAAAAGAGACGAAAGCAAATGAAAGCAAGGAAAAGAAAAACCAAAATTCTACCATCCAATTAGAGAATCAAAGACCACGTAATGATTGAAATTCCAGTATGATGTTTGATTTCAGATATTTTGAAATCAAAACTTACATTCATTGACAGAATGTTCTGGTGTAGAGAAAAGCGTAGGTGCTGATTCACGTAGCAGTGAAACTCAATTATATCAAAACAATAGTTCAGAAGAGATCTATCCTCTCAAAAGGTCAATCCTATAACACTAGGTTCTACTTTGGGAATTATCCCTTCACAGCTTTCTGCTCATGGAAACAAATTTTGTAGATATGCTAGAACTTTTTCTGGTGTAGCACACGCAATTTCAGATTTTTGTACAAAATTGCAAAGTGTATTCCGCATCACTTGGAATCCTAGCTTTTCAGATCAGTACATCAGTAATGCTGAATACTATGTGTCGACAGCCAAGATGTACATCGCTGCTGATTTTTCGCTGCAAAATATTTCTTATCACGCCCTCGACGCAAGAAATCTGAATTCTGCCAACTAGTGTAATTTATTTATTTTTGCGATTTTTTCATGTTTCTTTTATCAGAAGTGCATGGGCTTCCTGTGGCCAGAGTAATTTGAAAGGATAAAAGATAAAAAAATTATATATTATAAAAATTATATATTATATATTCTGAATTCTTTTCAAAATGATGAAGAAGTTTCTTTAAAGCACAGCCGACCGCGACGTTAATGCATGCTCAATGTTCAATGGCGTTAATGATAACATGCTTCGGCGTAGATTAAATATTCCGATATGTGAAATGATGCACGTTTGACCCTAGAATCAAGCACGTCCTAAAAACACGCCAAAAAATTAATGCATGCAAAAATGCAGTCGTTGAGAAAAAATTGAAAACTAGGAGTTGATTTAATTATGCCTGCAGCAAATGAAATGCAGTGGCGTAGTTAGGAGATTTTGGCAAGTACGCACGGGTCCGCAAGGCCTCAGACACTCCCATCCCAAGAGAAAAGCTTTTGCTTTCCATATGTAAAGAAAGCGAAACTGAAAAAAATTGTGGATTTCTCAAGTACGCACGCAAGTATGTGCATATTTGCGTGAAGGTAGCTATGTCCCTGAAATGTTGTGATTGGATCTTACTTGATGTGTTCTTATATCAATTGACCATTTAATTTCTGGGTTTCAATCAACTGATAAAATTCTTTGAATCTCATTATCTGGTGTGGGTCAAACACTGACCACCATGTGCTGTCAATTAGAAAGAATCATATTGAAAACTTGAGCCTCAACTGATGAACTTTCTGCACGAGACAGGAAATGACTTCCAGTAAAACCAGGCAATGTTTGAAAGAAAAAAAAAATGGAATATTTTTACAATTACATTCTCAGAGCCCAGGCATACATTTGTAATCAGCATGATTGTTATCCCTTCCGGTAACTGAGCATTTTACCTTCAAACTTTATGTAAAACCTGAAACAACTTCTGGGCTGATCAAAGTCAGAGGACACGGCTAATTCACAGATCGAATAAGGATTTAACGTGTTTGGTTTTGAGGAGGGAGGAAATAAAATAAAAATAAAAAAAAAACACTCCTTATTTTTACGGGGGTATAGCACTAAATAGCCAGTGGCTAACAAACCTGTGGCCCTCGTTCCGTGATCGAATTGGAATTTAGAAGTTGATTTTTGTGGAGAGAAGAAAACCGGAGAACCTGGAAAAACCCTCGAAGCACAGGAGAGAACCAACTAGAAACTCTACTCACTTACAACACCAAGCCCGGCGGAACTCGAACTCGGGTCGCCTTGGTGAGAGGCGAGCACTATAACCGCTACGCCACCTGTGCTTCCCTGCGGGGAACCCGAAGAAAATCATTGAATCAAGGGAGAGACAAAACCAACTTTAATCACATGTAATACCAAGTCCAGGTATCGGACCCGAGACACCAGACGTGAGAAGCGAATGCATTACCGCTAAAGCACCCTCCGGTTCTCCTCCCTCCGCAAAAATCAACTACTAAATTCCAAATGGAATCCGGTGGAAAAAGAGCCACTTTGACTGTCGACTGAATCCACTGTTAATAGACACCTTCACAGTTGTCTGCGCGATCTTGAAAGGTAGCCGGGCCTTTGCATCAAAACGAGACGAAAGGTGAGCTTTCAATATGATAGATACCTTTTTTAACACCTTGGACAATTATTCACATCTCTATCATCGCAAGGGGTGAGCTTACCATTTGTCTCGCTTCGATGCAATTTAAACGCACGGCTAATTTACAGGATGGCGCTGGGAACTGTGAAGGGGACTATTGGCATTTATTTTTATTAACGCCATACCAGGCCGATGAAAAGTGTACACCATTCTCAATAATACCAATTTCTGTTTTAATTATCAGAACATCTTCTTCGTAATCTACCAGACTGTGAAATAGGATACCCAACAGAAACCAATCAGGATGGTCGATACATAAGACACGTGTCTTCACCAGACCATCACAGGCGGAAACGCAGGAGTATCGACCGAACAGACACACCTATCTACTATAACGTTACTTATCGAGGAACAACTTACAATTTAAAGTTGAGACTAAATGAGGAACTCCTGAGTGCGGGATTTGTTGTTGAGAGACACAAAAAAGGAGGAATAGTAGAGAGGACCAGACTTGTGGATAACTGCTACCTGATTGGAGAGACAGCAGTCTACAACCTCAGCGTTGCTTTGAGCGACTGCGATGGTCTGGTATGTTGCTTTTGATAATGCTATTTTATGATTCCCGTATAAATGAACGACTTACACTAACAGTTCATGTGACACTAACCCCCTTAAAACGAGTATCTACATCTGTCAAAATGAGCAACCGAAATGAATCTGAAGAGCACCTCGATATTGGTGGGGGAGGCGGATTTTCAGCTCAAATTAAGCGAAAAAAGAGAAATGACATTTCTCTTTTCCCATATCCATGCACATCCTTATTGAATATTCGATTTTGCATTGAATGCCATTTCTCTTGTATTCAACATCATGAGTTGAAACTTCTCCCTCTTACAAATATCAAGGTGGTTGTTTTAATTCTGATCTTCGTTTTGTCACAACTGCTCGTTCTAAGGGGGGTAGAGTTAAGTAACATTATAGTTCGAGTCATACATTGCTAAATTAATTATGCTATATTTACAATGGCGGACTTGACAGACACCTTGCATTATAAGCGCTTAGAGCTGCCGCGCTGTTTACAGTCTTAAGGGGTGACTTCTTTTTAATAATGCCCCCATTGGTTATCCAGCCATGCACGGGCACTGAAAATGGTGCAATGCCACGGATCAGCATCCTCAGTGGATCTTTAACGTCCACCATATAATTCGGGCTAGCAGCGAGGCAGACGCGGACTACGGTTTGATGTATACATGTATCCGAGAGGATAAGAATTAATATTTTCATTGGTCGAGGAATCCTAGTTATTTCGGTTCGATTTTTTGACATCAACAGATCTTGACACAAAGTTTCTTCATTTGTATAAATGTTTTACTTCCTTAATGAATGAACCCAATATTCGAAGCATATAAGTATACGACATCAAAGATGATGTCAAATAGTTTTACTTGCATTGACTTGGCAAAATTCGAATTTTCAAAAATTCAACTTGGCTTCTCGCCCAAATTGAAGACCGTGCACCAAAAGCAATGACGTTATTCAAGACATTACTTACGTCACAATTGTCTTCATTTGTACAAATGTTTTACTTCCTTAATGAATGAACCCAATATTCGAAGCATATGAGTATACGACATCAAAGATGACGTCAAATTAGTTTTACTTGCATTGACTTAGCAAAAGTCAAATTTTGTGAGCCAACTTGGCTTCTCGCCCAAATTGAAGCCCGTGCACCAAAAGCAATGACGTTATTCAAGACATTACTTACGTCACAATTGTCTTCATTTGTACAAATGTTTTACTTCCTTAATGAATGAACCCAGTATTCTAAGCATATAAGTATACGACATCAAAGATGACGTCAAATTAGTTTTACTTGCATTGACTTAGCAAAAGTCAAATTTTGTGAGCCAACTTGGCTTCTCGCCCAAATTGAAGCCCGTGTACCAAAAGCAATGACGTTATTCAAAACATTACTTACGTCACAATTGTCTTCATTTGTACAAATGTTTTACTTCCTTAATGAATGAACCCAATATTCGAAGCATATGAGTATACGACATCAAAGATGACGTCAAATTAGTTTTACTTGCATTGACTTAGCAAAAGTCAAATTTTGTGAGCCAACTTGGCTTCTCGCCCAAATTGAAGCCCGTGTACCAAAAGCAATGACGTTATTCAAGACATTACTTACGTCACAATTTTCTTATTTGTACAAATGTTTTACTTCCTTAATGAATGAACCCAGTATTCTAAGCATATAAGTATACGACATCAAAGATGACGTCAAATTAGTTTTACTTGCATTGACTTAGCAAAAGTCAAATTTTGTGAGCCAACTTGGCTTCTCGCCCAAATTGAAGCCCGTGTACCAAAAGCAATGACGTTATTCAAAACATTACTTACGTCACAATTGTCTTCATTTGTACAAATGTTTTACTTCCTTAATGAATGAACCCAATATTCGAAGCATATGAGTATACGACATCAAAGATGACGTCAAATTAGTTTTACTTGCATTGACTTAGCAAAAGTCAAATTTTGTGAGCCAACTTGGCTTCTCGCCCAAATTGAAGCCCGTGTACCAAAAGCAATGACGTTATTCAAGACATTACTTACGTCACAATTTTCTTATTTGTACAAATGTTTTACTTCCTTAATGAATGAACCCAGTATTCTAAGCATATAAGTATACGACATCAAAGATGACGTCAAATAGTTTTACTTGCATTGACTTGGCAAAAGTCAAATTTTTTGAACCAACCTGGCTTCTCGCCCAATTTGAAGCCCGTGTACCAAAAGCAATGACGTTATTCAAGACATTACGTACATCACAGTCTGCTGAATTCTGACGTCATATCATTCCTCATCACTGTTTCATTTGTACATTTACACCGAAAGACATCAGCAAAGGCTCTTCTGAATTTAAGGCTGAAAAAGTTATAAATGATTGGATTGCATGCACTGGAAGCGATTGCAAAGACGGTAAGGACGGAACTCGCATCTGAGAGGGCTTCGACACTGGCTTGGTTCCTTTGATCGCTGAGGAACATCATGACAAGTATGAAAACATTAAATGGTAGCATACAAATCAGGAAGACGATGATAACTGTTAACATCATGAATGTAGTCTTGCGGTTATTTCTTGATACAGCGATCAACTTTTCTTTTTCTGGCTGGCCATCTTGTTTTGTTCGTTCTTGGCGTGTTCTGAACGTCTCTTTCAATACTCCATCAGTTTTTCTAAGCCTTGCTATGATGGCGCTATAGGCCAATGTTATGATGGTTATTGGAACTGCAAAAAATATAAAGAATATCGCCGCGCTGTAAATTTGAAAACCTAACTTGCCACCAATTTTGCTCCAGTCTTGACCACAATATATCATATTCGTAAGGAATGGGATGAGAACTCTTGAAGGGATCTGTGGTAATGCAACTATGAATGATAAAACCCAAATCATTGCGATAAGACAACACGTTCGTCTGACTGTGTGTTGAAGTTTAGCGCGAAACGGGTGCACAATAGCATAATACCTACAAAATTAAAAAAAAAATGATAAAGAATTGATAAAGAATTGATCGCATAGCAAGGTAAAAATTGTTTTGTTTTCTATAGACATTTTTGCTAAATCACTACTTTCGCCTTTGTGCGCTTTAAAAACAATGGGTGAGATTGTACGGAATTTGAACATCTTTAGAATTTGAACAAAAGATGCTTGTACGTATTTCATAGCTGTTGAACAATAGTTGTGGTCAGGTCATAATCTCAACATATAAAAGTGTTGTTCAGTGGTTTGGCCCGGCTCGTTGTTAATTACCACGGTGTTATTACACAAATGAAATACATTTTTTTCAAATTCTTTAAATGTTCAAATTCCGTACAATCTTTGATCTCCCCTATTGTTTTTAAAGTGCACGAAGTCGAAAATATTGATAAAGCAAAAAGGTCTATAGACCGCTTGTAGCACGTCGGAATGCAGCTCAATTTGGAGGGCAAAACAACAGATTCCAATCCTCAGAAGATTAAAACACTTTTGTTTTGCCCTCCAAATTGAGCTGCTCTGACGTCAAGCGCAAGGGGTCTATTGGATAGACGTTATTTCGTCCAGCTACGTACCTATCTATAGCCAGTACTACCATGGTATATATGGATGTAGACAGTGTCACTGTGTTTACGAAGGGGATGGTCTTGCAGAGAAGTTCCCCAAACACCCAATAGGAAGGGATAATTTCCATGTTCAGTACCGCTGGAACGGTCACCATGATAAACAAGATGTCTGCCAGGGCTAAGTTCAGTAGCAAAACATTGGTTACTGTACGCATGCGTGGGTTCTTGATGATGACGAAACATACCAATATGTTGCCTGTCAATCATAATTAACATTAGACTTTTGGAATTTAGTTTTTATTTGAACTACCCAGATAACATCTGTGGCTTGAAAATCTAAATGAAACACAACAATCTAAATCCAAATATTTGTTCTATTTATCAAGCTGTGAACTATTGTTAATTAATGAACGCTGGTCGGTCGCTCCAGAGGGTCGCGATTCGACGCCAGATAGACTGAATAATTCAAGCTGTACTTGAGTTCTCATTTTGTTGAACTTGGCTCGTTTAATTACATACAATACATACGTTTTTTTTTTACCTTTGTCGGCCAAAAAATACCCGGAACGTCTATTGATAATAATAAAAATAACTTTATTTCTATAGCGCTTTTACATAAGATGCGCAAAGTGCTTTACAACAATTCAAATAGAAATACGGCAATATATCAGAAAAGAATATTAATCTGTCTATGATAATACTAAAACTACATAACTAATTAAATAATTAAAATATAACTGAAAAATTAAGAAGTAACTGATACAACACCCCCCCCCCCCTTCCCTCACCATCACACCCCAAAATTTACTTAATAGCATAATTAAGAATAAGCCTCTTTTTATAAAAGTGTTTTTAACTTTTTCTTAAAAGAATACTGATTGTAAAGTTTGAGAATCAGTGCTCGAGTAGCCTTTTTCTTCACTAAATCAACTACGCACGACGTCGATGCCCTCGATATCTACATTAGTTTTATATATCACAGCTATATATAAAAGTTTAGAAATTAAATTCCAATCGATTCATAGGGTATATGAAAGCAACTAGCAACTATTACTTTATGAATATGTGAAATGTGCACATTACTACGGCGCTTAAACATAGCACATCATGCTCACTCCAAGAGAGATTAGTTGGCTTTATTACTATAGGTCAAATTTTTTTTTGTTTTTTAACCAGGTCACTTTTCAGCCTACTGCGATAACTCGAGTCCCATTTTCCACCATATTTACAGTATTTAGTTTTTATCATATTTGCTTGAATATTCTTCTTCCTAAGCTTATCTAGTTTCGTTTGATAATTCTAAAGGTCATAGCCCACGTTACCAGGCTTCCAAATTAGGTCCTTCAGAAACAAGTTATTTTTTGTACTAATAAGAAACCCTATGCCTGAGACCCCTAAAAAAAAAATCACTTGACTGTCTACAATACAATTACGAAAGGAAAAGGATAATACCTCGTCGTTGTATCTCGACGTTCGAACTGTTAGCTAAGCTTCGAGGGGCATAAAGCAGAAAGAATACTGGGCCCCCAGCCCGCTGCAAAAGTGGATGAGGAATACAGATGATGAGGTTGAAAATTGACTTATAAAAGTTATATATTTGAGATAAATCTAGAGTTTGAGGAGAGGTTTTTGATATTTTATATACATTTATTATAATATTCATTATTGAGTGGAAAATAAAGTACAGAAATAACCGTTTCGCGATCAGCGACACATGTCAATGATTTTTAACTACACAAAGTTATAGCTAAAAATGTGCCTCACGAAAAACCACTGAAACAAAAAATAATTTTGTTGATCATCAAATTATCATCATATATAAATAAGGCATTTTTTTTTTTTTTTTTTTTTTTCTGTTCTAGTTTGTTTTAATTGGGGAAAAAAAATCAAGAAATGTCTCCTTTCTGCATATCGCCAAATTTTCTTCTTTTCTCGATTATTCTCTGCCTAAAGACAATCGGCTTTTTAAAAGTCATTTGATATAGTAACAAATAATAATGTGAAAACGAAAAATCCAGAGTAAATTCTCCCGCCTATGTATCGCCAATTTTTTTTTGTTTTTCGATTATACGGATTTTATTGCCTAAAGACAACGTTAATTAAAAGCCGATATTGGATATAACAATATGCTTTTTTTTTATTCCTTTATTTCCTGCATACGTACAACTTCAGGAGGATGTTATTTAGACTTGGACTGTACTTTAAGAAATTTCATCAGGAAAATCAGGAAAATAACAGTTTGTAATAAATATTTTTGTAAAAGGTCTTCACCGCTGGCAAGGCAAGCCTACCAAAACATATTTATCAATAACATTCGGCTTTAAGGATTCCAATAAAATTAAGAAATAATAATGGACTGCATTTTTTCCTGTCATTGTGCACGTACAGGTTTCTTTGTAACTTCTTAGGTTTAAAATATATTTGAATGCTTTTAGCTAGGTCTTCTACTACAATTTTTTATTGGAATCGGTTGATATCTAGTCGACGTCGGCTGTGAGAAATGGCTTATCTAATGAAGATCAATTTTAGAGTCAAACTGTATTACTGTCAATAAACCTTGAGCACTAAAGCTCTAATGGCACTAAAACTCAACCGCCACAAGGACGAAAGCGGCAAAATCAATCTAGTCAATGCCAAAAAGACTCTAGAAATAGGAAAGAATAATAAACCGCTCC
Organism: Anthopleura xanthogrammica; assembly: GCA_964019055.1. Taxonomy (NCBI): domain Eukaryota; kingdom Metazoa; phylum Cnidaria; class Anthozoa; order Actiniaria; family Actiniidae; genus Anthopleura; species Anthopleura xanthogrammica. Next base: position 3,114,181 of record OZ025219.1, on the reverse strand, counting down.
ATATAACCTAGTCTTAAATACCACCTTGTCTCTAAAAATTTAGCTTTCGCTCCCTTTGTAAATAATGGCACTGAAGACACGGGGGTTGTTTTTAAAGGATATTTTTAGACACAAATATAGTACTGTATTTACTGTTACAATACAATAACACATTGTGAATATCAACAATGTCACCCACAGAAAAAAAAAATACATATAAAACAGACAAAAAAAGGTGGAAGAAAGAAGAGAGAGAATCATAATCGGCTTAGAGATCAACGATTACTGAAACATATAATTTTATTTGCTATAATGAACGGGTAGTTTGTGTTTATCTTCACCTAATATTCTTAATTCAATGTTATAATTATACTTAAGCCTATCAAGATTTCTGTTCGAGTTCTGTTTGTAAGTCTATGTAAGGGTTATTGGCCTGAAGGGAGGGGTTGTGTGATATATAGACCAGTTGTGATAAAAAGATAAATTTTACACCGTAAAAAATAAGAAAGATTACTTACTGACGTTTCGGACGCTAGTCCGACGAAGGACTAGCGTCCGAAACGTCAGTAAGTGCCCTTTTTTTATTTTTTACGGTGTAAAATTTATCTTTTTATCACAACTGTTTCATTAGAAACACCGACGCAGCCCACACTAGCTTACCGCTAGTTATCATCTCTTTATGATATATAGACCCTTTAGAAACGAGCAAGGGACTCGGGCGAGTTTTAAATTTTAATGTAATTAGCAATCTAAATAAAGTATCTATCGATTAGTAAGTCTGGCAAATTTGAACGTGATTGAATGAAAAGAACCAGAATTATTGGCTTTCAAAAGTATCAAAAATTTACAAAGAATGTATGGTTACAGGGGATAAGTGCCCCTACTAACCATACATTCTTTGTTAATTTTTGACACTTTTGAAGGCTTGTAACTCTGTTTCTTTTTAACGAAACAGGTTCAAATTTGCCAGACTTACTAATCTTTAGATGCTTTATCAGATGACAAACTTTGCTAATTAGATTAGAATTCAAAACTCGCCCAAGTTTGACTTCGCACCAACTCAATATCTACCAAGTAAATTTCGCGATTATCAGAAATGTTCTTGGTACCCTCGACTTGGTACCTTCGACCCTAGAATTGGTACCCTCGACCCTCGACAGTTAGCTACACTCGGAAATATTTAGCAGACGCAAATTGGAAGACATACTTCATATCATACAAGAGTAGCCTTTCAGAATGTTGTTTACAATAGACAGTTCTGATTTAGCGGCATATAAGCGGAATAGGCATATACTATATGCCGGCTACTCATTCGTGTTTAAAGAAACGCGGAATATACTATGCCTATGCCGCTAAATCGAAAATTTCTATTGAGTTACAAGACTGTAACAGGTTCCTGTCTGCGCTGTCTCGAATTACTAGTTTCAACCTTGTTTAAGGCATGGCATCAAATAATCACAAACTCAGGCAGGTGAGGTATTGTGTACACTGTAGAAATCTGCTTTGAAAGTTTGAAAAAAGATATCCGAAAAATTATACATAGTTATCTTTTTCACTGAAATGGTCCTTTTTATAAGAACATTGACTAAACAGTATTTTAAATTTACTTTAAATTTGTTCAAATTCTAAAGATGTTCAAATTCCGTACAATCTTTGATGCTCCTATTGTTCTTAAAGCGCACGAAGTCGAAAATAGTGATAGAGCAAAAAGGTCTAATTAAAACAAAAACAATAGCTGGTACTCATGCTTCTGATAATTTTTTCACACCCGGTCTGATAAGTAGGACATCCTGGTACACGAGAAAAATGTCTTAAAACCAAAAGGTATATTATGTACAAAAGAATATTTGGTTTGAAAATAATTAAAAATTTAAAAATTTTCCGTCTAAATCTCTAAGTAGTTCCAATTTTTCATATTGCACATTGTTTTTCTATCAAGGCCAAAGGTTTTCGGCGGCTGGTTTTTATAACCATGAATTGCAAATGTTTTATTTGTCTACTCTAACATTATATAAATAGAAGCTATATGAAGAAGTATTCGAAATCAAATTAGTCGAAACTTTCGATTATAAAGGCTATTTCAAACACAGTTTTTTTTTTTTTTTACGAATCAGTGATCAAAATTGCCAAAACTACTTCATTGTGCCGAGTGTTAGAGAATAACATGAAAACATTCTTTCTTATGCAAATCGTATAATTCTTTATTAAAATAATGATCTTTCAACCTTGGTTTTTGTGTATTTAGAAAAGACACGAAAGGGTATTTCGCCGACCATAAGGAAATATTTACATTTAAACAGTAGTTCAAGTCGAATTGCATTATCACTTGCATTGTTCAGTCAGCTTTTCATCGCTAGGCAATATTTTCAAAATTTTTTTCTTTTTCTTTTTATTCAGTGATTAATATACCAAGATATATCGCATATTGTTCTGGATCATAAGTAAGCTTTCTTTTGCAGTTAAGTTCTATCAAGGAAATTCAATCTTGCCTTTAACTTGACTTTGGGCTGTTTATAGTTTATTAGCATCTGTTATGGCATTATTCAACGACCCAAAGCTGCCCAAAGCTGCCCAAAGCTACCAACTGGCGCATTATCAGACATAAGATTACCCAACTAAGTACAAATTTAACTTTAATATAATATTGAAAGATCATGCTCGAAAAAGAATATTCGATTATCGATACTAAACAAACTTAGAACATTCCTGAGTAGCTGCAATATATAATCTTGAGAGTTTTTTTGTACATTATACTTGACGTCTCGTAGCTTTTGTTTACCTTTCTCTGTTGAAATTATATATACGACTGATATTTAGGATTGAAAGCTTAGACAATTCAAACAGTATTTCTCAGATGTTTTTGCTCATTTTATGTTCTTTTAGACTAAAAAAAAACTATTGCATAAGGGGACACTGAATACCTGGGTGAAAACTAGTGGCAAGCTGTTCAGTATTATTATAAATATAATAATAAAAAAGCCTGGCCATTTCGATTAAGAATACTGAATATTCTTTTCAACCTACCTGCTAGAGCGATTAGGGAAATAAAGCCGTAGATAATGGAATAACAGGCTATTCTTTTCACAGAAGAAAATATCAGCAATTCCGGCTTTGGTCCGGAACATCCTTGGCTCGGCAAAGAAGCGTTGCCTAAATCAGTACAGTTGCGAAGAGTCATCGTAGCACTTGTGGAATCCTCTTCAAGGGCACGCGTCGTGTGTGTATTCACGAAAATAGACTGGATTGATGAAATTACCGGCCAGCTCTGCTCATGTCCTGAGCTCGAAAATTCCTTGTTGACCAAATTTCTTCAAAATCAAATTAAATAAGACATTATTATGTTGAATGAAAAGCGGTTTGATCAACACTCAACGCTATAAATAATAATCCCACGATCAATGGAAGTGCCTA
>OZ025219.1:2913291-3108291 GCA_964019055.1 Anthopleura xanthogrammica | reverse complement strand
AACAATGATAACAATGATAACAATGATAACAATGATAACAATGATAACAATGATAACAATGATAACAATGATAACAATGATAACAATGATAACAATGATAACAATGATAACAATGATAACAATGATAACAATGATAACAATGATAACAATGATAACAATGATAACAATGATAACAATGATAACAATGATAACAATGATAACAATGATAACAATGATAACAATGATAACAATGATAACAATGATAACAATGATAACAATGATAACAATGATAACAATGATAACAATGATAACAATGATAACAATGATAACAATGATAACAATGATAACAATGATAACAATGATAACAATGATAACAATGATAACAATGATAACAATGATAACAATGATAACAATGATAACAATGATAACAATGATAACAATGATAACAATGATAACAATGATAACAATGATAACAATGATAACAATGATAACAATGATAACAATGATAACAATGATAACAATGATAACAATGATAACAATGATAACAATGATAACAATGATAACAATGATAACAATGATAACAATGATAACAATGATAACAATGATAACAATGATAACAATGATAACAATGATAACGATAATAACAATAATAACAATAATAACAATAATACCATGTGAACTCGACATGATAAATGAATTATCTGTAGGTTTTACCTACAGATAATACATTTATCATGTCGAGTTTGAAGGTCACAATGAAAATTGAAATACGTTTGTTATTTTTCCGGAAGCAGAATTCAATTTTTATTCTTATTTTACAAAATGTATAATAAAACATTTTTTGAATTCGGTTTTCGCATATCGTAAATAGCAAGACCTCAGTCGTTTTATGCGCCTCAGCCTACGGCTTCGGCAGCTAACACAGCCTTGGTCTTGATAATTAACAATTATTAGCCGAAGGCGAAGTGAATATCGGTGAATATTTACCGAGCCGCGAGTCTTCGAGCGACGAGGTAAATATTCACCAATACTTCACTGAGCCTGAGGTGATTAATTGTTTTAGTATATACCAACAAGGAAACCTATAAAAGATTGATTAAAACATTTTTTTGATGTAATTTATCTCTGCAATTTCACTATAAAAAGCACTGGCAAAACGAGAATTTAGAGGCACCATCTATGTTTCGTTTTCGACATTATCCCGAGTTTTGGAGGTAAATATAGTGGAATATCCCGAGTTATAACCCAACGATGAATTTTCGCTTGCTGTCATTAGTTCAAGTGGGTCACGTGCAGGACGGGTATCAGGCGATATCCCCCGTCCGAATTGATATTCGTCCAGAAGAAGGAAAAAACATTAAAAAAGAAAAGAAAAACATGGAAAACAAATAAACTCGGTTTTTACAATCAAATGAGAGTAAAATACAAAGACTGGTTGAGAAAACTACGCCAGCAAACACGAAAAAAAAAACATATACTGTAAATGTCTTCAATGGTAAGCATCCATGTTGTTTCGTGAATGAAGTTTTTGGTTTGTTTTCGAAAATGTTTTTATATACTACTAAAAACCAACAAAGAATTCGACAACTAATGTCAAACAATAGAATATTCAATGTCAAACAGCTTTCATTTACCAAAATAATTGTTTTTATATCCAGCTTGGAGACGAGAGAGAATTATTTTTTGAAAACTCTGGAGATGATGAGTCAATGCAGTTTGCTGAATCCATTCTCACTGGAATATCGGCTGATAATGTCCTTGGATGAGAAATGGTCCTCAAAATATTATATTTTCTCTCGAAGCTAATCGCTTCTCTGCCAAATGCTCTTTTTTCGGACCATTTCTCATCCTCGGACATTATCAGCCGATATTCCAGTGAGCCAGAAGGGGTTTATTTACTAAATAGCGAACCAACGAGAACACGCCATCAATGTAGGTTCCCGCGTTGGTCTTGATAATTTACGATATCATGCTCAACCTTATCCAATAATAAACAATTATTGGATGAGGTTGAGCATGATATCGTACATTATCAAGACCAACGCAGTGTTATCTGCCGAAGCCGTAGGTCGAGGCGGATAAAACTGCCGAGGTCTTGATATTTACGATATCATGCGAAAAAAACGAATTCAATAATTGTTTTATTATACATTTTGTAGGCTAAGAATAAAGATTTAATTCTGTTTTCGCAAAAAAATAGCAAACGTATTTCAATTTCCGTCCTGACTTTGAGTGAACTCGACATGATAAATGTATTATCTGCAGATAAAACCTACAGATAAAACATTTATCATGTCGAGTTCACATGGAATCAGGGATTAACCGTGAGGGCTCTCGGCCAATCAGAAGCGAGATAGTGAGTAAAATGTATAATATTTTTTTATTATTTGTCATATCATTGCAATGATAATAATTAATAACAATGAATATGATGAATATTAGAAATTATGAGATATCCTTACTTTTCTCAAGTCTGTTTGGTTGAATGAATGTTTTATTCATGTGACTCGGCGTATAATAAGCCTTTGTATTTACTCACCTTTAAAAGCTACTCATTACGATCGCCAAGACCATGTTGTATAAACAAACATAGTGTATACTAGGCAGCCTTGTCTTTATTGGCCTTATATATATATATTTTTTTTTGCTATGAAATCTATAATCATGATCACGTCTTCCGATAGGGAAGTCAAAGCTGTTCATTAGACATCTGAAGTAAAATGAACATGCTAGATAACAACTTCAACTGAGCTAATTGATCAAGGAAATGGATTTCCGTATCAATAATGGAGAGCATGAAGACGTTAGAAGGCCATAGGCCATATCAGTACTTAACAGTGTATGTCAAGTCCCACGTTATATTTATACAGTCGGCGTTTTGATTTTATTTGCGTGTTTTTTGCCTTCCATTATAAAACGTACGTGTTTTCAAGTTTTTATTTTCTGCAAGAATTTTTTTAGTTTTTTTGAAATTTTAATATTCGTTTCAATCATTCATTTTTATCGATTAATTTAAATTCTCCTGATTTCATCACTCGATTTTTTTGCGTGTTTTTTGCCTTCCATTATAAAACGTACGTGTTTTCAATTTTTTATTTTCTGCAAGAATTTTTTAAACTTTTTTAAAATTTTAATATTCGTTTCAATCATTCATTTTTATCGATTAAATTTATTTCTCCTGATTTCATCACTCGATTTTTATGCGTGTTTTTTGCCTTCCATTATAAAACGTGCGTGTTTTCAAGTTTTTATTTTCTGCAAGAATTTTTTAAATTTTTTTGAAATTTTAATATTCGTTTCAATCATTCATGTTTATCGATTAAACTAATTTCTCCTGATTTCATCACTCGCTCAACCACTCCTTATAATTCTACCTCCTTTCTCCCTTTCGCCCTCTTCCCTCATTTTTCCCCTTCGATCATCGGTTTCTTTCTTTCGATTTTTGTTCGTTCGTTAATTTTTTCTTCCATTCCTTCCTAATTATAAAAATATCCATTAATCTAAAACTAAGCGAAGAAGTCATTACATGAGAAATATTCCTGTTAAAAGACTATATAAATTCGCATAACGTTCATAAATACAAATAAATTTAATTCATAAGATAAAAAGGGAGCAACAAAGTTGACGGTTGGGGGCTATTTCTCCAGGTGGAGGTTGGGGAGGGGGTCTTCACTGCACCAAAGCACTGTCTACGTCTTTTTGACATGTATTTAAAACCTGGTTCACACTAGCATCGTAATCGTAGTCGTTAGCAACATACGAAGACTCAGTATCACATTTATCACCTAGGTGTAAAAAAAGACATGCACTGTTAATGAGCACTGCGCTACTGAGTCTGCGTATGTTGCTTATGATCGCGACGATAGTATGAACCAGGCTTTGACTGCAATTTCAAAAATAATACGGGAGATAAGGCAAGGGTAATGTAGGGATAACGTCCCTACAGCCCAATACAACCGCATGGTCCCTGGCATGGTTTACATGCACATTGTCTCTAATAGTGAAACATTACCATGGAAAACCTATCTTTGTTTAGAAAATATTGATGGATTATATTTGTGCTTTCACTTTAATTTGCAGTTGTAAAAATTCAATTTGCATTTAGTTAAATAAGACGTAATTTGAAGATTTCATCCATCCGTTCGTGCGTTCCTTCCTTCTGTTCTTTATACATTCAGCATATAAATTTAGCAAAAATAACACGCATAAGCTATTGGAATTTTTAGAGAAAAGTTCTTGAACGTCATTGAGAAAATTGTTTCTCAAAAAATCACAAAAAATAAGCTTTTTTTATAGAAAACTATATCTATAATTACTTTATGAATACAATTTGTTAAATTAAAACATTTCGTTCCTTATAGTCTGGTGCCATCGATACTGGTGATGACGTATTGTTCATTGAACCAATCATCAATGAGACTGCTGTCAGATCCAAGCAACAGGGAAAACCCCATTTGATGTACACCAAGTCGTCTTTACAAAAGATTGATAATGTAGCCTTCGATATGATGGGTGATAGTTGGAAACCAGACTACGCCTCTGCTAAATCAGGTAACTGGGGCAACAGCTTTCAAGCTAAAAATATTTATCGAAGATCTGACCGAATGTTGTAGAAATTTGCTAGGGGAGCAAATTCCATTCATGATATCAATTTATGTATTTTACTTGACTATGTTTTTACCTTTTTTTAAGTGAAAGATTCGATGAAGAAATTTATCTTCCAAGCAGCGAAGTCATTTATTAGGATAGTGAATCAAGCAGATCGTCCTGCTAAGGTGATAGACTGTTTACTCTGTAACATGCAATGTAGAGAGAGAGAGAGAGAGAGAGAGAGAGAGAGAGAGAGAGAGAGAGAGAGAGAGAGAGAGAGAAAGAGAGAGAGAGAGAGAATGGAGGTATTGAACAACAGGAAGGTGTAACACAGATGTATGTTATGTTATCTACTCTCATCCATGAAATGTCTAGTCATATAGAGAAGTCAATACAATTGGCTAATGAATGGCAGTTTCTGGATTAGTAAAAGAAAAAAATATGGAGAGGTGAAAGAGGAAGTTGATGTATAAGGAGGAGAAGATAAGGAAGGTTTAGGAGCTACAGCAGAAAAAATGAGACTAAGGTGGTAGGGGTAGGAGTTTATGGATATCAAATACACTTATGATCAAGGATATATCAACCTCATACACCGAATCGAAATATGGCGACCAATTTGAATAACTATTGCAGTCACGCGGAAACATAAAAGCGTTTTCACATGTATGAGAGGCTAGCCAGTCCAGTATAATAGTTATTCAAGTTGGTTGCCATATTTCGATTCGGTTTATAGACAAACAAATCAGGAAGAAAGCAGCTTGAATAGTTAATGCAGTAGAACCTATATTAAGCGACCACCCTATAGCTCAGGGAATTGCCGAATGTTAGCTCAATAGAAGTAGAAATTACTGAATGAAAACAACTCTTTGGGAGTTTGGCAGTTCACTGCTTAAAAAGGGTTAATTTGCATCAATTTTTTTCTCTAGATTATGTATATGGATGGAAAAGAGGAAAAGTTGTTTGCTGTTCTTGGAGTAGACGGCGAACAAAGTATCAATACGTTCACTAGTCATCGGTGGCTGGCACGTGATTCGCTTTCAGACAAAAAGCTGTTTATCGATGGGAAGAAGCTATACGTACCACGTGTGAACCTGGCGTACGATAGGAAAACTATTTATGTCACTATACCAAGTATGAACCATACACAACTTAACTCTAGCGTAGATATGTAGGTTGGTACACGGATTTCATAAACGTGTTTCTCAACTAATGCTGTTGTTGTCAATATAATTCCAGGGACCGCGGAGCTTAACCCCGACATTTTTAGCCAAAAAATGATGTCCTGTTACTAGCTTTCTAATGCTTTGACATAAGTTTATTGCAATAAATATGTTGCCGCTCAAAGTATTAGAAAAAAAGTGCATTTAAGTCAGAGAGCCTGAATTCCAAAATTTTCAGGGAGTGAAGGCATTCCCCCAGATCCCAAGATTACAGCCCCTCCCCCTCAAAATTATGCTCCGAGGTCCCTGATTTCATCATTTTTTATCCACGCTAATCAACATCTATACTAGTTGCAGCGCTGATGTGTGATTTTAAATGTTTTGTCTATTCAACCGGAGACCTAGGTGTTTTCTTCTTTATTATCCGACGCAATCTTCATTTCTCTTGATGAGATGTTGAATGTTTTGTCTATTCAACCGGAGACCTAGGTGTTTTCTTCTTCATTATCCGACGCAATCTTCATTTCTCTTGATGAGATGTTGAATGTTTTGTCTATTCAACCGGAGACCTAGGTGTTTTCTTCTTCATTATCCGACGCAATCTTCATTTCTCTTGATGAGATGTTGAACTTCAAAAATGACTCATTGCTTTTAGTTCGCAACATTAAATACGAACATCCAGAAAATATTGAAAATCATCTTGTGCACAGAGAAATAAAAAAAGACCTCTTTACCTTTTGTTTTCCTTTTTCAGACCACGTGTCATTCTCTTCAGAATAACATTATTTGTTTGAGAAGTATCCATAATCTTGTGTTTTCTCATGCGCAGATGTTAAACAATTATATGACACGTGGTCTTAAATAGGAAAACATTACGCTCAAGGTAAAGAGGTCTATTGAAGCAAATCTCTCTTTAATCAACTAAATATTTTGAATCGCATTTCTTGAATCTGATTGGTCAAGTCATACAGCCATAATTTTGACTTTTACTGTCATTTCACTTAATCTAAAAATTATTCAATAGGAAAGGTTTTTTCTTAATAGTTAATGAAAAATATTTATTATTGCCCACGTGCCGTTACTATGGCAACAACACGAATCTTGTTTAGTGAGACAATTGTACTTCTGTTTTCAGTTTTGATTGATTTTTATTTCCATCTTGGATCTTATGTAACTGATTAGATATTATCGTTTTATCATTTAAAATATGTCGTATTTTCAGAGGGTTTGAAGCTTCCAAAGTACGAGAAACCTGATCCACCAGATAGCCATCTAAAAGTGATCAATCGTTCAGGACGCTTTGTCAAGGTAAATACTCCTGGTACGTGCTTGATGCATGAAAACAGACGCCAAAACTATTCTCCTATTTATAATAATTCTGTACCCTTATATCTTTTTTTCAATCACCAGAAGATTCCCTTGAATATTCTTCCAGCCATCCTTCCTTTCTTCTTTTTTTTCCTTTCTTCCTTTCTTGCTTTCTTCCTTTCTTGCTTACTTCGTTTCTTCGTTTCTTCGTTTCTTCGTTTCTTCGTTTCTTCGTTTCTTCGTTTCTTCGTTTCTTCGTTTCTTCGTTTCTTCGTTTCTTCGTTTCTTCCTTTCTTCCTTTCTTCCTTTCTTCCTTTCTTGGTTTCTTGGTTTCTTGGTTTCTTGGTTTCTTGGTTTCTTGGTTTCTTGGTTTCTTGGTTTCTTGGTTTCTTGGTTTCTTGGTTTCTTGGTTTCTTCGTTTCTTCGTTTCTTCCTTTCTTCCTTTCTTCCTTTCTTCCTTTCTTCCTTTCTTCCTTTCTTCTTTTCTTTCTTTCTTCTTTTCTTTCTTTCTTCCTTTCTTTCTTCCTTCCTTCCTCCTTCCTTCCTTCTAGTAAGGTTTATGATGTGTTGTTATTTTTACCACACAGCTATACTATTCTGATGATTCTGGTGCAAGCCGTACGTTCTTCAGAACAATCGAGCCCGAGGGAGTAGAATCAGTTTCGACTTTCACGTATCATCGCTGGTACACAAACGATTATGATACTGGAAACGCACTATGGCTGAACTCAAGGAAATCATTTATCCCCACCAAAACTAATAATGTGAACCCCAATGTCGTACTTCTAACAATCCCAGGTATGCATCACACTTCAAATTATCGATACTCTGAAACAACCTCTGGGCTGATCTAAGTCAGGGCACGGATGATTCACTACAGATCGAATTGGAATTTAGCTTATTGGCCTTTCGAGAGTTTAAAGAAAAACTGATGCGAGTTGCATGGAACGCCATCTTGGAAAAAAAGTCCTTTAAAACACTCCAACAATGATTTGCAATGCCAATATTTATTTATTTTGTTTATTTATTTATTTATTTATTTATTTATTTATTTATTTATTTATTTATTTATTTATTTATTTATTTATTTATTTATTTATTTATTTATTTATTTATTTATTTATTTATTTATTTATTTATTTATTTATTTATTTATTTATTTATTTATTTATTTATTTATTTATTTATTTATTTATTTATTTATTTATTTATTTATTTATTTATTTATTTATTTATTTATTTATTTATTTATTTATTTATTTATTTATTTATTTATTTATTTATTTATTTATTTATTTATTTATTTATTTATTTATTTATTTATTTATTTATTTATTTATTTATTTATTTATTTATTTATTTATTTATTTATTTATTTATTTATTTATTTATTTATTTATTTATTTATTTATTTATTTATTTATTTATTTATTTATTTATTTATTTATTTATTTATTTATTTATTTATTTATTTATTTATTTATTTATTTATTTATTTATTTATTTATTTATTTATTTATTTATTTATTTATTTATTTATTTATTTATTTATTTATTTATTTATTTATTTATTTATTTATTTATTTATTTATTTATTTATTTATTTATTTATTTATTTATTTATTTATTTATTTATTTATTTATTTATTTATTTATTTATTTATTTATTTATTTATTTATTTATTTATTTATTTATTTATTTATTTATTTATTTATTTATTTATTTATTTATTTATTTATTTATTTATTTATTTATTTATTTATTTATTTATTTATTTATTTATTTATTTATTTATTTATTTATTTATTTATTTATTTATTTATTTATTTATTTATTTATTTATTTATTTATTTATTTATTTATTTATTTATTTATTTATTTATTTATTTATTTATTTATTTATTTATTTATTTATTTATTTATTTATTTATTTATTTATTTATTTATTTATTTATTTATTTATTTATTTATTTATTTATTTATTTATTTATTTATTTATTTATTTATTTATTTATTTATTTATTTATTTATTTATTTATTTATTTATTTATTTATTTATTTATTTATTTATTTATTTATTTATTTATTTATTTATTTATTTATTTATTTATTTATTTATTTATTTATTTATTTATATATTTATTTGTACGATCAAACAGATGGATTATTATTACCTTTGGAAGTAATATATCCCACTATTATTGACGAACCTCCCAAATACATTGAAGTCATGGCAACGGCTGATTCATCGGTTGTCAACTTCCATGGCAAAGACAAAGTTGAGCGATATGTGTTAACACTTATGAATGTTGTAAGTATCAATTCATTGGATAGCATACTAGAGTAACAGTTTCATAACTCTTCCTTCCCCCTCCTCCTTTTACTGCCACTGCCACTGCCACTGCCACTGCCACTGCCACTGCCACTGCCACTGCCACTGCCACTGCCACTGCCACTGCCACTGCCACTGCCACTGCCACTGCCACTGCCACTGCCACTGCCACTGCCACTGCCACTGCCACTGCCACTGCCACTGCCACTGCCACTGCCACTGCCACTGCCACTGCCACTGCCACTGCCACTGCCACTGCCACTGCCACTGCCACTGCCACTGCCACTGCCACTGCCACTGCCACTGCCACTGCCACTGTTCAAAGTATCAAAGTATGATATACTCACAAAGTTATTTTTTCTCAGGTTTCTCGCATATTTCGACACAAATCACTTGGTGTTCGTATTGTCTTTGTAGTGGTCCGGTTAATGTTACTGGAAGAAGACACTGTAAGTATTCGTTACTACATGAATTTTACTCATGTTTAACGCGCTACTTCTTTGCTTTCCTTCGTTCTTTGCTTTCCTTTCGTAATGTAAGGCTTCTTTAGCTTCGTATGCAAATTGTCCCTTTCAGACCACATGTCATTCCCTTGAGAAATGTTCTTTTATTAAAATATTTATACATAAATAAAACAACTCCCAAGGGTGGCATCACATGGTCTAAAATGGGCACAACAAACAACGAAGCTAAAGAGGTCTGTTTATATAGAAAATTGGACTGGATCAATTTTAGTCAAGGTTTACATAAAAGTTACTGTAGATTAGAATCAAATTAATCATTAATAGTTAGATATTTTACAGCCTATTTGTCTCATCAAGTTTCAAAAAAAAAATAACATAAGTTCTAGGATTTTTCAGTTCTACTAGTTTAAAATTTCGTTCTTTAAGCCACGCTTAGCAAGTTAAATTATATCAAATTAAGTATATTAAGTCAAGTTTCTGTCAAGTTTTCGTTATTAACTTTCTTCAGACAGTTTAAGCTCGGATGACCACGTAAAATGGTAGTCCCGCCTCTCCACACTACCTAACCCTGCATCGGAGGGACGTAAAAGAACCTTTGAGGACGTAAAGAAACCCTGACGGTCACCACCCTCAGTGTCTGGCCTTTACTAATGATTTCTTAATGGGTTCATTGTTGGATGGGGATGGGGATTTTAAGGAGTTGGGAATTGCTGCAATGTACCTCAATAAGAACTTTGTTCTATCGTACAGCACCAGCCTGCGGGCAAATCTCAAATAACAAGAAATTTTGGGCTAAAACACGCGCGCCCACTGAAACCGCCTCTCGTTACGCAGCTAAATACTCTTGTTGCTGTTGCTTTTCTTCTGTTAGGAAGAAGTGATGATATCGACAGATGCTCAGGAGAGTCTCAATAAAGTCTGTCACTGGGGACACAAACAACGAAAGGGGTGGGATAAGACAAGTGCTCAATATCATGACCAAACGATATTCTTAACAAGGTACGTTATCACAGAAAGAATAGACCTTTTCGGCTTGGAAGTAATACTTTCCCATTTCAGACCAAGTGGATCTATTTCCAACCCCCCCCCCCCCCCCCCTCTCTCTCTCTCGTTCTTTCTCTCTCTCTCTCTCTCTCTCTCTCTCTCTCTCTCTCTCTCTCTCTCTCTCTCTCTCTCTCTCTCTCTTCTCTCTCTCTCTCTCTCTCTCTCTCTCTCTCTCTCTCTCTCTCTCTGTTGTAGATTGCAGGATTTTCCGTTCTAGAGCTTACACTTAGTTCATGTTTATCTTTCAGGAGAGATTTTGGACCATCGGGTAAGTTTTAATTTTCCGGTATTTTTGCTAATTTACGAATACCTAAGATCAATTTTCTTGTACTCACCAGCATGTCCAACAATCCATCACTTCCATAAATAGCATAATAAGCACAATTTACTTGTCACTATGATTATTGTCTTCTGTTTGTAGGTTATGCCCCAGTTGGCAGCATGTGTTATCGTACTAATAGCTGCACTTTGAACGATGATGATGGATTCCCATCGTCCTTTATCGTAGCACATGAGACAGGACATACGTGAGTTCGTTGGTTTTGCTCTTTTCAGGCCTAAAATTGTTTGTGTGAGTGTATTTCCATTCCTTAAATAAGGAATAAACAAATGCGCAAACTGTAAGGTTCAATTTGCAGACTTCCCTTTGCCGCTGGTCCTTCCACTTCCCCAATCCTCCCCCCCCCCCCCCCCCCCATCTCATTCGACCTTTTTTCCAGTTCGTAAAATACCACTGTGTTCATTATCTGATATTTGTTTTAACAGGGTTAGCCTCATTTCAATGTCAAACTAAAATCACAAATACCAACGATAACGTAAAGAATGCAACACTTCAACAATACAAACTCTTTGATATTCCAAGGACCTTCACACTGGACCAACATGAATATTCTGCACAAAATCGAGGCTCCCTGCATGCGTAAATGAATCTGTAGACAAGGAACGCAGCGGTATTTTAAAAATTCGAAAAATGTCTATTCAATGAACTTATAATTTAGCAGAAACTACGTCTTAGACAGACTTTGATCTAATTTTTTTTAGATTAGGAATGGAACATGATGGAGACACGAACAACTGTACCAAAGATACTATCAAGGGCAGTATTATGGCACCTCTTGTTAGGTCCCGGTTTGACCGGTTTTACTGGTCTAGATGTAGTAGGCAAGAGCTTATAAGTCACCTCAAGTGAGTTGAATTAAGCTTATTTTAAACTAAAATTGGAGATTTTTTAAAAAGACCTTATAAAACACGATCTGTGAGTTTATTGAACAGATTCAAAACCTCATGAATAATTCACAAGCCTTTTGTCGAATTAGAGTGACAATGAACATCGCGGACATGGACTTTTTTACTTCCATAGCGGTTAGTACGTCACTGTCACACTCAGTAAGTCCAAAAAGGCTCCCCACAAGACAGTATGCCAAACTCAAGACAGGGGCGCTAGTCGACGAGATTGTGTGGGTCATTGCTTCACCTAAGCTTTTGGATGCACCTTTATCTCTGATAAAGTCGTCCTTATTAGTATTCTTTATGTAAAGAATACTAATAAGGATGAGAAACTATATAAAGATTTCATCCTTAAAATTATTACTATTCTTTATATAAAGAATACTAATAAGAAGACTTTGTCGGGTATAAAGGTTCATGCACGTGGCGTGTATGGTCTCTCTATCGGATCAAAGGCTTATGAATTATCATGAGTTTTTGAAGTCTTATGACACAAGAGTACAACAATGAGAAACACCCATGAAACGTTGCATTATTTTCTCAAATACCCAGTTATATGTGGTGTCTTGATGACAAGCCTACGGCAACCAACCGCTCAATCATGAATAAACTGCCTGGGCAAATATACGACATGGACGAACAATGCGAGCTGGATTTTGGTGACGGATACTTCTCGTGCGTGAGCGTAAGTTATTTATCTTTTAGTTAATAGAGTCAATTAATGCATCTATTAAGCTCATAATAGAGCAGTTTTCTTCGTATCGGTGAAAAACATGTTGTATATACTGATTTACACTGTACGACAAGCCGTAAAACTAAAATGGCTTCCCCTCGTGCGCGTCATCCAATCCCGAGGCTTAAGTATACCGCTACGATAAAATACGAATGGGCTACAATACGGCTCGCACGTAAATATCTGACCGTGCAAGGTGCCACACGGAAATAATTTTTGGATTCCCCAACGAAATGTCTAATATTTACTTAGAAATCGTTTCTCCCTTGTACGTCAAATCGTTATTCCAAACGGTCGCCTGAACCTTAGCTCAACCTTTACCGTATGCTAGTAATGGTTTATCTTGGTCTTATATATATATATATCTGGATGTGTCTATTCTGATATATATATATATATATATATTTGTATATACCTGTAGTATTTGCCCAACCCGTGCCAGAAGCTATGGTGTGACGATACATCATATGGTCATTACTGTAGAACAAGGAATACTCCACCACTCGAAGGGACTACTTGTGGCGATCGCAAGGTAAGATATTGAGTATATAAGTATTATGCATTCGAAAAAATGGTTTCCAAAGGGTCGTGGGTCACAAACGTATACTATCCTGATTTGACAAAATTCTAGTATCAGTCATCAAACTGAATTGTAAAAAGTTCCTGTTTGCCATGATACCTCCCAGTCCTGGTTCATGAAATCTTTGGACGTCAGTCGAATAATTAATAATCATCTTACGTATTCAATGGATGATGCATGCACTCTATCCTTTAGTATGTGGATCTGGAATATGAAATACTAATGATGGTGATTAATATGTTGTAGTGGTGTCGACTTGGACAGTGCGTACCAATGACAACTGACGGCACATTCGAGATCCCTACCCCCAAGCCAACGCCTAAGCCAATTGATGGGGACTGGACATCATGGAGTGCTTATGGACCTTGTTCTAAGTCTTGTGGACAAGGAGTCAAGGTGCGAGCCAGAACCTGCTCCAATCCCAGGTACATTAACAATTACGTATTCGTCATCATTATCATCATTATCATCATCAAAAACGTCATCATTATCAAGATCATCGATCATCATCATCATTATTATTATTACCATTATGTGAATTAGGACAATTGGCACGTGGCGTTGCGTTGCGTGGTGTGGCGTGCCGTACCAGGGCAGTGATCGTTGACGTGTATCTTATCATTACCACTGGATTGGCTGATTAAGGATTTTCTGCATACGAGGCGAAATTTCACATTCAGATGAATTTGGAAGGCAAAAAAATTGGGAAAAAAGTTATGATATATAGGTTTCCAATTGTTGTTTTTTCCTTAGGCCCAAGCACAGCGGAAAAGAATGTGAGGGGAACGCTGTTGAAATTGCATTCTGCCAAATTGAGGTTTGTAGAGTGCGAGTAGATTTTGATGAACGTCAGTAAAAGTGTTTCCATGACATTAAATAAACAAGTACATTAATTTGGTATCTTCATCGGGAAACACATTTTATCAAGAGTGCGCGGCTGTCGTATGACATGGACACACTGCAAATGATGTCCACCGGCCAAAACCTACCTTGTCGCGACGATAATTCCACGACTTCAACACGAATCAGGATTCTAAAAATTTAGCAGTTATTGACTGACTTATTTATCAAGCAACGTGGCCGCCATAACTTGTGTTATTTCATTATATTCTGTCTTAGCCATGCTCTGGTATTACACCATCGTTCAGACAGACTAGAAGTGAACAATGCGAGAGAAGAGGAGGAACCAAAAGAGACTGGTTCTACTATGACGTATACAAAGGTACAGTTATTAAGATACGATTAAGAATTGAGCTTCGTGTCCCGCCAAGAGTATCTTTTCTCTTTAAGTGCGTCGTTAATAAAACTTTATCGAAATGATCCCAGGAGCGATACAGCCAGCTGATTTGATCGCCTTCCCCGAATGGAATTATGGGTCACTATTTTTGGTTAGCATTTTTCGAGTATTTTCCGAGTTTACAATGTAGACTTTTCTTGTTGATTGAAATATAATTCCGCCATGAGTTCGACTAGCGTTTACGATTAATTCAAAGAAGGAAGAACTCGTAGGACATAAGTTCTCATTGCGAAATAATAGGCAATGCTGATCAAAATGCGTTGTCGAATCCTTACTTCTGATTGGTTGACCTTGAGTTTGTTCTGAAGGTCAACTCAGCTGGAGAATATAGCCAAATGTATTAAAATTTTGCCGAGTGTTGGATCTGGCTGTTGTGGTGTTGCGAGCCCATGAACAACCTAGTGTCTTCTGAATAACTTTTCTATCATTTGTTTCTTAGCTTCACTGGACTGTGACTTTGATAATGGGTTGTGTGGCTGGCTGCAAGATGGCGGAGATGACTTTGACTGGACACCGATTCAAGGCAAGACACCTTCATCAAAGACAGGACCCATCCATGACCACACACAAGGACCTAAAGGGAAAGGTGTGTTAATGTTGGTGTTTGTACTTTCGTACCATCATCCTTCAGTATATACTTTATCTTCATCATCTATGTTCCCCATCCACTGTTAAAGAAAGCTTGGTGCCCACTATGAGCCGGCATCGAGTTTTATCCTACATTTTAATCAATGGTGCCAAGTAATTAAGAGGCGGCAAGAAATAAGTAGTTTGGTCTCTCTTTACAGCCATTCTCAGACACACGCGCACTGTTGCGGATTTTTTTTTCTGTCGCGACAAAGTGGGATGTGGTGGACGTCAATCAAAGCGTTTCCATGACATTTCATACGCACATGTCTCCGTAGCTTTCTGTTTTCCGACAGTGCTATGGCAACGATTTTAATCGACGTCCACCAAAAACCAACTTGTCGCGACAGAAAAATTCGCAAGAGTACGCGTGTCTGAGAATGGCTGTAATGGTATAGAGGCGTCATTCCTGTACATAAGAGAATACTCGCAGTTAAAATTAAGGTGTTTTTATTTCAGGTACCTACTTATTTATTGAGACATCCCGACCTACTGATGTTGGTTGGAGGGCACGTCTTGTTAGTCAACTTGTCGCAAAGCATGTATCCTGTTTGTCATTCTGGTATCATTCTTTTGGCGATGATGATCATTTTGGTGCCTTGGAGCTTCGTCTAAATACAACCACCAAAGAGAAGGTCATATGGGGGCAGTCAGGCAACAAAGGCAATAAATGGATGCATAAGCTCGTGACAATCCTCAGTGTTATGCCGTATAGGGTGAGCTCACAAAATATTCTCAGTTTCCAAAGGCATTTTGGTAAAACTTTTTATTACACATTTAAGGTCGATATCCGTGAAATAAAGCCGTGAATAAAAACCATATCAGTGAAGTGATACGATATCACTTCACGGCAAACTGTCCAATAAAATCTCGCGATATATAATAATATATAATCGACCCTTAATGTGTAATAAACAAATTATGATCGTTTTCCGTATCATATCGCTCACTCGCTCGCTTGTTCGCGATATGACGGGAAAATCGTGAATAAAAACGATATCAGGCCCTTAACATGTGATAATCTCTATTTTTTTTCATAGGTTGTCATACAAGCAACTCGAGGTGATGGCTATCGGGCTGATATTGCTATAGATGACATCAAGTTTTCACCTGGTGCATGTAATTTGGGAATTATGCCTCCAGTGGAAGAAAATAGTATGTTGTCTAATGTTAGCCATGTTAACTATAGGCATGATGATAGGCAGTTATAGAAGAGAACACACCACATAGACCACACGTACCAATAAACCACACCATTATGCGCCATACCCCCCCCCCCCCCACCGCAACACTGCAGATAGCATCACAACAGAACATATCACATTAAACCCTACCAAATAGCACCACATCACATTACATCCCAACGCACCGCACTGCGCCTTACCATACCACACATCACCGCAACACTGTATATAGACGTACTCCATTCATTTAGGAAAAAAAATATCGTCAGAACACATCACACCACATCGTACTTCCCCAACGCACCACAATACTCCGCACCACACTCCATCTCACCATGCCACCACGCTCCATCTCACCACGCCACCACACTACATCTTGGGCAACAAACTGCTTTACACCACACTGCATCACACTACATCGGACCATACCACACCAAATTACAATGTCATGTACAACACACTACAAACACTGAATCACAGCACACCGATACCACCCCGCTACCACCACACCACCACTGAACCCTACGCACCATACCACACCGCAACGCACCACATAGTTATTTACTTTTTATTGCCCTCTGTTTTCAGAAATCGTCATGGCGCCGTGTCACACATATTGCATTTCAAACACGACAGGGGTGATTATTAAGATACCTGTTAAAGATGGCAGCCATTGTTATGAAAATCCTGCAAAACTAGACGTCTGCGTCAAAGGCAAATGTCAGGTAATACAAAAATGTTTACTCAATTGCTTTAACCAACTTTTTTGCCCTATGTTTATTTGAATTTTTTTTTTTTTTTTTTTTTATTGACAGGTCGTAGGATGCGACAGGAAGATTGGCTCGAAGGTTGTTTATGATAACTGTGGAATATGTAATGGTTTTAATGACACTTGTACTATGAATAAAGGAACGATGACCATGTCAACTGAGGGTAAGTACTTCACAAGAATGAATGATGATTAACTGGTTAAAAGATGTGATGGAAGGATGGATGGAGTAATGAGATGAGAATTAATGAGAATTAACAGTGGAATCCACCGAGTGGCTCTTCCTCCACTGCATTCCAATTGGAATTTAGAAGTTGATTTTTGAGGAGGGAGGAAAAACCGGAGAACAGTAAAGATATATAGGTGGATGAATGAATCAATGTCGGAATAATAATGATGATTATTACAATAATAAATCTTTATTAGGGCTGGATGGATGTGTATATATGGATTTATCCCCCACCATAGAAAATACAGCCAATCAGAAAGCAGGAAAGCCGTTGTATATTCGTCGTTATTTCACTCTTCCTTCCCTTCATTCGCGGAGCGTTGATTCTACGCATTTTGTATTTTCTATGGTGTGGGATAAAATGGTTATACGATGGTTTCGAGTGGCATACCATGGATATCCCACTCGTCACTTGTAGTTTCTAGTATACACACGAGTGTTTCCACGGTATGCCACGAAAAACCATTGTATAACTAGTATGTATATAGACCCCTTGCAGCACGTCGGAATGCAGCTCAATTTTGAGGACAAAACAATAGTTTCAAATTCTCAGCAGATTAAAATTCTTTTGTTTTGTCCTCCTAATTGAGCTGCTTTGACGTCACGTGCTAGGGGTCTATATGGATGTATATATGGATGGGCAGATGATAAATGTGAATTTATGATCTCCACGTCTGTTTCGGCTTCTCTCTAATCTGTGTAGCTTCAGCTTTGAATACTCTTAAAACAGAGCACTAATGGGAGAGGGGGGTAAAGTGCACACCATCAGCTCCCTGGAAGACCAGCTACTAGCTGAAGGAATCCTGACGTTAATTAAATAAGGCCTTTACCTTTACCCATTTTATTGTAAGAAAATAACAATAGGAGGTGCTCTCAACTCTGAGAGAAACATTAATATGATAACGAAATTTTCTCTTTCTCTTCTTAAGACGACATTGTAAAGTTAGAATGTCCTGTTGGTGCTACCAATATCTTGGTTCAAGAATACAGTGATTCTAGGAACTATCTTGGTAAGTAAGCTAGCCACGTTGCGCACAGGGCACGTACGACGAAGTGCCGTCTTGAATTTGTAAAGTTTTCAGCAACTAAATAATAATATTCTGAAAGCTAATGATCAACTTCCAATCTGTTTTAGTTGTACAAAACACTGGATATGCTAATGAGACATTTATTAATGGTGGTTCTAATGTTACAAGTCCTGGCGTGTATGAAATAAGCGGCACTAAGTTTGTTTATTCGAGGGATGAAAATATGGAAAAGCTACTTGCGCTTGGACCAATCAAGGAAGATCTTGTTGTCAAGGTAACCACCACTTATTGTTTATTAGACTACTATTAAAAAAATTTCATTAAAAGGCATTAACTCGGAACCGCAACTGTAGTTCAGCGATTTTACTAATGAAAGAACCAATTTCCAGTCCTTTAGCAAGAGAAAACCGACATGAAAGTGAGGCTTAGGTTCATGTAGGGTTCCGTCTCTCTCCGTCGTCTTCCAAAACCTAGTGTTACCCAATCCAATCTAGCCTCCTTTGTAGACGTTCTTAGGGTCGTCACGTCGTCACGCAACGTTTCTCTCCCCACTAACGACGTTACGTTCGTGGGGAGAGAAGTATTGCGTGACGACCCTAAGAACATCTGCGGCTAAGTCCAATCCTAACATAGTTGAAATCGAAAGAGAAACAAAACATTAATTCCATTTAGATGACTTATCTTATTCTATTGACATTTGCATTTTTATTATCCAGGTAAAGAAAAGAAATAATCGAAAAGTATCACCTAGTTTTGTAAAGTTTCAATACTTTAAACCGAAAAAAGAACCAGAGGTTTATATTTGGAAACCTATACGCTGGCTAAACTGTTCCAAGCCTTGTGGAGGAGGTAAAAAATATATTGCCATTCCATACCACATTCATACACTTAGTGGTAGTGTCTTGTCATTCCATACCACAGTTATACACTTAGTGGTAGTGTCTTGTCATTCCATACCACATGTCACACACTTAGTGGTAGTGTCTTGTCATTCCATACCACATGTCATACACTTAGTGGTAGTGTCTTGTCATTCCATACCACATGTCATACACTTAGTGGTAGTGTCTTGTCATTCCATACCACATGTCATACACTTAGTGGTAGTGTCTTGTCATTCCATGCCACAGTCATACACTTAGTGGTAGTGTCTTGTCATTCCATGCCACAGTCATACACTTAGTGGTAGTGTCATGCCATTCCATTCTACATGTCATACACTTAGTGATAGTGTCATTTTGTTCAAGACCACATCATTCATGCAGTTTATTGTAATTTTAAGGAACTCAAGAAAGAGTTTACGAATGCCGTCGAAAGAGAGAGATGAAAAAGATGGAGGTGAAATTTTGCTTGGGAGTTACGAAACCAAAACCGAGGATGAGAAAGTGTAACCTAGAAAAGTGTAAAATAAGGTAAACAGCCTAATAGTTTCATGATAGTAAGGTGCATACACTGTCTTCTGATATTTTACTCTCTGATTCCCTTCTTTGTTATCGTTTGCAAACTAAGAGGACGGCCTTTGGAAATGAAAGTATTAGTGAGGAAACAAAGAAAACAAACAGGAAACAAACTCAAGACAAAAGTTAATATCTCAAAATGAAGTTTTTTTGTTTTTTTTTAATTGTTTTTTTTTTTTTTTTTTTTTTTTTTAAATATTTAAAATAAAAGAATTTCAAACGAAGTTATCTTAATAGTAAATCAATTAGTTTTTGTATTTCTGAACATCGGAGGCGAGTACAGTCTACAATAGAATTTGTTTCTGAAGATTTTTTTTGTTTTGTTTTGAAGTAATACTTGGATAATCAAGAAATGGGAATATTGTTCTGTAACGTGTGGTGACGGGATGCAAAAGCGAGATGTATACTGTGAACGATCAACATTTGGAGTTAGAAACATTAGAGTATCTGATCTATACTGCGATGGAAAAAAGCCCCAAAAGACACAAAAATGCAAGAAGGTACAATGTGTAGCAAGATGGGTAGCTGGTCCTTGGCAAAAGGTAAAAATAAGATTTATAATGGTAATTGAACTAAGTGGAGTGCAATTTGGTCTGATATCAAACGCGCGATAAAAAAATCACACGACCGCGTAGCGGGAGTGTGATTTGTAATCGCAAGTTTGATATCAGACCAAAATTGCACGACACGAAGTTCAATTATCACTTTATTATATCCATTTTGAAATCATACTAGATAGACACTAAATTTGTGATAAATACAAAAGTATTTATTCACAAATAGCCGGTATTTTGTTTCTTTTTGTAACAAAAAATTCCAGTCAAACTTGAAAAAAGCTACAATTTATGTTCCTTATTTGCTGTAATCTGATTGGCTGATTACATACAATCCTGTAATCTGATTGGTTACCTTTTCTAGTGTTGCATTGTGATTGGCTGACAAAAAGATGCGATTCGGACTCAAAATAGTGCGATTCGTGCTTGAATCAATCTACTGAGAGCCAATCAGATTACAGGATTTGCTAGTGGTTTCAAAGTGGATATAATAAAAAAAAAAATCATATTGAAGTAGGGGGAAGCCACTCGTCTTGACGGGAAAGTTCCCGACAAATTCACTAGCCTTTCATGAGGGGCCGCGGAAACAGGGGGGGGGGGGGGGCACTGGTCAGGCTCCCCCCAAAATTGTGGTTTGGATGAAATCATAAACTATAAATTATAAATATTTTTAAAGGCATTTGTATTTTGTATTTTGTAAAAAAAATGTTTTTTGTAGTGCCCCCCCCCCCCCCCCAATGATTTTCATCTTCCGCCGCCGCTGTTCATTAGCATACTTACTTGAGAGAACAATAGACGTTTTCGGCTTGGGGATAATGCTTTCTCAGCATTTCAGATCACGCTTCATTCTCTTGAGACAATGATTCTTTAAGTTCCTTGAGTTGTATCCACATCAAACTCATATTCGTATGTTTTGTCCTGCGCAACCGCTCAACAAAGAAATGATACTCTAGGAAATGACACGGTTTCTGAAAGGCCCAAGCAGGAAAGGTCTATTTAGTCACAGAGAGCTTTTCTTTTATCCCATTCTTATAAAACAATATAGATTCTCGCATATGCACGTTAATTAAATGCTATCATTTATTTTCGTTAGTGTTCCAAGACCTGTGGACGTGGTTTGCACACGCGTTATGTAAGTTGCCTTGACACCAAGACCAACAGATCATCATGGAAGTGCACCGAGGATTCTAAACTACCTACCACTGGTTACTGCCAGCTCATAAGATGTGTCAAGGATGGTGAGTCCGTCTCTCGTTGATGAGCCTCAATTTGCTTGCTTCACCTTTAAGTATATACTTATGGAGCTCCATTTATGATTTGCCAATCCCAAGATCAAAGGAACGCTGTTAACAACCTCGGAGGGCATAGGGTTATGCCGGTGACATAATGTGTTAGTGCTTAAAGCTCTTGCGCCACAATTCAGCCATTTACCAAAATAATTGTTTTTATATCCATCTTGGAGACGAGAGAGAAATATTTTTTGAAAACTCTGGAGATGATGAGTCAATGCATTTTGCTGAATCCATTCCGGTGAAGTCGTTGAATTTTAAAATAAATATACCCCTTCTTGCTCACTGGAATATCGGCTGATAATGTCCTTGGATGAAAAACGGTCCTCAAAATAACACATTTGCCCTCGAAGCTTCGCTTCTTGGTCAAATGTTCTTTTTTCGAGCCTTTTTAAAGGTTGATTCATTCTAGCCTGCTGAACGAAATATCATATCGTTTTCTTGTCTTTTTCCAGCTCCAGTTGTTGTTGGTTTCCTTTCGTGTACATTTGAGGCTGGCTTCTGCCGATGGCGGAATACTCGCAGAGGGGATAATTTTGAGTGGAAGCTAGGGACAGGATTGACACCTAGCCGATATACTGGACCAACGAATGATCACACTTTCAGTTCAACAAAAGGTAATGTAATATCTACACGTCACGCCACATTACGTCACGCCATGTCACGTCACGTCATTCACATCACTTCATTTCATTTCCCTTCATTTCATTTCCCTTCATTACATTTTGCGCATTCAGATTTGCGTAACAATTTAGCTGTGGTAAAAACACTTTTTTAATTCAAGTGCCTTCGTCTTCGATTCAAGCTATGCATCTTCGTTAGAACACCATTTTGAGCCTCTAGTTACCTATATTACTGATGTTCATTATTGCTGTAGCATTTTATTTTCATGTCTAAAACATATTTTGACGGGTTTTTCAGGTAAATACATATATATTGAGGCATCGGCACCACAAAGCCGCGGCGACAAAGCCAGACTTATGAGCCCTCTAATAAAAATCAGTAAGCTCTGTTTAGAGTTTTGGTATAGCATGCTGGGCAGTACGATGGGGACAATCAATGTATACATCCAAACGAAAAAAGGCGAAAAAAAACTCTGGTACAAGGAAGGGAATCAGGGTCAACGATGGAAGAACGCTAGACTGCAGATTACAAGTAGTGTTAGTTACAAGGTAAGCAGGCATACTGCAGTGGCTGGGGAGTTTTGTTTTTCTCACGGTCTATGGTTCCACTTGCAGCAAAAATATGCAAAACTGTAAACGTCTTTGAACAGTCAAAATCACAGTTCCCTGCGCCATCTTGAAAGGTAGACGTGCCTTTGCATTAAAGCGAAACGGTGAGCTTGCAATGATAGAGACATGTGAATAATTGTCCAAGGTGTTTAATAAAGGTCTCTATCATTGCAAGCCCACCGTTTGTCTCGCTTTAATGCAAAGGCATGGCTACCTTTCAAGATGGCGCAGGGAACTGTGAAAGAGACTATTGCTGTCAGGTTTCATTTCATATTTATTCAAAAATGATTGTCTGACCTATTTTATTATTTAAATTTCTTGACGTTTTAGCTGTTTACCAGCCTTGTTAACGTTAATGAAATACAGTGCGCTCGTGTCTTAAAATTAGGTGCGCACGCATGGTTTGGAATTAGGTGCGTGCTCTAGTACCAGTCTTGGTGTTAGTGTTTTTAGGTAACAAGCGCTACAGTATATATTTACGCTAATTTACTAACCGTTGCTAATACGACTGTCAAAACAATTTCACGTATACGCCACTGTTTGGAACTGGAAAAACATTCATATCATAATAATAGTACCATATAGACAGGGGATGGGGATGGTTACGATATTTCAAACTAAGTGGACGTCGCATGATTTATCTTCACCACCTCGCCCCATTAATGACCGTTAAAAAGACTAACTTTCACGGCTTACTTGTTGACAAGTTCAATTTTCCTTTTTTCTTGAACGTAGATTGTTATCGAAGCCGTGAGAGGTAATGGATATTCAGGAGATGCAGCTCTCGACGATATAACAGTATTTTCAGGAAAATGTCCTAAGTCCAAATACGGTACGTTATGTAACAATGTCAAAATAATGGGATTTCATGCACTGGGACTGGGATTTAGCCATTTCTGGGGTGGGGATTGTGCAAAAAAAATATAATTCTAACTCTGTAACTCGGACTAATATTTTACACTTGGACTGGGTTTTTTCAAAATGTTGGGCTGGGAAACGGGATTAGAAATCCCCCCCCCCCCCTCCCCCTTTAGATCCCTCAAGAGTACCTTATAACCAAGCAGTTAACCATTGGTATTTCAATACCCTTAATTCAATTCCATTTTTCTTTCACCAGTCAAAACCGAATGTGAAGGGGATATTTCAAGGTATTGTAAGCTCGCAGTACGATACCAGTGGTGTTCATCAATAGCTTGGGGTGGACGACTTTGCTGTGACTCATGTTCAACAGCAGTTAAATATCGACAAAGAAGAAAGTCCATGCATTAAACCTCTTGGTCGTTGATTTTATCCTATACTCCTATATCTTTTTTTCTTAAAATTATTTACATCTTGCCCGTTTACATGCACAAATCGAACTTAAAGCTACTATCATATTCTTTAATCTGTCATTTATTTTAAAAACTAAACGCGTTGCTTGTGGCATTTTAATCAATGGAGTAATTTTTTTTGGCATGAGATGACACAGGACAGTAAATAAACAGGAAAAAATCTGCGTAAGATTAGAGCTGTAGCTTCTATTTAAGCTAAAAATGCAAGATGTTTTTTTTTTGTCTCTGCTCAGACATAGACATTTCTTTCAGTGGCGTAGCTGCCTCTAGGCAAAAAAGGCACATACCTACACAAATTACGAGCAGAACAACTCTCCAGAAAGACTCCCCTAGATAGATGGCTCCTTCACTTTGCTCAGTTGGTCGTTCCTATACTAAAATTCACTAAAATGGGACCCTGGCTACGCCACTGTCGTTTAAGGCCCTTTTTACATCGTGAATAATATACATAAACAACTTCTCATCCTTTAAAATTTTCACTTAATTCCATCGTCTTAAAAAATGCGTAAGCCATCTGGATCACGTGACGTGATTTGAATCCTACTAAGAAACACCGACAAAATATGATATTGGCCTGTATATGCGAATATAGAGAAATAATTATACAATGTTTAAATAATTCCCTTACGCGATCTTATTACCAAAACACTTTGCATAAACTATTTGTTGCCATTTTTTGATGCACTTTTTAAAGATATTCATGGCTTAACTATGTCATTTTGCCCAGACCACAGCTATTTGTGAAAACTTTGAAGCCCTTGAAGATTTAATCCTAATCAAAAGTACAGAAAATATTATAAAGTTATTGCATTGTTTTGCTGAAAGTTTATCCTATTTGATCGAAGCATCGATCAAATGCCAAGCTATCCTTTCACTTGAGCTACTAAGCTTTAGAATATATTTATATCTTGAACGCCAGGCGAAGTTTCTGCAAATAGCTGTTTATTTGCAATAGACCCCTTCACAGTTCCCTGCCTCATCTTGAAAGGTAGCCGGCCGGGGATCGAAGCGAGGTGAACGGTGAGCTTGCAATGATAGAGACCCTTTTTAACACCTTGGACAATTATTCACATCCCTATCATTACAAGCTCACCCTTGTCTCGCTTTGGTAAAAAGGCACGGCTACCTTTCCAGGTGGCACAGGAAACTATGAAGGGGACTATTCTAATGTTAATAATATCAAAATGTATACATTTTCCCTTGATTATTGATACAAATATTATATTGTAATATTCTTATATTGTAGTTTTATTATCAAACCTGGTTTTGATACACTCAAAAGTTTAAAGTTTTTTCATGCATTCGCAACGCATGCTGGGATAGGGGACCAGGGAAAGCGAGCTAACTGCTTCAGGCCTTTGTATCCAATGCATTACGATCCTTTGTTCATTCACTTCAGTCACCACAAAATAATGTTTCCAAGTCGAGGTACGTTGGACTTGATGTGTTCATACGCTTACTGTATTTATCAACTTCAACATCGACTTGGAACCATTGTTTCGCGGTCACCCAAACCAATTCAGAAAAGGTTTATTATCACCCGGTCATGTAATGATTATTGTTATCATCTTTTGATGTCCGTGCAAGCCTATCCTGAAGCGCTTAAATGCATGCGAGACTTGCTTGTTCCATCCCAAAAGTACGTTAGAATTGCGAATGTGTATAGCATCAGAAAGTAAATTGCAATGCAATAGAAGATAAAATTGTGCAATAAGATATACTGTATAAAGTTATTTTCATTAAACATTTTTTATTGTCTAAAAAGAATTTTGTTAAATCAAGTGTCAAAGTTCCCCTTTTCCCATTGGCCAAGAGGTGCCATGTGATGTTCATCAAATTTTTCACTTTTATCGACAACCGTTCTAGATCTGTTTGGTCAAAAATGCTGATTTCAAACCGAGAGAGGCTGGGACCAAGGGGGAAGTCGTTAGTATTTGCCCAAGAACACTTCCCTATTGTACATATATACTTATTTTGAAAGAAAATGAATAAATAAATGAGAAGAAAAAAAAATGAGAATTGACAGTGGAATCCACAGAGTGGCTCTTCCTCCACTGCATTCCAATTGGAATTTAGAAGTTGATTTTTGAGGAGGGAGGAAAAACCGGAGAACCCGGAAAATCCCTCGAAGCACAGGAGAGAACCAACAAACAACTCTACTCACATACGACACCGAGCTCAGCGGGACTCGAACTCGGGTCGCCTTGGTGAGAGGCAAGCGAAAATCGAGTGAAAATCGAAAGAAAGAAGATTTACATAAATGTACATAAATTATAGGAATGTTTCTGGGTTCGAGATCATAGGAAGACTGTAACGAAGTTAATATTCCTTTTGTGCGCCAGTTGTTCTAACAAACAACACTCATGCAGTTCCACTGGCAAACCATTATTATTATCATTACTCAGTTTTATTTTCTTGGCCTGAAATCAGGCAATGCTTGCGACTTCCATCCGGAAAAGACAATAGCTAGGTCCCAGCCTTTCTCGGTTTAAAATCAGGCAATTACATTTATTCCCGGGTGAATGAGAAAACCCGAAATGATTTCATTGACAACGTAAGTTTTTAAACTCTGCAATTTACTGTAAAGGCCATCTGTACCAAGCATTTATATTAAGAGGATCCTGAATTCCAGCACAAAATTTCGAAAATTCCAGTCCGCCATCTTGACGTCAATGTACATGAAGACTGCTGACCTAAAGACTTGCGGAAACTGGAAAGAAGGGGACTGGGTGACCGGAAGACGTATTTCTGACTCTACCGCGCAGGTTTGGAGGCGAATAAGTCGTAATTCCGCTGTGCAACTGATTTGGTGATTAAAAATTAATATAACGAACATTTCAATTTTTGATGACTTTATCAGGGGCGATATTGAATCCCATTCCCATTTTGACAATTTTGTTTTCCATTCGTTATGGCTAACTCCCAGTCCCAGTTAAGTGCACGAAATTATATTTTACAAACTCCGAAAAATACCACATTTAAAATAGCAACGAAAAATAAATGAATAAAAAAGAAACAACATAACAACATCTGACTCAGTGATATGGAATTTCTTTTTTTTCTGCAAAGTTTATTGCCATCATACCATGCTAGCTAATCTAGAATAAGCTTTTAGTTATTTATTGGCTACTCCTTTCAGTGATTTAAATAATCTTAAAAATATCTTGACTACATATGCAGATAATGAGGTAATAATATGGTAAAAAATTCTTGCAATCGTTTATCTACATGTACAGATGGTTCTTAAATAAGGACCGTTCGTCTATTACATCGCAGGGGGGGGGGGGAGCATGATTTTGGAGATGGTATTAATTTTCAAAATCAAATAAATGTTGGGGGGGGGGGGGTGGGATTTTTTGGTAATTTAAAAATACTGTGCGGTACAATTAGGTTTTGTACCATCGTGAATCCCAGTAACTCCTTAACAAGAGTAAATATTTCCTAAATAAGGATGAAGAGGGGTC
Organism: Anthopleura xanthogrammica; assembly: GCA_964019055.1. NCBI lineage: Eukaryota > Metazoa > Cnidaria > Anthozoa > Actiniaria > Actiniidae > Anthopleura > Anthopleura xanthogrammica. The sequence goes on along the minus strand of OZ025219.1, from coordinate 3,080,412 downwards.
CATTTTTATTTGAGATAGATTTACGGGGTTACAAATTGTACTTAAGGCTTTTTTTCCGAAACCCCCCCGTGCATGCGACGTAATAAACGATTGGTCCCTTAAATGGTTTAGGCTTGGTGCTTCAAAAAGTATTTTGTCTTGGACAGGAAGTTCGAACACTGAACAGTCTTGAACACTGTTTTAAGTGGTTCATATGTAATAAATAATCATTTTCATGACTTGTTGTGAATAAGCAATATTGTTCTATATATAGCTTAGATAGTACACATGTGTGTGCACTCCTATTGATCGAGATTATTAGATAATTATTTGGTCTGTATTATTGAAACTTTCCAAAGTTGCCATCCACATGCAATGACGTTTCATTAGTTTGTAAATAGAGTATATTAGAACTCAGTTTGAAAGAGAGGACCCAGGATCATAATTTAATCAATAGGACTGTCGCAAAGCTGTTCCAGCTCTAGGACGGCCTGAATCTTCTAAAAGATTAATATTTGAAAAAAAAAACTGGTTGGTTGGCATCAATGTTTTGGGGTTAATTTTCAACTATATGTAATGTCACCTTGCATTTGCAATGTCATTGCATTAAATGATCCAGATAATTCTAGCTATGCTGTGCTCCTGCTCAGATGTTTCGCAGTCAGTGCTTTGGTAAAACTGTAACACAAGCCTGGAATAATTCTGGAGCCCAAGGATGGTTTGGTTCTGAAGATGTATGGTCAATCTACGCAATGAATGTATTATTGGTCATAAATATTTCTACTGATAAGGAGGTGGGTTGCCTTTGTTCTCAGCTTCAGGTGTATATGATGGCAGTTTTGCCTGAGGGTACCCTGGTGGTGGCATTTGCTGGTATCCAGGAGGAACTCCTCGTATTACAGGAGCTATAGACTAAAACAACAAATAAATACTCATTAGTACTAAGCATTAGACATAAAAATATTATTAAAATTGGCTGGGTCAAAAGTTAAAAAAAGGCAAAAAAAAGTTCTACAAAAAATTTAAAAAATTAAATTAAAATAAAAAATATAGACTAAAGCAAGAAATAAATACTCATAGAACGTATTAGACATAAAAATATTATAAAAATTTGCTAAGTCAAAAATAAAAAAATAAAAAAGTTATGTCCTCGTTTTGAAAGGGTAGTTCAGACTTTGATTTGTATGAGCGTGATTAAAATATATGCAGACCACCATTCCATAAAAAGAATTGGAAGGATGTCAATAATTGGAAGTGTTTAGTACACAGTTATTCCAAGGGTGGGCCCAGGAATGTTTTTGAGAAGAGGGGTCCAAATGTATAATAACCAAAAAAAATTATGCTACCCATGCATGGCAAATGATGATTGAAACTAGGGGTTGTTGACCAACCCGTCCCTTCCCCTGGATCTTTTTACTGGGATATTATAATGTAATGATTCCCTGTAAAATAACATATAATTTATGTAAAAAAGGGAAAAACAAGGAGTTGTAAAAGGGTGGTCCAAACCCACCCCCTGGATCTGCCCTTCTATATTTATTTATTGATCAATACTCCAGTTTCAAGTTCTCTAGTCTATTGCTCAGAGTTAGCCATGATAGCATGTAATATTTATTCTTTTGTATTAATAGTAACAGCCTGTGGTAATGAGGCAAGGAATGTACATACACCAATTTCAATAAAAACAAGGCGCAGCCAAAAGCAACAAGTGACAAGCAACAAGTGACAAGCAACAAGCCAAGACCAGTACTGCAAACAAAGTTTTATTCAGCTGAATATTCAGGACAAAAATTAAAGAATCCAAACAGTTGCAGCCTACAATAAATTACAAAACAACTAATTCTAAAATAATTGCATGTAAATGATGAATAAGGAGTAAAATGCAGATGTTCTTTGTCATCTTGTGTTGTTGCTTGTTGCTTTTGGCTGCGAAAACCTTATAGTTTATTGAAATAGGTGTATACACATGAACAATACAATTGCTTTACAATTCCAGGGGTTGTGCTCTCCATGCAGAATATTTTATGCACAATCAAGACTATATATATAACACTTAGCAATAGAAAATTTGACACTGGAGTATTCAAATTTAAATCAAATGATAAATGGATAAAAAAATGTGCAAAGCTTCTAACATATACGACAGGAATTAGTACACAAATTACCTCTGTTCCATAGATTGTTAGAGCTGGTCGGTTTTCCTGAGCTACCACTAGGTAATGCCTGCGGACTTGTCTACGATGGATTTTACAACAACATGCTCCAAAGCACATTGACATAATAAGAACAAAGACAATAAAAGCTACCCAAAACCCTATAAGAAGAATAAAAAAGAATGAATAAACAAAGTACATAATATATTATTAATATTATTTTTTAATATAATATGTGGGTACGTAAAATGTAACAGTGTATGGATGAAAATGATAGAAAAAAATGAATGGTGATCATGATAAAATAATTCATAAAACATTAGTGCACAGAACAGCATATATGTAGTACAGGAAATCATGGTGCACACAACACAGAACAGCATTTCAGATTACAGTAAAGCAGTAAACACAGAACAGCACAGCACAGTACATCATGGTATGTGGAACAGCATAGCACAGTACAGCATGGTAGGCAGAACAGCATAGCACTGTATAGCATGGTATGCAGGACAGCATAGCACAGTACAGCATGGTATGCAGAACAGCATAGCACCATATTGTAGCATGGCCCAAAAAACAGCAAAGCATGGTGCGCACATCACAGAACAGCATAGTACAGCACAGCAAAGCACTGTGCACACAACACAGAACAGCATAGCACAGCAAAGCAAAGCATGAACAGTGCACACAACACAGAACAGCATAGCACTGCACAGCACAGCAAATAAAGCATGGTGCACACAACACAGAACTGCATAGCACAGCACAGCAAAGCAAAGCATGGTCACATGCAAACAAAACATAACAGCACAGCACATAACTACATATCATGGCACAGAAATGTAGGACACAGCACAGCACATTTACAAAGCAAAATTACATGGCATGGCACTGCATGGCACAGTACAGCAAAGTACAACAATGCAATAGACAAAGCATCATTGTACATAAGCAGGATACGTACAACATGCATGGTGATACTTACTAAAGATAAAAAGTCAATATATGAAACCTTTAAAATATATAACATGCCAATAAATAAAATTATATAATTCTCATAACGATAAAAAATATGAAGACAATAGACGTGTTTGGCGGTAGGAAGTGTTTATTCAGCAAAACTACACACGGTAGAAAACACTTCAACTTGGTGTGGGTGGGTGGGAGAAAAAGCGAAAATATAGAGTAAACTAGAACTACAAGCTCTGTACACGAGGGCAAACAAGCAATATGATATGCAATATCCTGTTGCACTTGTGACAGCTGGATACAATGACAATTAACATTTATGTACTATACATAAATACACACTGTACATCTATTTCAAAAAACGTTTTCGTTCAGAGATCTGAAATGGGTGATCATCTGAAATTTAACAGAATTTTTGTGTTTTCATGTTACTTTTCTGGCTAAAATATGAAAATTACATTCCTAACTCAAAGTCCTCAAAGGTCATGAATGCTTCATATCCCAAACTATTGAAGCCGTCTGCGTTGTTTAGCTTTGAATATATTGCATTTTGAAGTCACCTGTTACTCGGTCTCAGATTTCAGATTTCAGTTCTCCCACCGACAACATGTTTTTTGAAATAGGTCACTGTATATAGTACTTACACCAAAGGTAGTCTTCACTCTCTTCATCACAACAAATTAGTTTTTCTGAAGATGAGTCGAAACAGCAGTCACCACTGCTGCAGTAAGAATCATCACAAGTTAGTCCAACCTAAAAGTAAAAAAAAATGTCAAGGTCTGGCATATACTGGCTGCTTTATTTAGTGTTTTTCCTTGATAGACCACATCGGCTATCTCGTTGCTATAGCTATGCACCACCCAATTCAAATCAATTGAGAATAATATTCTTTGTTTGATATCCCGTGGAAATTTTTTGGAACGAAAGTTCTTATTCCCAGAGGTTTTGAATTGGGTGGCAATGTACATAGCAACGGTGTTATCCAATTTGGTCTATTTATCTTCTTTTCTCAGCAATGAGGCCCTGTTCATTTCCCGAGCTCTCTCCCATGCTTTTCCAACCTCCACAAAAATCAACTTAAAATTTCCAGTTGGATCTAGCTGACATAAAAAGCTTAAATAAGAAGCTTGATCTGGCTCGATCAAGAGATTGAGCATAAGCATTTTACAATGACATGTAAAAATGTTGAAAGTGAATTAAAATTTTTTCCATGGATGATGTCATGATGATGCATTATGGGATAGAAATGAAGACAAGCCAAGCCCAAAACTCATGCTAATATATTGCTGCAGCATGTTTTTTTACTTTTTGTTTCTAAATTTGTGGAAAAACTATGTTTTTTCAACTTATAAATATTGATCTTGTTCTCCTTGTAATGGAAGCCTTATTCACAAAGTTTGTCTGCATTCCAATCCCAGGAGGCCTTGCGATATCTATTTTCAGTAACCATGAAAAATGCTATTGACAAATAAAACAGCTTTTTCCATGCTCCCTTGTTGTGGATCAATGCAACCCTGAAAGAAGTGTGGAGCTTATCAGACTTCTTGAGTGCTTTCAGCACTTTCTAAGTGCTTTATTACTCAACACTGGGGGAATAAAGCTGTTTTATTTATTTTATTATGTAGGAAGAATTTTTTTTGTAGTTTTCAATGTTGTTTTCTTACACTTCTTTGCAAAGTTTGAAGTGCATGTGCAGATGGCATCAGTAACCATGCTCAATTAACTAATATTGCACATTTCTCTACCAATCAGCACACACATACTATCCAAACTATTTAATAATGTAGTAATAGACCCTTTTATAAGTTTCCCTAGTTTGCCGATCCATATATATATTTATAACTTACTGTATGGTTAGGCTTCAGTGTGTATTGTCCATGGGTTGTCATAGAGACCACCTAGATTAAAGAATATCAGATACATATTTAGAACATATGTATTATTACATTTTTTTATCTATTTTAATTCTTGGAATATATTGTGTGATTTTAACCTGCGGGTTGTGCCAGTAGCATGGGACGGTATATGTCCCGTTTCGCACACACCCTTTTGACCATTTTTTTTTTCTCTCTCTTCTTTTCTGATATTATTATATAATTTATGATGTTAATATGGTCAATAAAGCTGTTAAAAAAAAAATAAATAAAAAAAAAAATGAATAGTGCTAACTTAAAAGAGTCAGGACCATGAATTAGAAGATAATTTTGGCAATTAACAGCCCACTTAAAGACACATGTACAGTCAGTCAGGGATATAGTGAGGACCTATGATCTGGGGGGAGGCACTCAATGGCCAACAATCGCTGAAGCAAAAAAAGGGATGAGATAATTGCAGACGAAAATAAAACAAAATGAACAAAATCGCCACAACAAATGTGGGGATCAAACTGTCACTAAAAGACTGGGGAGGGGGGGGGGGGGGGGGACCCAAACTAAAAAAGTAAGAAAAAGATAAAAAAAAACAATAAGCAAACAATATACCATTTCAACCTCAACCTCAGCCTCGATAGCGTGCAATTTATTCTTTAGAATTTGACTAAAACCTGTGGAAGTTTCAAGTGTTTCAATAAATATTTTTGAAAGCGCTCGTGCATCTCGAAAATGGTTTATTATTACCGTGAGCTGTAGTCAATTCTAAAGAATATAATACACACTATCAAGGTTGAGGTTGAGTGACGACAACCATGAAATGGTCTATTAACTAATTACCAAAAAAATTGAACCCCCCCAGCCCTCCCCCCCCCCCCCCCCCCTCGCTATGCTACTGCAGTCAGTACAGTTTCAACCAAACAACATGGAACACTGAATTTTTCATTTGGGGTTTGCATCCATTTTGAATTGCTGAGAAATGGGAGATAAATGAAGTACTTTAAGGAGGCTCCCTAGAGTTTACAGGTATTTGGAGCTATAAGAGAAATCCTTTTATAGCAAAAGCATATCTGCATATCGATGCCTGATAGACCAACCATATTAAAGATTATGAGTTTAGGATTTGTTTGTGGTAGTAATGATCACGTACAATGTTACCATAGCAACGCTGCATCTGTCATAAAAAGGCCTATTTTTAACATTAAAAAAGTAATAACTCGAATTTTCCATGGTCAATATTCTTCTAAATACATAATATAAAACCCCGTTGGTTTTTTTATAATATAACTGCGGCTTAAAAAAATCTTGACATCAGAACGTGAGATATTGAGAAATTTTGATTTTCCTGGATTAAAAAAAAATCTGATGTCAGGATTTCAGTAGCATTTTGTGAGTTGCCTTTTTACAACATTGTGAAAAAACTGTATACGTTTGGGAACATTTCACCATGTAATTTTGAGTTAATTTCATTTTGAATATAGAGATAAATGAAGTACTTCAAAAGTGATAGCATATTAAGATGATGCAGGTGTACAAACAAAAGTTTTCACAAAAACATTCATAAGAGGCCGCATAAACAAATAATTCTTATTAAATTTTTATCGTGATGAAGTAAACAGTTATTGAGTTATTTCTTTCTAAAGATTTCCATCTCTTGTGAATTAGTGTTGGGATTCATGCGTGTTATTTTTTGACATACGCAATCGATATTTAGAAACTTACTTAATTTACAAACTAAAAAATCACAACCATAATTCTCTATAGCATAAATAAAGCATAAGAATCTATGTACGACTATAATAAGCTTAAATAAATCTATCATGAATATATTTGAGATTATTTTTAAAGCTTTATAAATTCTACATTCGATTAGACAACAATAAAACCATCATAAATGTTCGTCAGCATATTTTTGTTCTTTGTCATATATTTTGTACAAAACTCCTAGAAAATGTTAACACCAATTGGTAATCCTTAAAATATATTATAATTCGTATAGTTGTAAAGATTCATACCTGAGAAGGAAAGGACAAGAATACAACAGCACAAAACCAGAACCACAAGTCGGAAGCCATCTTTACTGCAGTCATGTGACCTTGTGTTCATGCGTGCAGTTTATCAGGAAACTATTTTCCACAGGAAGCCCAAAAGGCAATTATTCTTATGCAGGAATCAAGCAAATTTTATACACCTCTGAGACTCAGTGAAGTTGGGAGGGGAATAACATTTTCAAAACCTCCCTCTTTCTCTTCAAAAATTGCTCAACAATGCTTCTTACGTCTTTTAGCACATAAAAAGCACAAGAAAAAAAAAGGACCCGGGAAAACTGCTAGTCTCATAAAGCAGAACTCAATTATAGACGGAATGCTTATGAAATGATCCGAGTGAACACCAAATGAAAAACAACAACAAACGAAAACAACAACTACACCAAAACAAACAAACAAAAGCGGAAACAAAACAAAAAACTAAACGGCTATCGAGGTGCTGAAAATGTCTTGCTTGGTGAAAATTAAATTGCATTTCAGTTGGATCAGCTTAGCAAATTGAGTGTGTGAGTTTGCGCACGGTGGAGGAGGGTGGAGGGTATAGGGATCCATATTGAAGTCAAACAGTATCCGCTAAAATGAATTCGGAAGCGAAATACGGTGTTACTGGTGATAAAGTATAGCAGTGCTCGATTGAGGGATACTTTTGTACTGAGCTGAGAGATCAGTATCATCATAAAGAAGAGAGACAAAAAAAATTAGAAAGAAAGAAAGAAAGAAAGAAAGAAAGAAAAAGAAAACTGAACACTGCATGAAACGAAAGTAAAGTAAAGTTCTTATATTTAACGCCGGTAGTTCCTTCAGTTGAAATTCAACTGCTATCAATGGAAGCCGACGGTACGCAACTTTACCCCCTCTCTCCACCATGTTCTGTTTTACGAGTATTCAAAGCTGAAGCTATACGGATTAGAGAGAAGTCGAAACAGTGGTGGAGATTATGAGAATCGAACCATGGACCTCTAAGCTCCGAAGGCCGCGCACTAACCAACTGAGCTATGCCTGCCCATAATGATTGGTTGATGTGGTCCTTACTGCAACGGGTGGGCCCATGTCAGTAATAACGGGGTATATTTTCCTTATAAGTGGATCAGTGCTTTGATAAGCAAAACCTATAATAACCATGGCAGCAATAGATGCATGTCCAGGAAGGCTCGACGCTCCATGCAAGTTTGTCATGTTTTCATCATTTATTAAATACAATCCTTTCTAAATATATCGATGCCGGATTCTTATGTAAATAAAGTCATTGATCATCTTACATGTTCTGGCTCCAAGCACCTAATTCTCGATCACGTGCACTTTTCGATCCTACAATAATTTGTTTTTGTTTTTTGTTTTTACCCTGCATGTATAGGCAGCGTTCGGGTGCATTAGAAGTCAATATACTTACAGAATTTAACAACTTGCGCTAGAGCTTTATATGAATTCAGTTCGCCACTTTTTGGCTACATCGTTTTTCTTTTTAATAGTGAATTTATGCATTTTTCGCTGTCATTTGATTTAAATATTTAAAATGTGGTATATATGCAGAAAGAAGTAAGATCCTTTATGCAGTAGTGGAGCAGCTATTTTCTTCAACATGATATTGTCTATTGAAATTCATTTATCACGTACCATAGCTTCTCACTTCGAAGTGCTATATCCTAACGATTTTGCAGGGAGCCGCTAAAAGCTATAAAATCCAGCCCGCCATCCTTTAGTTCTAGATCTTGTCAATAAACTTGACTTATTTTGTCACTCATTACCCTTATCACGTACATGCAGAATGCCATCAGTTCGTGAGTTTTCCAAAACTTTGTTTTGCAGCTGATGAGCCTTCATGATATCACGGTTTTGAATATGGTGTTTAAACTGGCTGTATCGATGGAACATTATTACTGCAACTAGACTCTTTCCGAACGAGAACTTTAATACTCGGGCGACGAGGAAGTGAAACTCGTGGCAACTTCTGAAGCGTTGCAGTTGTTGACACAAGACTCTGTTCCTCGCTATTGTTATTATTTGCCATGGATTCTTTTCGATCATGTTCAACAGGATTATGATTGTATTCAAAGTCATCTTGTCGTTTAGAGGCGCCATCACCTCTACAAGAATACTCACAGAAAAGTAAGATGATGGTAAGCAGGCATACTAGTCCAATCATCAGGAAAAATAGACTGATGGCCATAGTAGTTGTCAGTCACTTTTGTACAGCTCCTTAGAACGGCGAAACACATGCTTTCATCATTACAATTCTGAACATTATTTTGCTGGCGTCTCAAGAAAACTATATGACAGCTTTACTAGTCTTGAAGTCTAACCGTAATCAATGGCCATAAGCACCTGTTAATGAAAATGACTTCTAATACATTATCGACTAATCTTGAAATTTCATTGTTAGTCCAGTAATCAAATACGAAGATCTAAAAAAACTAGTAATTTGAATTCAGGTAGGCTAAATCTTTCTATTGTGTTTCTTAACTTAAGGTTCTTTGTGTGAGGTTCTCTCAGGGGAGAGATGAAAAGCTAGCCTTGTGCTAATGGATTAATTGATGACACTTGACTAATGCAAAACACAAGATGTGTACTGCTATGTACAACTCGTGTTCAATGCTTTATTCATATCGTGCAATAAACAACAGGTTCTTTTTAGATTTATTGATCATGTTAAATATGAAGTCTAAATGTACATGTACTGATCCTAGAAATGGCACTTCCTCGTACACTTTTTCCTCGTACACAAATTTTCATAATTTGACTCGCACGTATCATATGACCCGTTGTTTTATCAGTTTCATACTCACATAGTTTTCAATGTCGCATTTTACCTGGCGTTTTGAATAACTAAAGTCTCCAGATAATTTTTCTATTATTGCCCTAAAGCACATTACTGTGTAATTGAATTATATTCACTCTCAGTTTTGCACTTATTTAAAAATTAATTTCATTCTGTTCACTCAATTCATGATTTTCAAATTATTTTGCTACTGAGCGGACGATGTTATTTATTCGTTAGTTCAGTATGTAGTTTTTCTTGATATGTCTTTCTCTTTGTTTGAAGTAAAGATTATCAAATTGATTTTGTAGTCGGCGCGGTCCCAGACCGTTTTCACCGTTTCTCCCTGAAAATAGTCGGGTTTTTCTAACTCGTTTTACAAGCGCTACTCTATATGAATGCAAGCTTTTCTCCAAGACTGAGTCGTTTTATGTCATTTAAAGTTCTGATGTATGGTCAGACTCATGAGTTCTGCCCGATCCACGCTCTCAGTTATAAAATATTCAATACAAATTCAAATAACTGCAAGATCTATATCTATATTAGCTATAGCAGTCCATTGTATTGATGTTGGTGTGGTCGCGTTGACGCATCGTTGACTGACAACATATGAGAAGCCTGTAAAACGTAATTTCATTGAACGATATATGCAAGTCAGTTAACAAGTTTCCTTCACCAAAAATTCGGAACATAACCGAATCGAACGCGCGTGCCGTTGGTACATTCTTCTCTTGCTACTAATGCTGTTCCATGCCATGCCAATGCAACTCGCCAATACAAGATCATCAGACCAAAATTGTACTTTCCAAATGTGCCACGGAATAAAGTCTGAGACCTTTATTTCAGTTCTTCATTCAATCCAAATGGCTTCATTGTCAAACCCTATTCATTTTTGAACCCACCAGCTGATAGTGGCCCCAGTGCGTCCGTCAAACTGACGTCAAATTGTTATATTTTTCTGCTATTTCATCAATCATTCTACTTCAAAAATGGAGTAAAATCTTCATATTTTGCTTTGGCAGTTTGTAATTCACTGAGGTCGCATCTGAGTCTTCATATTCGTAGCCATCGTGGAATTCTAAATTGTTTTTACATGCGAAGAGACAAAACATGATGATAACACCACATATAGCTGCGCACATGACTAGTGCAAACACCATTACTACGCCCTCCATGGTATCCAAAGTCTTGTATGTAATTTTTGGTAGCGCCTTATATTCTCTGGTCAACTCTTCGTGTGTATACTAATAGTCAGTACAACAACCATTGTATTACGCATGAATGATGATGTCAAGGTCACATTGAAATAATGAAGAATGGACAGCTAAGAGAAAAGATAAGAAAAGCTAGAACACAAAGAAGATGATTCTATACTACAAAAGTCTAGAAAGGACGTATAGGGATAAGGATCACCAAGATAAGAAATGGGAGCGCAGATAAAACCAGGAGAAAGAAATGTAATAGTAAGAAGAAGAAAGAAAGAAACAAACAAACAAAGAGAGGAAGAGAGGGAGGGACGAAGTGACGAAGGGAGGGACAGAAGGACGGAAAAAGTAACAAATATAAGAAAAATAACTGAACCAAAAAAAAAGAGAGAAAGTCAAACAAAGAAAAATGAGAAGAAATGAAAGAAAGCAAACTATGTATGATAAAAGTCCATATCGGACAAAAGGACCAATTGGAATTAAGGGAAAGAAACTAAAATGAGTATATATATGTAACAAAACAAAAATTATTGGCAAAGAAAGAAAATATTAAAAGGAATAGCTAGGGACGAGCAAAGGGAGGACGAAAGATGGAAGGAGCCATTATCATGAGAAAATTAAAGTTCAAAAAGACTGAAACGCCAGGCGGGTATGATAGAATCCTTTTATCACTAAAGTTATCAGGATAAAGTCCATGCATATATTAGAAATGGCTGCTGTATATGTAAGATATGATATTTCATTTCTTTTTGTTTCTAATATTCTAGACATTAAGCAAGTAGTAAAAAGTCATCACCATGGTAACTATCAGGGTTTGACGAGTTTTATTTATTATTCCGTTTTGATGACTTCAACAATCTGTGAAAAGCTTGCAATTTCATTTAAAATAACTCTATCAGGCTAGTACTAGTTTTCATTGAATCTCATGCAAATAGTCGTGCCAAGATTTAATGTTTACATATAAAACTAAGAGCTTTGGTCGTCATGACAACGCTCTTCAACAATATTAGAGACAGCGGTTTTCATCAGGAAAATATGTTTTGAAATCTCTCTTTCGATTCGTTTTTTCTTTCTTTTTGTGGCTTCCCACTTGTTCCATTGATTGGCGATAAATTACCATCGATATAAATAATATATTTTCCCTAAATTACCTTTGATTTCTGATCTTGACTGAATCTAGCGGATCTTTTTCTTTCTGTAACTACGTCTTTAAGTGTACTCAAAATAGTGGCCGGCATGCTTTTATAGAACTAAATTCTGAAATGTGTCTACTAATTTAGACTCTTGTACCTTTTTTTGTCATTATTATTCATATTGCAATTATTATCTGTCAGAAGATGACGTTCTTTCTGTAGCAGCATACGCTGTTATAACTGCCAGTTTTGTTAGACCTTGACATACATAGACCAAAGTGCTATTTGTGTACTATTTTAGTTCATAAATGAAGGTATAGCATGTAGTAGCGATAGTTGTCGTCAAATTGATATCTTGAGAACGTTAAACAAGCAAACATATGTGATAAAAATCATATCCCGACTTCATTCTTTAAAGCAGGTGAATTCTGTTGTTTACACAACATCTGATGCTGAATGAAAGACTCTAAAACAAATAAATCAGCTCGAATATCCAACTTACGATTATCAATTCAGATATTTCAGCGAACGTAAACTTAAAATTATCGCTTCTATTGGATGATAATGTTCTAGTTTCTTGTATTCTTGGCTGTATTAATAAGTGTTAGGAGATTTTGGGAGTTTTTCTCTGATAAATAATATGTCAAATGGTCTTGGATTGGAGCAGCATTTTTGCTTCACTCGTATTTCTTCGCTTCTTGGACCATCGTCAACTATCAGCAATTCATATGTATTCGTTTTCTTGGCTTTTCCAAAGACAGTCAGGCTCGCCAATCTATCACTATCTTCGTCGTTTACTTTATATGGATAATAATGCATAACGTCTTCGTAAGTGGGTCCAATTTTAGGAAGTGTAGTAATCTGTTGTTTTGTCAACTGTTTTCGATACTGAACGCCATTTCTGTAGCTTGGTAAAGAAACTATATTTGGCTCGATACGGCCATTTATTTGTCCTTTAACCGACATTTCTTTTATGAGAATAGTCTCCTCATCTGCTGGTGTAAGCGCTAATTTTTTTAGTCTCACGTCTTCTTTGTCAATTTTTTCGTTTCTTTCCCCTCTGACACCATTTTCTAGTTCACAGTCAGTGTCTTCTTCATATTGTTCATCCTTGTACTTCGTGCATATTTCTTGCGCTGCTTTCACGACTTCATAAGCACTGATATCCTCATTCCCCGGTGGAAGCATTGTTTTAGGAATCGAATACGCTCCGTAATCAAGTCCTTCGTTAAAGCTCGATTCAAATCGTGAAGAGCCATCTTTCTTCTTGAGTACCGGTAAAAGGACTGTAATTGAGCTGTCATCTTTCACTTCTTCTTTAAATTTCGGTTTTATCGAACTGCTTGCCCCAATCAAATTGCCATAGTTATTCCTACGAGCATATCTACGACTTATTTCCTTCTCTTTTTCTTTTAATTCTTTGATCTTCAAGTTCATAAGCTTCTGACTTTCCATTCTAGCTCGTCGCTCCTTCGCCATCTCGTGTCGATATCTCTGCCGTTGTCTGAGAGATTCATTAGAATAACTCTGATAAACAGCCTTGCGAATGCTTAATACATCCACATTTGGATCCATCTTTTTCCGGTAGTTCTCCAGCAGAAAGAAATAGTAATTGTAATTCATGTTGTACCGAATGGAGTTCGCTTTCAATTTCAGTGGCTGTGTTTACAATCAACCAAACTGCAGGTGAATCTTTCAATGACGCACTATCGTATAGGCTATGTGTGTTTCTCAATGGGAAACGTTCCAAAGTAAATTCAAACGAAACTGTAAAAATATTCAATTTTTTTTGGTTCTTGAGTAGACACAAAAAGCTGGAGACAAAAAATATAGATGCATTATCGCAAAGTACTTACGGAGTTAATTTTCAGTCAAGATAAAACATAGGAAGTCTGATATTTCGTGAGCGGATACTCAGCGCCTGGTGTTAAAGCTGTTGGCTTACGTTCATACGTAATTGATGTCTTTGAATATGATGAATAGCGAGATGAACTGGCATAGCAACTAAGAATGAAAAACACTTTCTTTAATTCTTTTATATTTGCTTTTATAAACGAAAACACCGCATGTGTTTGAACTAATGACGCAGAAGATATGTTCGCTTTGTTATGAAACAGTTGCATCGGACCAAAGGGAGCCCATTTTGGCAGAAGCCACAACCAAACAAATATATGTTTTTGTACAATTTTGTATATTATATAGAAATTTATAAAACCAGAGGGATTGATTGGGAAATTGTAGTTTTACCACTTAGACTGCGCGTCCTGAATTAAATACTGAAACAACATTCCAAAAAGTCTGCCAGACCAGCCTGAGACTAAAATCTATAAAGATAAGACGATGCTTTTGAATCTCTTAAGCTTTTTATTAGAGCATGCTTCGACAGCATCCTCAGCAAGTAAGGCAATTAAATGTATGAAATTGATTATTTCGCTTGCTGACGAAGAGAGTAGATATTATCGAAACATGTTCTAATAAGACATGTTCTTCAGCCCCCCTCCCCAGCCCCCACACACTTTCTTTCCTTTTTCAAACTAGTCTTTTAAATTTTCTATCTTAGCTCTCCCCCCCCCCCCCTCCCCCGACTTTCCCCAGCCCCCTCTAATTTCCTTTCTACCCACTCCCCCCCCCCCCCCACACACACACACTTTAAAATGTTCTCTGCCGTCGCTGTAAGAGATTCAAAATAAGGCGTCGATCGTCTTAGCTTATCCCTAAAGATTTTTTTAAAACAACTTTACAGAGAAAGCAAAGATATAGAAAGGTAGTAAAGAAACATGGTTGCACGAAAAGAGAAAGAAAAGAAAAGAAAAAAGAAAAGTATTTTGAAAACAAAATCTTAAAAACAAATTAAAGAGGAATTACGAAGATGGAGAGAAATAATATTTTCTTAAAAGCCCGGCAAAGACTTTGCCATGCAACTATTATAGAGCTAAAAAAAAAAAAAAAAAAAAAAGAAAGGAGCCAAATAATAGAGCCAAAAAGGAAGACTAAGAAGAAAAAAAAAAATGAAAACGGAGTAACTGAAAAAAGAAAAAAAAAAGAAAGTTACAAAACCTTAAGAAAGGCAAACATAGAGAAAAATAGAGACAGAAAGAAGACATTCAAAGAAGAAAAAAATCTAAAAAGAAAAAAAGGAAGGGAGGAAAAAAATAAGATATAAAGAAAATTAGCTTCTCTCTAATGGGGTTGAATGCTGGTTTGGACATTTTTATGTTTTTTTCCCTCATTAATTAGATGTTTAAATTTTAACAGTTTTTAACTTTAAAAAAATAGATTGAATATTCTAGTAGTAACGCTTAATTTCAGACAATCACGCACCCTACTGTCACGCATGTCATATGCTAAGTGCCATTAGCAACATAACGCGGTCCGTTGCCATCGAGAAGCCTTTCCGCAGCCAAAACAAAAGGTTCGCATGGACTTGAAAAGCCAGCCTTCTACCGCGATTATGAGGCGATAATGGCTGAAAGGATTAGCATCTACATTGAAATATCTCCTTTAGCAACCATATTTGACTTTCAAGATACCTAAATGGTTTGTTTGGATGGACACCAAGTTATTGACTTGAGGTAATAACAGACTCAAAGATGCTTTTCAACTCCCCACTCGCCAGGCATAGGCCAATGAGTACCATTGAATTCGAGCAACAACTAGACTATCTTTGCCAATGGTTGGACGCATGGACAGACGTTGAGGTAAATTATAATTTCCACTTTATCGCAGTCAAGCTAAATTATAATAATCGCGCTCAGTATTTAACGGATTCATTCAGCATAAATAACGTACTAACTGCAGCTTTGTGTTTATAGCTATCTAGAACTAAAAAAAGAGCTGCACAGTTCGAGCAACATATAAAGTTAAAATTCAGCTTTGAAAGTTCACATAACTCGCCAGTATTTTCGTTTAGAAACCTAGCGAATTACTTAATACCATTTGTACAATTTTTCATTTTAATGAGAGCTCTAGTTAATCTTGTCTTACAGCGCATTATCAATTATGTAGTCTCGTTTAGTCTCATATTTTCTAGCCATGTTCTAAGTCCTTAGTATTGTACTTTTATAAGGCTTTGTGTTTACGAATAAGATTTTTTGATTTGTTTTGAGATCGAATGTTCAGCGAGTGAAGGACATTTACTTGAAGTAAATTTAAATGCTAACACAATAAAGATTTTTGTTTACATTTGAGCCCACCGTTCTTTTATCTATCATATAACAGGATGCAAAAAGTCCTTTTGACATATAATGGTGTTTATAAAATAAATGTAACTACCCGCTGAAGTCTATTTGCAAAATTTACCTTATCTTAAGGTTCAAAACCTTTACAAAGAAAGTGATCTTTTTGAGTAAAATTCAAAAATAAATATTCCATTGAGGTAATTAAAATATAGAATTCATTAAGAGCGTTTCTTGTTGGCTTTCTGTGCAGAATAATAGAACGATGGATATTTTGTGTACGATTAGAAAAAATAAAAATAAAATATGGAAAATTTGTTATTAAATCGACCATTACAATTTTAAGGATTTTGTAAATCTCAAAAAGACTTCGTTAAAAATATTGCAAAAAATATACAAATCATTAATTGTGTATTGTTTTATTAAAATAGAATAAATTTTCAGATGTTAAATTTACTAACATTGTCAAAATATGCTTTTTCAGAGATCTAAAATAATTGAGGTTTTGCTGCCAAGATGTGACAGTGAACAGATATCATTTCTTTGGACAGTAAGTTTTTTACATATTTATTGGGCATATAAGAATAAAAAGATTAATGCTATCTATGCTACCCAAGCTTGATGCATTGTATAGATTTTGTAAAACTGATATCATTTACGACATGGTTAAAATTTGCGAAGCTTCCTGGGATGATATATTTCTCCACATGTGCTAAAAATGAGACAGTGAACTAAAAATTCAAAAAGAAAAAAAGTTGTATGGGAGTGCTGGGTCTGTGCCTACAAGTGAAAAGAAAGATGTGCATTTGCCATGAGTTTCCTAGATAATAATATTGTTTTAAATTAATTGAGTGAACTTGTTGTTAACAGTGCGATGCACCTAACTGTAGCTGCCCAATTAATTTTTCTACAAGTTGTTTAATGAGGCATCATAGCCAGCAAAGAGACTAAAATCAATATCGCTGTCAGGTAAAGGTTTGAATTTTGATAAGAAAACTCGCTCATTTGTTTCAACTTGGCATGTTTTTGGTTCTTTCCTTTGCAAATATCAATAAAACCTTTGCTGACACGACTTGAACCTCACATGAAATATACAAATTCTCTTTCGCTAATTGGATACTCACTTGTAAAAAAATTAATTGGGCTAGTGGCCACGGTTAGGCACATCACACTATAATGAGAAATTTTGCAGATTTATTAGTAAAAATTTAGCCAATCAGAAGATTTGTGCAATCCTCCCAGATTGTTGTGGAGTTGCCTTGGTATACTTATAATGACACGTACTGTGTGAAAGGTTTTTGCTATTATATGTGTTCATACTTAAATGAAAATTTATTTAATTCTAATTAATAGATTTTTCAAGCTTAGGGTTCTTTGTATCAGTCAGGGTATTGTTTTGTTCTAATTTTTTTTGTTCTTGGCTATTGTTTTATTGTATCCATACCACAGGTGTCCTGCAACATCAAGAAAGAGTCAATTTTGTTGATATCTGGTATATTGTACTATTTATAAGTATTTGGAAACATTTACATGTTATTTTTTGATAGGTTGTTGAACCTACTCTGCACAGGGATTTTATGTACAGTTCACTGAATGCTTTTCCAAGAAGTTCATTTAACCCAGTATCAATACCAATATGCAGAGAGGTTCATAAGAAACTAGGCAAACCACGATATAGAGTAAGATATAGCATTACATGTTACAATTATTGATAATGTTACATTATTTATGCTTACAAAAACTCCAAGGTGTATTCATGTGAACCATGTGGTATGGGCTGAAGTTGTTCAGAAATGTAGACGCCTGGTTCTGGGAAAATAATGGCTTAAAATGTGTGTGTGTGGGGGGGGGGGGGGGGGGGGTGGTGCCACCCCCCCCCCCCCCCCCCTCATCCCCAAAGCCCTGCTTTCTCCATGGTCCTTGTGACATAAGTTGCAATTAGCCACTTATTTCATGCAATAAACTCAATGATACATTCAAGTTGAATTAATTTGCAATATTATGTACTATATTTGCTGATCTCAGGTTTAAAGAAAACATGATTTCTTTTATTCTATAGACATTGAAGCTTCATCGTCTCAACAGTACCATTCTACATGATGAGGTATCAGCATGACTATTATAAATTAATTAATTAATGTATTTCATTAATGGCCACTCTGTCTTATTTCAATAACTAAATATATATCATTCAAATATGTAATCAGGATGAAGTGAGGCAGTGGTCTTCAGAATCTGTTTTACCCATTGTTAAGACTCCATCATTACCAGCTTCCCCATCCAGGCTAATCAGACATCCTCAGTGAGTATTTTTACATATTTACCTTTGTGACTTATTGCTTAATTATTTAATTATTGTACTCATCTGTATGTCTTTCAAAACATCCATCCATCTCAATCAGATGATCCATCCATCCATCTCAATCAGATGATCCATCCATCCATCCATACTTTCAATGAAATGATCCATCCATCCATCCACCCAACAATCCCAATTATTTATCCATTCATCCCAATTATTCATCCATCATTCCTTTCGCAACCACCCATTTGTTTTTTTCATTTTTCACATTAATATTGAACAGTTTGTTCATCCATAAATTAAATGAAATAAAACAATAAAGCCAGTAACCCTTAATACCTCATGACATGAAATTGTCGCGTCATAGTATTTTCACGTAATTAAAGTAAAGTAACGCGAAAAATAAGTGTCGTGAAAATATTATGACGCAAAAATTAAGTGACCTCCAATTATTGGAAAGATAAAGAACTATTGACCACTAAGAAAGAGGGATTAAAGACGTTATTATTGTTTGGGAATCAAGTCATTTTGTCCAAAGAATGTGCATATTAGGAAACATAAATAATTTATTCAATGAATTTGCGAAATTAAATTGACCTAGAATATGATCTTATAGCAAAATCGCGAAATTAAAGAGTAGCGAAATGTGCGACTACCGAAATTTTATGTAATAAGTTAAAACATTTTTGTTTTCTGTTATTATTACAAAGATCACCCGAGGGGCCTCTAGAAGCCAAAGGTTCGTGGAAGTGTCTTACTACTTATTTTGGTGTTCGTCTACCTGGTATACATACCCCTAGTCCTACTCCATTATCAAGGCTGTCTTGTAGATCGTCGTACTCCAGATCAGCTCCACCTTCCTTGGCGAAATCATCATCGCAGTATGCCGTGAGAAGACACATGCAAGATGAATATAAAACAGTTGTTGGCAGTGGAAACGAGGAGAAAACAGCTGATGATAGTAATACATGGTATGTGGTTATCGCTATCTTTCCTCTGTTTTGGATATGTAATATCCTCGTAGTAGAAAATATATTCATATCCTCATATAGAAAATTCACTGTGTAAAGTAAAAAAATATATATCGACTGACCTTAGTCTTTTATCCCAATCGTTGGCCCTAACATAACTGTAACTTATTGTGACATTATCATGATGTCCTTGTTACAGCGATCTCCAATCACATGCGCGAAATCGTACAATTTTCTGCTGCAACAAAAAAGGTCTCGTTGGACTTCTATCGAAGTGTTTCCATGACATTGTCGGAAACCACAAAGTTTTCAAGGGCACGTGCCTATGGTATATTTTGATTGATGTTCAAGAAAACCTACTTCGCCACGACGACGATTCCGTTTGCGCATGCGTGACTGGATAGTGAAGAAAATAAAGGTCATCCATCTCAGCTGCGCATGCGTTGGTACCAATTTACTTTTCATTGGTTGCATGTAATATCAACAAAATGTTCAACAATTTCCAATGTAAGCTCCTTTTCCATATGAATACGATTTCTCTTCTCTTATTCCCTTGTTCATACAGGAGGCGGATCTATAAATCTAAATCGTGTCCCAGCATGCAAGTTCCTATTGGCAGAAAATACCACAAGACTAACAGACATGTAAGTCATTTTATAATGTTTCTACGATATTTTTTGTGTGTCGGGTGATGGGGGTGAGGGCTGCGCTGTTCCATATTGTTGCACTCATGTGCGGTGCTTAATCGAGGACGGCGCTCGAATGAGTAAACTCGTTGATGTCCAAAACAATTGTCATCTTACGGGACCCGATTTAGAGGGGTGTGGTGGGGTTACATGGTACCTACCAGGTGAAGTGAGCAATAGGCAGCACAGCTTAATACATAATCTATAGACCTTTTTAGCTTGGGTGGTTTGTTGTCCCATTTCAGACTACGTGCCATTCTCTTGAGAATAAGATTCTTTGTTTGAGTTGTATCCATATTCATGTGTCTTCTCATGTGCAACCGAATTTCTAAGGAACTTTTCAGTATCTTAAGTTTCCTGCTAATAAAACAGGAAGTCAAATGTACGTTGATGGACTGAAGCGCAAAGACAGACTTACCAAGTTTCGAACCGTTCGTATTCCAGAACACGAAGAGGCGGTTTAATAATTAAAATGGCTGTAATGATAAGAAAATACCTTATTGACGTCTATCTATTGCTTATTATGTTTCAGATTCGATCATCGAGTGACCATGGCAACCATATCCCAAGACTCAGTTCAATCCCTGAAAATGCTCAGTGTGCTGTGCAGTGGTTTGAAGAAAAATGGAACAGTTAGTACATCCCTAACATAATAACGTTTTAGTATATTTTCATTTATTCATTCATCCATTCATTCATTTTTTCATCCATGCATCCATTCATTCATTTTTTCATCCATGCATCCATTCATTCATTTTTTCATCCATGCATCCATTCATTCATTTTTTCATCCATCCATCCATTCATTCATTTTTCCATCCATCCATCCATCCATCCATCCATCCATCCATCCATCCATCCATCCATCCATCCATCCATCCATCCATCCATCCATCCATCCATCCATCCATCCATCCATCCATCCATCCATCCATCCATCCATCCATCCATCCATCCATCCATCCATCCATCCATCCATCCATCCATCCATCCATCCATCCATCCATCCATCCATCCATCCATCCATCCATCCATCCATCCATCCATCCATCCATCCATCCATCCATCCATCCATCCATCCATCCATCCATCCATCCATCCATCCATCCATCCATCCATCCATCCATCCATCCATCCATCCATCCATCCATCTCGTCATAAGCTAACGTAAGGTTGCAATTTATCTCACATTAGGTTGGCAACGTAATCAGTTCCTTCAGTTGTTTTTACGTGTTTTAGAACCTGCAGAATTGTATCTAATGTCTGGACTACTGGCGGTAAGAAAGTCTTCAGTGTGCGAATTACTCACTCTCTCGATCCCCATCTTTACCCACCCTACGTATCATGACCACCCCTTTTCCACGCCCAACTATCAATAACACCGCACCCCTTCCTCCCCATGAAGACGAAAGGTGCAAGATCTTAATTTTTTAAAGTTTTTCTTTGAAAAGCAAACACTGTTTATTGTTTATGTTGTTGTTGTTGTTGTTGTTGTTGTTGTCGTTGTTGTTGGCTGTGTGTTAGATACATACTTTTTTTTTCTTTAGGTTCGTCAGTATCGGGACTTTATCTCCTTATTACCTGAGCATTTGGCCTCAAGAATCCTTTCTTTATTATCACCTCAAGAGCTCCTTATCGCAGCACAGGTGAATAAAAAATATAACCAAAAGCAACAGTTTTTCTGCAATATTGCACCGAATCTGAAAAACTTCTAAAAATGACATCATTAGTGGCGCGCTCGAATGCCAGGGATGCTTTAGCAACGCCACTTTTTGGATGTGAATTTAACTTTGCATTTTGTAACGAAAGTGATGGAAATAGACGATATACATGGACAACGTAGACAAGAACGTTCATCGAAGTGAATGACCTATGAAAGATCTATTTTGCGTCTTTCTAAGTACACTTTTTACTCGAGAGAATGAGAATGTTTTCAGGTGGATACGAGAATGCCCTGATCAAGCACCCACACTTTTAAAATTCCCCTGCGCTGCCTATGCCAATGTCGGCGTCTGCGTGAGTTGCATGTTGATTTACACGGAATCGTTGCACTGAAACTGAAGATTTTTATCATTTGACATTAATGTCGAGACAGCTATAGAATTCATTTTCAATACAGCTATATAGCTTTCGTAATACGCATGTCGTCCTTATTCTTACTTTTATGCGGATAAATATTTATAATGGTCGATAATTCAACCAATCACTTTGTTGTTTGCAGGTACTTAATTACAGCGCTTCCCAAACACAAGCGCGAGATTGTGCAATTTGCTGTCGCGACGAAATTAGGTTTTGCTGGAAATCAATCAAAAGCGTTTCCATGACATCGCATATCCACGTGCCGGACAATGTCATGGCAACACTCTGATTGATGCCACCAAAAGTTTATTTTGTCGCGAAGGCAAATTGTACGATTTGCGCCGTAAGTCAATTATGTTTTGTCTTTCTCATAAGGTCAG
Organism: Anthopleura xanthogrammica; assembly: GCA_964019055.1. Taxonomy (NCBI): domain Eukaryota; kingdom Metazoa; phylum Cnidaria; class Anthozoa; order Actiniaria; family Actiniidae; genus Anthopleura; species Anthopleura xanthogrammica. The sequence goes on along the minus strand of OZ025219.1, from coordinate 3,057,709 downwards.
TAAAAAATGGCGTCGCATGGCATCCAGAGATGAACTATGGCAAGCAAAATGCAGGCGAATACATGTTGGTAAGTAAAAATGTTGAATTTGCAACCAGGATTCATAATTTTAAATCAATTAGTTGACTCTGGTTTGTTTTAAAGTATGTTTTTTTCAAGACGTTTCGATCTGGACTCAGATCTTCTTCAGTTATCGTTACAAGTGAATTCGTTATGTTGGTAAGATAAGTTTCTTTTCAAAATGACAATTGTGAAATCAGTTTGGTTTAAGTAGTATATATTTCTTCTGTTGAGACTGATGGACAAGGGATGTGGCCACCATGTTTGGAAAAGACTGTCATTCTAATATATGATGACGGTCATGAACTCTATAATTCCATCTAGAGAATGCACTCTTCCTTTAAAAAGCGTTTGGAACCATCCTTTCTTGAAACACTTTTTTCTATCTTTTTTTTACAAATAGGAATTCCTCTTCGAGTGCCAACCATTTGGAAAGATATATTTAAAGAAAACTTGAATCTAAAACGCAACTGGGCCACCGGACAGTGCAGAGTAACAGATATGACTGGACACACTAAGAAGTGAGTGAGTCATGTATGGTTGTTTGTGGAACAGAATATGATAAGCATATGATAATAGAGAATAATATGTGTTGCATTATTGAGTGTGATTCTTGATTATTTTTCAGTGTGTTAACTGTTTGTCAGTACCTTGACAAGATTGCAAGTGGAAGTCTTGATAAAAGTATAAAGTACGTGGTGTGTTGTGAAATACAGCAATCGTATTAGAGTGGTTAACGCTTGGATTAAATAATCCCAGTCAACTACAATGCACTGCGCGCCGAAAACAATGCAAGCCGCCATTTTTTCTGCCAGGAAAAATAACGGTTTTGTGGGTGAAGTTTGGGAATCCAGTTCCATCGGTCTTGTTAGTCAAGCTAGAAGTTTTAAAACCATTAAGATATAAGGATAAGTAGCTATTTTATGCTTTCCGTGAAATTTCATAAATTTTGGCAACGAATGTAAGGTAAATTTCGTATATGTAAACAATGATATAGGCACACAGTGCATTGTAGTTGACGAGGATTCTTTACTGAAGTAATTCATCCAAGCACAACGCGTAGTTACTGTTACGGTTATAGTACGGATACGAATTTGCCGTATGTTTTCTCACTCATACGAAAACCGCTCTATTGTACCACTTTGCATAGTAGTGAATTATGTAAGACGCTGCGCGGCATTTCGTACCAACATTATCGTTAACAGCAAACATTATTATGCTGAAAAATCAAAGCCATTTCAAAGTTTCAAACAATTTTTCATTTGAAAAAAAAATTCAGCTAGAGCGGTATACGTATGAGTGGAAACTGAATACGGTACTGACTTACACGATACGACATTCCGTAACATTGAAATGGCTTCCCATAAGAAGTGTTTTCTTATGAGTGGGAAGCATACGGTACTGACTGACAGCACTTACACGGTACGACATTCCGTAAAATTGAAATGAGATTGGTTATCGTATGAGCGCGAAACATACGGTACTATAACCGTTTCACCTACTTGTTCATTTCAGAATCTGGGATTCTAGTTCAGGCAACTTGTTGATGACTTTAAATGGACACACGGTGAGATTTTTGTTCCATTCAGTTCGTTGCATTTTCTATGAATAGAAAATCTTTATTATAGGTTCGCCATTTTCCATAAGCATCGGTTCAGTCGTGACTGACAGCCTTGAATCGAGGCTGCAAGGTAGTTTCGAAGGGTTATTCAAATTTGAACCTTTCAACCTCGGCTGAATGCTTTGTGTTTGACCAGTGAACCGATGTATGGAACGTGGCGAATAGTTTGTAGCAAGCTAGTTAGAAATTAACATCATCTGACCAAATCCGTGACATAATAGCTAGGCGTGAATCCAAAGTGGATCAAATGGTTATGCGAATTTTGTTTTGTTTCGTTTCGTTTCGTTTCGAATGTACATGCAGAATATTTTCTCACACCTAAGCCTTGGGTTCTTTGTTGCTCAGATTTCTTTCCTTCATCAGACTCGGGTCAAGGATGTATTTGGCGGGGCTCATCCCAGAAACAAATTTTCCACTAATACATTTCTTTGTACGTGACAGAGAGGTGTATGGAGTCTGCGATTTCTTTCCACAACAATGCTGATCAGCGCTTCATATGACAAAAGCATCAGAGTAAGTATGGATTGTATTTGCTGGGTTCCAAAGACGGAGTCTCATTCCAATTCTTGGGGAAAATCCCAGTTGCAAAATCCAACTTGAACTAATTTTAAAGCGTCTAGTCATTCGAATAGGCCTTTCTTAATATTTATGCATGAAGACCTTAGCCTCGCGTTCATGCAGCTCATTAGATATTACATCGCGACTTGCAAAGGAATGACCACATTTAATGTATTCACATACTTGGGTGCACGGGCTTTTTGATGCGAAGCTGGCTGGTTTTACCAAATAAAGGCATGAAAAAGCTTGTTTGGGAGCAAAAAGCCCGTGCATAGAAGTATGCAAATATATTATATGTGGTTATTCCTTTGCACGTCGTGATGTTAAATTTAATGAGCATGCATAAATACCAAGAAAGGCCTATAGAGGATTGTTACCTGGTACAGTGTTCTATCTCTCTTTCTTAGGTCTGGAACCTTCGTACAGCTATTTGTTCAAGGATTCTTCTGGGTCACGAGGCACCTGTGTGGGCAATAGAAAGAAAAAAAGATATTCTGGTCAGCGGTTCGGGAGATAAAACAGTAAGTTAAATGATAAGAAATATGTGAATAATTGTCCAAGGTGTTAAAGTGGCTTTACACTTACCACATTTTTTCGTTTTCTGTATAAAAGACTTAAAAATAGCTGATAAGCGCTTTCACAGTCTCCGAATTTGGTCCATTCGTTTCCCAGATTCGATATAGCTCTTCTAAGTAATGAAGTAACCAATCATGAAGCATAAAATTTTATATCTATCCAATGGGAATTTAAGAACACTTCACCGACATATTGACATTCATACTAGTAATAGTCCCTTTCAAAGTCCCCTTCGCCACCTTGAAAGGTAGCCGTGCCTTTGAATCGAAGCGAGACGAACGGTGAGCTTGCAATGATAGACATGTGAATAATTGTCCAAGGTGTTAAAAAAGGTCTCTATCGTTGCAAGCTCACCGTTCGTCTCGCTTCGATTCAAAGTCACGGCTACCTTTCAAGATGGCACAGGGAACTATGAAGGGGACTACTTGCAGAAGATAAAAATGGAGTGCCTCCAACGTCCCTCATATCCCCTCCCGCCGCAACTGGCATCAGCGGCAAATTGCATTGGTATTTGTAAGAAGCAACACCACTTCATCATTCTTGCACATTGCAAATGCTATGACGACCCCAACAACTACGAACTTTCTTTATCTCGATCTTTTTTTCGGAAAAGTTGCAATAATTTGTCTGAAAACGATAAATGTTTTGAGATTTTTTTGTGGTTTATTTTTAGGCCAAGTTGTGGAATATTCGTCAGTGTAAGCAGCTTTGTACTTTGTTCGGACACACGTGTTCTGTATTCTGTGTGGATCTAGATGACCAAGCAAAAACAGCCTTTACTGGCTCAGCAGACAGAGTATGTATAGAGTAAAACGCTTCGACTAACATATTTATTATTCACATATTTGGGAGGCACGGGCGTAGCGGCGAGAGTGCTCACCTCTCACCAATGCGACCCGGGTTCGAGACCCGCCAGACTCGGTGTCGTATATGAGTAGAGTTGCTTGTTGGTTCTCTCCTGTGCTTCGAGGGTTTTTCTCTGAGTCCTCCAGCAATTTTTCCTCTACAAACATCAACTTCTTAATTAAATTCCAATTGGAATTCCATTTGACTTATAGCCACTCTGTAGAATGGACACTGTATGGACTACTTAATAATTGAATTTATCGTTATGGTAGACTGTCCGTATTTGGGATGTTGCTTCTGGAGCATGCGTAGGAATAGTATACGCTGGTCAGTCGTGTGCGTCTGCGGTCACAGCAATCAGTTTCGATCAGGTAATTTTTAAATAAACAGAAAACGTTTGTTTTATGTTGGTTGTTAGAACTTTTCACGATAATATTGATATCATTCTTTTCCCCTTTTCAAGAGCTTTTTTTAGGGCAGGCGTAGCTCGGTTAGTGCGCAGCTTCAGAAAAAGAGGTCCTCGGTTCGATCCTCAGGATCTCCACGTCTGTTTCGACTTCCAATGTTCTGTGTAGCTTTAGCCTTAAGTACTCGTAATAAGGAGCACTGATAGTTTGAAAGGGTCAAGGGTGTACATTTAGTTCCTGGAAGACCAGGTACTAGCTGAAGGAACAATGACGTTAGATATGGCCTTTAAACCTTATCAAAATCGCAACACTTTGGAATGGTCTAATAGTTGAGAGGTAGTGGAGTTCCCCTTCAGCTCTTCAGTGTTCACACTGGACTCACTGGCCCATCAATTTGATCTGACAGCTAACTCCAGCTTGCTGGCCGAAAATCAGTACATCTTTACGAAAAGTTTGAAATTATCCACGATTTCTTCATTGAAAACTGTTTGGCTTTCTCTTTCTAGGGTCATTTAGCCGTGGCCACGGGTCAGGTTATCTCGTTATGGAATCTAACAACAGGCGCTTGTTTACAGGAGCTTAAAGGCCATAAAGGGAGGTTAGTATAATTATTCGTTTATGTTTTTGACGAACATGTTTTCTTCACCCCCGTGGCAAAATGTCAGTGAAGGAAATGAAATGTGCTGCTTCTAGTACCAACTCGCGTTACGCAAAATTCTTAACGTAATGATTTTGGTGTTGCTGACGTCCACTTTGCACTGGCTGGTAGAATTTTTTTTTTTTTTTTGCGTTTCCCTATTTTTGAAACTTAACTCCGAGACATTGTATAACTTATCTCTTAGGAAGAAGTTATTTTTTTAAATCAAGGAATGAAGCGCATGGCAGTTATATCTGTACTAGCTGAAGGGGAATGTGTGCGCGTACCTGCCTGTTTATGTGTTTTGGAGAGGGAAAAAACATGTTATCTTTGCATTCTTGATTGTTCACTAGAATTGAATCAGTACGGCTGCGGTTTTTGATGGTAAATGGGAAGAAAGAAAGTGGGTTAATTGTCAGCGCAGGTAAAGACTCTATGATCAAGTACTGGGATATAGAAGAGTAAGTATGGTCTCTATCTTGAAATGAAGGACTGATGGTGATGACGATGTAGGTAGTAATATACCTTTTTTCAAAATGGCGGCCGAAAACTCATATGAGTGAAAAACCAATACCAGCACTAGAAAGAGCACCTTTACTTTAGTAACCTTTCAAAGATTCATTATGTCAGGTGTTATAGCGGCCGAGAAAAGGTTTTTTGAAAATCGATAAATTTACAGACGTTTGTATAGCTGGGGGTGTACGGCCGCCATTTTGGAAGAAAGGTCTATTATGGTGAGGGTCCCAGTGTTTGGTTTTTTTTTCTTACTTTTTTCTTTTTTAGTATCAAGTGCATCATGGAATAGCATTATTTGTTTTAATAGCACGGAATGTTTTTTCGTCCTTTTTATAGCTGTTAAGTTTTTGCCGGACGTCTTACTCCCCCCCCCCCCCCCCCCCCTAATCCTCTAAGCAAAAATCGAAAAACACAAGCTGCTCCAATCATCTTACTCTGAGTTCTGTAGTTTGGGGTCGCGTTAATGAGATGTTGTTGAGATGCGTACAAGAGCGCTGGCTCATCGCTACTTACAGTGTCCATGTTTCATCCATATTGATGCATCTTATCAAGTATTACAAACATTTAAAGAAATAATACGTAGGGGAGTTTGAGATGATCTTAAAGGAGAATGTGTTTTAAAATTCCATTGTTTCTCCTGCAGGGGTAAATGTATCCAGACGCTGACTGGCAGCAAAGACTCAGTCAACTGCATCCATTTTGACGACACCAGAATAATCAGTTGCTCTTATGATGGGAAAATTAGAATTTGGGACTTCAATAAGTGAAATGATAAATCTATCTATAAAAACAGCAGCCAAAGCGCGTGCTGGTATATCATATTCACCGCCCTCCCCATCTTTGCCGCTTCGGTGCGGTTAAGTTAAGCACTGGTGTTATGATGGAGGAGAATTTTGCTAAAATGATTATTTAAAGGTGAACATGTGCGCCGAAAGGGGATATGGGAGAGTCGACAAAAACCACAATGTTATTGCTGAAACTTCGTAAGTTTGCTAATGAGGCCAAGAGAACGTAGGATCACAAGCTTTCTCAGGAAACCCGTGAGTGTTTTTGGTAACATGTCATGGACGATAAAAAGGACGATAACATTTCGAACAAATGTGTTTTATGGTTTTCAATTTTTCTAGTAAAAAGATGACTGATTCTATAGGCCATTTAAAAAACGAGCAAGGAACTGGGGACGAGTTTTGAATTTTAACGTAATTACCAAAACAGTTTGGTCAATTGAAAGAGCATCACAAGATTAGTAAGTCTGGCAACTTTGAACAGGTTCGAATGAAAAGAACCAGGGCTAGAAGCTTCCAAAAGTGTCAAAAATTAGCAAAGAATGTATGGTTACAGTGGACAAGCGACGTCCCCCCTAACCATACATTCTTTGTATACATACATTTTTGACACCTTTCAGAGCTTCTAAATCTGGTTCATTTTATTAAAAATTGCTAGACTCACTAATCTTGTGATGTTCTTTCAAAAAAAATTTTTTTCGGGCTAATTAGATCAAAATGCAAAACTCGTTCCCAGTCCCATGCTCTTTTTTGAAATCGCCTATTAGATTTACCTGCACGTTTTGTTGTAAAATAGAAACAGAGAGTATATTTAAGGATTAGACACGCCACCCAAGTGAACTTATATATTTTGAAAGCAAAAAGTGTCTAATCACGAAGTAAATACTGAAAAAAATAAATATTTGAAAGTATTGGAAAATGACAGGATCAAAAAATTTTTATTCTCTTTAGTTCTTATCATTCCGAAACACCAACGTTTTCTCGCCTATCATACACCGATTCCGAACACGAATGTGGACGAACGCGGAATGCTTGGTTCGAGGAAGTAAAAACGAGGCTAGTCAGTCGTCCGTGTTTTGTCACAAGCTGACCCTTAGGAGCGTAAAACAATGGATAAAAATGCCAGTAACAACGATGAAGCTTAAACGGTGAATTAAAAAAAAAACACATAAATCACGACGACTGAAGTTTCTTAAAATTAATTAACTTAGAAGAATGTATGATTTGGAAGGAAGTTTTGGAAGGCAGCAAACATTTTCCTAAAATTTTGTCAAAGAACTCTTGTTCAATATATTTATGGCTCCTTGAATCTTATGTAATTTTATAGGTTTTGTATTTCATATGTAGATATTAGAAACAGTTTTTTTTTTACATTTTTTCCATCTTATTGCCGGCCTCATTGTAAAACGTGAAAGTTGCACCCCTCTTCATTGCCTCCTCTTCCCTAGTGCCTACTTGTCCTCCTCGATATCTCCTCCTCGTCATTCTCTTCCTCTTTTACCACGAAAATATAGCCTGGGTTCACGTAAATATTCAAGATGGCGGCTTACATGATATTGACGAGTCAATAATATATATCGCTTGCCAAATTTGTTTATATATGAGCCTGCACGCTTTTTAATTAAGAAAACGGAGAAGAGCAAAGTTAGAAAAGTTACACGTCAACACCACAGGAAGACCAATCAATAAATTTATTTCTGCCGTGCTCCCTTGATTGGAATGATAGCACTTTAGATATTTAACACACAACCCTTGGTCTATTTAGGTCATCACTAAGTTCTCTGTCAACATCACGCCATTAGCAGTAGTTTTTACATGTACGTGTTCCATACAGGAAACTTCTTTATTACTCATCTATTTACATCCGTCCTGTCAACCCCTTGCACGTGACACTGATCAAAACAGTTCAATAAAAATCAATCTCCTGAGAATTGGAAACCTATTATTGAGCTGCATTCCGGCAAGGGGTCTGTTACTTGAACTTGCAGGCGACGTTGTAGTTGTTGTTGTAAATTAAATAAGTGGGCGTTATTCAAGATGGCAGCAAAGACGTATTAACTAGAAAGAGTTATCTTACATACAGCCCTCTGATTTTGAGATCAAATAAGCCAGTTCATAGTTTAAGTATCGCCTTCAGTGCGCATGCAATTTTATCCCGAATTTCTCACCTTCTTTTGTTTCACTAAAAACAAAAGAAGCTTTAAACAAAAGACGGTGAGAAATTCGGGATATAAAATCGCATACGCACTGAAGACGCTTCTTAAACTGTGAACTGGCTTATTAGAATTTTTTATTATTAAGAAGTGAGGGAAAACCAAAAAGAGACGAACTCAACTCAAGTAGCCGCCGCGGCTCTAGGAAACCTGGACCACAACGTACGGGTGAGAGGCACACGAGCGGTAAACCACGTCACAACCCACGCCACCCTGTTGGCTTTTCTTCGTTCAGTTCCTCAGGAAATAATAAAGTATTTTCAGATCCAATGGACGTTACCTGTCATGTGTTGTGGACTACTTTACTTTGAAAGTCATCTTTTATTCTATTATTCAGCAAGATACGAAATTTATCAGAACTTTTTTTCCTCCGCCAGTAAAAAATGCATTAGCACTTAGCACAGACGTTGCTGAAGCAAATGGTCGTTTCTCCCCAAGAAGTTTGAAATGTTTAAATTATAGATACTTGGGGCGTAATCAGATTAGTATCACGTGCGGTGTCCTTGACTGTTGCTGCTTTATTAAGATGTGGGATTCGGTCAAGGGAAGGGAACGTGATCTTAAACGGGAAGCCATTATGCCAAAGCTGTTTGAACCAGGAAACAATATTAAACCAGAAAAAAATGGCCTGCGATTGGCTAATTATATAGGGTTTTGTAAATAAATCTATAACGTGGTTGGAATGTAGGTTTTTCCAGGTTTTTAAAGTCCAATCTTAAACAAAAAAGTTGTTTTGTGTTCTTCTACACTTTGTATATTCTCGGGGTGCAACAACGTGACTCAAAATCGGAGATATCTGAGATATAAATAAATAACAATAAAACAGCAACCATCTTGGTTGATATAACAAGAGATTCTAATGAGGAATGCTTTGTATAGTCAATCAACATGGCGGCTAGTGATTTAACATGCGCCCCAAGTTAAGAATAATGCAAAAAATCATCATCTCGGAACCACAAAACCTGACACTGTTTTCATAGGTTCCAGCCAATAATTGTTCCATCAGTATAAAGATCTAGCTAGTCCAAAGGCAAATTTTTATGGTGCTATCAAGGTTAACTTTATATTGCATGACCTCCATTGGATTAGTATGTATGTATGTATATCTAGCTAGAGATACGGCTACAATCAGAGCCATTAAGTCTAAAGCTTTTAATCATAGATTCAATATAATCATAGTTTTTATTCATAGATTTCATGTTTTAGTAAGTATATAGTAATTATAAGTTATATATTTTGATTGTCAGCGTAGCTAATAATTTTGACACGGGAACAGAGATTTGTAGCTTTGAGGGTTTTTCCAAGCCTTCAAGGTGGTAGATCTCTGTTCTTGTGTTAAAATATAATATAATCTGAATTTGTAAATATAGATTTTCACAATTAATTTTTTGTATATACTTACTTTGTAAACACATTCGTAATTCGTATTTATTTACGCGATATAATGTGATCTTTTAATAAACCTCATTATTATTATTATTATTATTATTATTATCATCATCATCATCATCATTATTATTATTATTATTATTATTATTATTATTATTATTATCAAAGAAGTAATCGAATCCTTGATTTGTATTTACAATTATTAGGTAATAAAATAAAATAAACTGATAAAACAATTGAAAATAAAATTGAAGTACTTTTTTCTTGTTTTATGGTCGGTGAACTTGGCACAGGAACTCCATAACTTCATCTATCAAGCACAAAGGTAATTTAATAGGGGCTTAATTATAGGTCATAAAACTTGGCTGCATCGCAAAACGGAAATATCCGTGTTTATCAAAAAGCAAATTAGTCATATTCCGCAATAAACCATTGCCAAAAAAAAGAAAGGCTATCAGACGCAGACAAGTCTAGTTGGCCAATATTTGTAAAGGTATTTCAAAATGGTTGCACAAAAATGCGAAAAAAAGTGCGCAAGTTTATCAATCAGTAACATTGAAAAACGCACGTAAGAAGCTATCCAATAACCTACTAGTTTACCTCGAGAGGTTGCTCGAAGTATTTATAAATATTTCCACAATGTCGGGACCCTTCACTACAACAGCAAATGACGTCATAAATAAAGCCGGCTTCCTGTAAGCGATATGATCTGAATTCAAGCGTTATAAGGTCATCATCTTGGCTGCAATTGAAAACAGAGCAACGAAGCAGCAAGCAAGAGAGGATAGCTCTGATTTACACATCTGCAGGACAATTTTACTCTGGGTAAGGCAAGCGTTCGAAGAATGGTAATGATTTTAACTTTGAGCCAGCTTCTCTACCACAGATCTCTATCATCATTAATTATGCTAGGAACACGCTGGATTTATTTCCATAAATAATGCTGTAGTCTTCAAGATATAATGATAAACAAAGCTGTTAGATTATATGACATTATAATTTTGCATAAAATCAACATTTTCGTGCAAGCATCGAAAAACTTCAATCAAATGTCTCGTGAAAGTATATAATGGACCACATCTTCAGTGACAGATGTTGTCTTTATAATTAAGGCCTAGGGGATATAACTAGGTGTGTTGAATCAAGAAAAAGCTATGTCATAGAAATTCTTTTAGATCTAGCTAATGGTTAGCACTGCGACTCGTGTTTATTTACATTAATTGCAGGTTAGGCTGTATTCGCATGACGTACTGGCTTGTGTAGTAGGCCCAGCTACATGGAATATATCGGATGCTTAAACTATTCGTGCAAGTTACTTGCGATTGCAAGTAATTTGAAAATTCTTTCTTTACTAATTGTAGCCTTTGTCTTCTTCAACAGCAATGAGTAAAATACTGATCCTCTTCCTGGCATTTTCCCTGTTTGTGGTACTTGCACAATGCAAGCAAGGTTACAAGCAAGGTGGCAGGCATGGTGGCAGGAGTGGTGATGATGATGAAGGCTGGGACGATGATGATTCAGATTCGTTTGGTGATGATGATGACTGGGATATCAGTGGCAGTGGATGGTCCTCTAATGGGAAAAAGGATTTCGTTTTTCCTCGAAGACAGCCCGTCAAGCCTCACGTATGGCGCTGGAATAATAACGGACAAACAGTAATCCATCTGAAAAGTAAGTATCGAGCATTGTCTTTTGTATACGGGCGCGCTTTTCTCACATTTTAAATGTGACATTTGGGCAGATCGAGGGGAAGGAAGATTGAATGCAAAGTGTGTGTGTGCTAAAGGCGAACCAATATGAATCGAACCATATCCCTAAGTTTACTCCTGTAAACAGGGTATCAATTAAGACCTGGTCAAATTGGTTAGCCATGTCAGAACTGGCCGGAATCCAGTAAATGTTTTTATATTTATTGAAATGAAGACCATCGTCAGGGGCAGTAAGGAGTTTTCACTTGAAATCGTGAACGGGTTTTTTTATTTTTGTGATCTGTGATGAGCATGTCGTAAACATCGTGAAGCGTGAATTTTCTTGAATTTAAACGTTTGGTATTTTCCATGAGCCTTGATCGTCTTCTTTTATTTTTCGTGAACCGTGCCGAGACCCACTTTTACCGCCCCTGATTGTTGCGCGCCGGATCTTTGATTAGTTGTCCTGTTGCTAGCATCATTCATTTAGCTACCATATTTAGGGATAACTAATGCCTATAACTGTCACGGGACAGACCGTTAAAGAATCATTTCTAGGCGAATATAAAATCTAGAATGTTGAACTTTGGGTGATTCAGACAAAAGAAAAAAATATCGTGAAGATGGTCTTGTTTGCCAATGATGGCTTAAGTTTCATTGACCTCATTATGGCCCTTGCAATTGAATTTCTATGTCTTAAGATATAAATAACTGTCTGACCTTGGGTAAAAGCGAGTATTTTTTCCTATATATGCGTATTCATTTCATATATCATTATAGCAGTGTTTCACTAAAGTCCAGTAATTATATTATGCTAATAGATATGTTTGTTTTAGATTGCCATGTCTCGAACTGCGCAATATGCATGGATTATAACTGTAGACAGTGCATGCCTGGATTCAGGCTCAAGAGACAGCCATTTGCACTTGGCAAGAGATGTGTACTCGACTGCCCTTTGGGCAAAATACGAGATGCCAATAGAAAGTGCAGGAATATTGGTAAATTTTGAATCTTTGCCAATTTTAGGCCAAGGCTAGGTGTATATTTTTCTTCCAAAATATACTACTTATAACTATTTTGCATAAGTGGCATACCCTGAAATATCCCACGAGGCAATTGTATTTTCTACTAGTATACACAGTAGCCTTCGGGCAAGGTGTGTCTACGAATAAACTGCAAGTGACAAGTGGGATATTTCCATCACGAGAAAACATGTATTGTATATATGACTGCTTTATCCCTTTGGGAAAAAAGCCAGCTATACCGCGTACAATGATTGCGTTATACTCGAAAGAACAATGAAATATCGCCGAATATACCCGACGGTTTTCCTATATACATTCTAACTGGAAGTATCTTCCATGATGTGCGATAAAAACGAATACATAACAAAGATATGCGTTTTTTCATAGCTTGCAAAAATTTCCCTAACTGTGTGAAGTGCCACAAGTTTCCATGGAACCACTCGTGTATGAAGTGTAAGAAAGGCTGGTACCGACAAAAGCCTCAGAACCAGATGAACGCACGTTGCGTCAGTTCTTGCTCTCGTGGTTACCGAGCAACGAATGGTACACTCAATTATGGTCCAACATGCCAGAAAATACCTTTTTGTAAGTAAAATCTATGTAATAAGTATTTACTACAATTTTCAACATTAACCAAACTCGGTCCACGCTAGACGACAAATCCATGAAACAGCTACTAACTGAAGAAAGAATAGGAAACAATAGATTGTACTATGTTGTAATATTTAATGCAAAATACATTTAGTACTGTGTTACGGATTTTAATACTTAAAAGTAATATTTGCACTCGATCCTGACCAAAACGCAATAACTATAAATTGAGTAAATAAATATTTGCCTGTAGTTTGCTTTAATGCTCCTCGTTGTGTGAAGTGCGACAAGTTCCCATGGACCCGTTCCTGCCTAAGATGTGAAAATGGCTGGTACCGATACAAACCTCAATACCAGAAGATTGCAAGGTGCCTCAAAGTTTGTCCTCGTGGTTACCGAGCAAACGCTGGTACTATTAATTTTGGACCAACGTGCGAGAAAATACCATCTTGTAAGTGCAGGAACAGTTACAAAAATGTGCTGATAGAAAATATTTTCTTGCCATAAAAATAATGATAATGCCGACGAATAACGAACGTACATTCCTCTCTACCCAGTGTTTACAGTAAGTGCATTATATACTTATGGTTCTTTTTCCATAGTTTGCTTTAATGCTCCTCGTTGTGTGAAGTGCGACAAGTTTCCATGGACCCAATCGTGCTTACAGTGTGAGAATGGCTGGTACCGATACAAGCCTAAATTCCAGAAGATTGCAAGGTGCCTCAAAGTTTGTCCTCGTGGTTACCGGGCAAACGCTGGTACTATTAATTTTGGACCGACGTGCGAGAAAATACCATCGTGTAAGTGTAGTCATCGATACAAAAATTTACTGATAGAAAATAATATTCGCCATAAAAAAAAAATGATAATGGCGACGAATGATTAACGTTTTTCTCTACCCAGTGCTTACAGTAAGTGCATAATATACTTGTGGTTTTCTTCCATAGTTTGCTTTAATGCTCCTCGTTGTGTGAAGTGCGACAAGTTCCCATGGACCCGTTCGTGCTTACATTGTGAGAATGGCTGGTACCGATACAAGCCTAAATTCCAGAAGATTGCAAGGTGCCTCAAAGTGTGTCCTCGTGGTTACCGGGCAAACGCTGGTACTATTAATTTTGGACCGACGTGCGAGAAAATACCATCGTGTAAGTGTAGTCATCGATACAAAAATTTACTGATAGAAAATATTTTTTGCCATAAAAATAATGATAATGGCGACGAATGATTAACGTTTTTCTCTACCCAGTGCTTACAGTAAGTGCATAATATACTTGTGGTTTTCTCCATAGTTTGCTTTAATGCTCCTCGTTGTGTGAAGTGCGACAAGTTCCCATGGACCCGTTCGTGCTTACAATGTGAGAATGGCTGGTACCGATACAAGCCTAAATTCCAGAAGATTGCAAGGTGCCTCAAAGTTTGTCCTCGTGGCTTCCGAGGAAATACTGGTACAAATAACCTTGGACCGACGTGCGAGAAAATACCATCGTGTAAGTAGAGGCATAGATACAAAAATGAAATGATAGAAAATAATTGTCAAAAATAAAAATAATGATACCAAGTGTCAGTGCATGATATACAATTTGTGGTTTTCTTTCATAGTTTGCTATAACGCTCCTCATTGCGTGAAATGCGCCAAGTTCCCATGGACCCGTTCTTGCCTAAGATGTGAGAATGGCTGGTACCGATACAAGCCTCAGTACCAGTTGATTGCAAGGTGTCTCAATGTTTGTCCTCGTGGCTTCCGAGGAAATGCTGGTACAAATAACCTTGGACCGACGTGCGAGAAAATACCATCATGTAAGTGCAGACATAGATAGAGCAGTTTTTTGTATATGAGTGGGAAACACGGTAGGTTATGGGCCGAACCGTGTCTAACCGAAGCCGTAACTACGCGTTACGATTGGATGAATTACTGGAAAGGCAATGGGAAGCCATTTTCATGTTACGGCATGCCGTACCGTGTGCGTGTCAGTACCGAATCCAAACACTTTCGTATGTCATCGTAAATTGATCAAAGTTCATCGAGGATAATAAATAATATCGTTGATTCTTTATCACAGTTTGCTTTAATACCCCTCGTTGTCTGAAGTGCGACAAGTTTCCTTGGACCCGTTCCTGCCTAAGATGTGAGCATGGCTGGTACCGATATAAAGCCCCTAACCAAATAGTCGCAAGATGCCTCAAAGGTTGTCCTCGTGGATACCGGGCAAACGCTGGCACACTTAATTTTGGACCGACGTGCGAAAGAATCCCCTCGTGTAAGATGCATGTTTGTATTCTTACGAAAAACATAATCTTTTAATCTTTTAAGATTTAAAAATCATATATCCTCTTACTCTTGGTCTAATATCTGCCCAAATGAATCGTAAGCCTTATATTCATTATCATTTCTTTGTTCAAACTTTAAGATAAGCCAAACGATCAAAATCCAGTGACTTTTCCAAATTAAAGGCTTGAAAATACTACGTCTAAAGTAAAGTGCATTTGCACAAACATGCAGCCAGGAACTGAATTTTGAAGGTTGAACTTCATAATGAAGGTGGAAATATCTAATTCTAAACCTAGACTTGAAATAATTGTTTTGTAGCATATTTTTTTATAACCATTGCCTTTTTACTGGGCTACCTGTGGTGCTGCTGTTACAGTGCAACGCGCCTAACCGTGGCCGCCTAATTAATTTTTTTTACGAGTTGTTCAATGAGGCATATTAGCAAGCAAAGACACTAAAATCAATATCGCTGAGGTAAAGGTTCGAATTTTGAAAGAAAGAAAGAAAGAAAAACTATATCAATTATTTCAACTTGGCATGTTTTTGATCCTTTCTGTTGCAAATATAAATAAAATCTTTGCTGACAAGACTTTGACTTCACGTGAAAATGTACAAATTCTCGTTCGCTGATTGGATACGATTTTGTAATTAATTTAATTTGGTATGTAGCACTACAATTGTTATTGCTTACTTTAATTTTAGTTTGTCACCGAGTTGCACGTTGCAGTGAGTGCGACGGACCTCAATGGAGACGATCCTGTAAAAGATGTAACAACGGTTGGTACCGTTATAAGGCC
This sequence comes from Anthopleura xanthogrammica, assembly GCA_964019055.1. Taxonomy (NCBI): domain Eukaryota; kingdom Metazoa; phylum Cnidaria; class Anthozoa; order Actiniaria; family Actiniidae; genus Anthopleura; species Anthopleura xanthogrammica. Next base: position 3,041,732 of record OZ025219.1, on the reverse strand, counting down.
CCTTATCAGTCAACCACTCGTTGTGTAAGAGTTTGCCCTCGTGGGTACAAGTTAACCAATGGTACACGGAACTTTGGGCCAACTTGTAAGAGGATACGATCATGTAAGTGAAAAATACACATAATACTTTATCCAACCTGTATCGGATAGGCGAAGCATCACTAGGATACAAAGTTGCGTCAGCCATGTTGGCGAGACCACTAATTCGACTAATTACGCGACAGAGTAATATTATTACATTGTGAAATTACCACATTTCTGCCAATTTATTTTGGTAATATTTAAAGAGCTTTGGTTTGGGATGTCAGTATTTAGGTTTTGTTTGCTCAATACTGACTGTAAATTTATTGAAGTCTTAAGTGTGGTTCGCAAAACGAATTGCAATGTGCCAATTATTATTGTTTATTCTTGGGAAAATTGTGTCGTAAAGATCTTGTATTTGTCGAACTCAGGCCTAGGATTCAATATTTTAGTCAATATATGTGTTCTCTCTAACTCGAAATTGACGTGGTCAACCCGTGTCGTTCGATCTTCTTCAGAGTGCCGCTTATGTTCCTGATTCAAATATTATTATGTTAATCAAGTATTATTTACTTATTTTATCTTCTATTCCCAGTTTGCCATCAACTTTATCATTGTGATGAGTGCCCAGGATTCCCATCGCCTCGCTCTTGTAGAAGATGCGAGAGAGGCTGGTACAGATACAAACCACCTTACCATGAAACAACACGATGTATTGATAAATGTCCTCGTGGTTACAAGGCAAACAACGGCACACGTAAATTTGGACCTACTTGCAAGAGAATACCACGATGTAAGTTGAGTGTAGACTGAAATATTACTCTGATTTCTTACGACCCATTTAAAATTGGCTCATTTGAATCAAAAATGAGGAGCACTTTGCATAAACACAATAGTTTCCATGTACAGTGAAGGATAACAAGCTATTGTATTTATGCAAATTAACCCTTAAAGTCGAGAATATGGCGTCATTAAATCACGGATTTACCCGGGTCAGTTGATTTAGGGGTCCACTTTACTCATATCCTTATATTTTAGGAAGAAAAACACAAGCAGAAACATATTTTCTGTGTCCTATTGGACACTAGCGTGGTTGACACTAGCGACGCAAGCATAGACACAGCGACATACGCAAGCGCAGATAGTCTTTTCCGATTAGTTAAGTACATTATATTGGGACAGAGCAAAACATTACTGCGCTTGCGTATGTCGTTATGCTTATGTTAGCGTCGCTAGTGTGAACCAGGCTTAACGTCGTTTTCTGTTTCGTCTATATTTAAAGTTTGTATACGAGTTCGTCACTGTAAAGAGTGCCCTGATGAATTCCCACTACCTCGGTCCTGCAAAAGATGTAAGAAAGGCTGGTATCGATACATAGCTCCCAATCAACTGAAAGCAAAATGCATCCGAAAATGCCCTCGCGGGTACCAAGCGACCAATGGAACAAGTGACACTGGACAAACATGCGAAGAAATCCAACCATGTAAGGAAATTACTGAGTATATTTTTTCTACGTAGATCAACTGTTATTATTTTTTCGTATTTTGTGTTTTTCCTTGTCATTCTGTTATGAAATGTTTAAACAAAAATCTTCCACTCTCAGTCTTTTTCCATTGATAATTGGCCTGGGAAATAATGTCCATAAGGAGTCATGCCCAAGGCCTCCAAACTTGAAGAAAAGATTAAGCAGTATTAAAATACTTCCACCCTGGATTTTTTTTTCATGATCAGAAACAACTACATTGGAATGCGTTTCATTGCGTTATTTGAGCAAGAGGGAGGTGGTGAGGGTGGTAAAAAATTGTTTTGGCGCCAGGGGTCGAGCTAAACTGTTTTGGGGGTCTCTGTGGAAGAGAATGGAAAACTGCGTTTTCTCTGTGAGATAGAATGGAAAACTGCGTTATCTCTGTGAGATAGAATGGAAAACTGCGTTATTTCTGTGAGATAGAATGGAAAACTGCGTTATCTCTGTGAGATAGGATGGAAAACTGCGTTATCTCTGTGAGATAGGATGGAAAACTGCGTTATCTCTGTGAGATAGAATGGAAAATTGCGTTATCTCTGTGAGATGGAATGGAAAACTGCGTTCTGTGAAATTAAATGTTTCGATGTTAAGTAACAAAATACTTTCTACTTGTAGTTTGCCATGATCTCCCTCACTGTCAAGATTGCCAAGGACCTTTCTGGCCTCCCTCTTGTGACCGGTGTGAGGAGGGTTGGTACCGATACGAGAATCCTCCCAGTCAAATATCGGCCATTTGCGTGCAAGATTGTCCATCTGGTTTCCAAGCAACCAACGGCACGGGTTTATTGGGGCCGACTTGCGAGAAAAGTCAATCAAGTATGTGAAATAGCTAGTATTTTATGTAGTCTGAATTCAATAGAGGATCGTTTACTATTACTAGTTTAGTTATATCATCACTCTATAATCCCATAGAAGCAACTATGGTATTATTTTCAAATTTTCATCCTGTCCCAATAGACCTTTTTAGCTTCGTATGGAAATTGCCCATTTCAGACCACATGACATTCCCTTGAGAAATATTCTTTTGTTAAAATATTTACACATGAGAGAATCAACTCCCAAGAGTGGCATCACGTGGTCTGAAATGGGCACAACAAACAACGAAGCTGAAAAGGTCTATTAAAGATTAATTTGGATCGTTTTCGTTCGCATTTTTCTTGAGAAACCTGAAACTGTCCAGTGACTAGTAATTGGATAGTTTCTCTCAGCCAATCAAAACTCGAGTAAAACAATAGCAATTATCTTTCAACCAATCAGCGCGACAAAACATTTCTTTGACTACCAAATTGGACTCGGCCTCGTCCAATTTCGGCAGTCCTCGGAATTTTTTTCATTTAATTATTTCCAAATCGGACAGCATGTAATCCTATTACCTATACACATAAAGATTGCATTCAAAAACTCGAACCCGAATATGTCAGGAGAGAGACTAACGATAGCAAATTACCGATGCAGATAAAACCAATATCCCATATGTACATATAAAGTATCAATGTATAATTAGCTTCTCTTTTTTTTAAAGAAAAATAGCCCGAATTCAGTGTTTTGGCCTGACTGTTATTTTCTTACTAGAATGCCCTTTCATGCCTGGCTGTGAAAGCTGTCCAAAAGCCACTGTCTGTCTCCAGTGTAAAACAAATATGAGTGTGTTTGAAGGCTTAGTCGAATCTAAGTGCGTGTACAAGTGCCCCAAGGGTTTTGATCAAACTGTCAAGAATGGAATAAGCATATGTCTGGTTCAAGGTAAGGAATAGAGAACTTTTACGTAAGTTATCTAAAAGAGAAATTCGGATTTTTATTAACAGAACTTGGCAAAATTAAAACTAAAAAAAAACATCATAAAAAACTGAAAAACTTTAAAGTTAATTAAAGCAAATACAACGAACAGTAGATGCAAAGACAAGACAACCTCAACAACAGCAAAAGCAACATCATCATGGCGAGTAAAGGCGTGGAGACAACTTCGATTGCCTACTACATTGCGCGCAATGTTGTATCGTGTGTCCGTACTTAACTACATGTGCAAGCATAACAATAGCTGTTGAAAAAAACTTGTAGTACGTCACTTGTTTCAATATATGATTAAAACATTTATAAGGCCAGAAGCGACATATTATAAATATAGAATGTACATATAGAGGCCTTGCACCATCACGTGATGGCAGCCATGACAGGAGGTACAGCAATAGAGTCTTTTCTCCTGAGACACTGAATTCTTTCTCGTGTAAACCAGATTAGAGCAGATTCTATTGTTCCTGCATCCTGTCATGGCTGTCTTCATGTGATTGCGCAAAGCCTGTATACGTTAAAATTCAAGTAAGTAATAAAATTACAGAGGAAACCAAAATGAAGGCCTATAAGCCAGTTCAAAGTTTAATAATAGTTTTCAGTGCGCATCCGATTTTATCCCGAATTTCTCACCTTCTTTTGTTTAAACCTTCTTTGCAGAAGGTTGTCTTGGCAAGTTATGTGTCGCGTGTAAGAAAGGCTGGTATAAACTACCTCATAGAGGACGAGTATGTCACAGAGAATGCCCATCGGGATACTTCAAATATCTTGGAAACTGTATAAGTAAGTGCTGCCTGTTATTTTGCCTATGGATTCTATAATACTACTATAATCTTGTATTGTGTTAATCCACAGGGTTAGCTTCATTTTTTTCTTTTTCTTTTCGTTGGGGAAAAACATGGCTGTCGAGTAATAAAGATAGTTACATGCAAACCTGAACTTGGGCCTAAGAAAACAGCACTGAAAACTACAACGAATTGTTTTCATTCTATATAATAAAACAGATAAATCAACTTTTTCAGTGCTCCGTTTGGTAATGTAGCACTTAAAATGAAAAATGAAGGCACTGCACTTCACACTTCGTTCGTGCTTACGTCACTTCTTGCGTGCTTTATTACTGAACGGAGCACGGACAAAGCTGTTTCACTTGTTAAATAGACCCCTTTCACGTGACGTCAAGGCAGCTCAATTTGGAGGACAAAACAAAAGAATTCCAATCTCCTGAGAATGGGAATCTATTGTTTTGTCCTCCAAATTAAGCAGCATTTTGACGTGCTACAAGGGGTCTATAATTGGAGTAGTCGATAAGGACTTAAGATATTGACGCAATATATTCAGAACGTTTGAAACAAAATTGATTTTCATGTAAGAAAGAATGGCTTCAAAATGTAAATATTTTTAGACATCGGACAAAGCGAATTCTCAATGATTTCAAAATGGCTTTTTTATTTTTCCCCAGAATGCACCCCTGGCTGCATGAAGTGTAAGAATGTCTACAAGTGCGAGGAATGTGACAGTGGCATGGCTAAACTCACTAGTCGTTTAGGTTTCGGTGAGCGATGTGTCCTGGACTGTCCGCGTGGATATACCAGAGAACTGGTTAACAACACGTTTTATGAATGTCGGAAAGGTAAATTGTGAGAGATGTAGTCACTGCAATAGACCCCTTGCAGCACGTTGGAATGCCTCTCTATTTCGAGGGCAAAACAATAGGTTCCAATTCTCAGGAGTTAGAAATTCTTTTGTTTTGCCCTCCAAATTGAGCCGCTGCATTCCGACGACATGCTACACGCAAGGGGTCTATTTTCAATATAACGCGGAGTTGCGAGTTGCCCGTTGATTGCTAGTTGATCGATTTAAATTTAGTTATTTATTCACAACTGCCGCGCGCATCATACTGTCGACATTAATTGCTTCGTTTGAATCTGCCGTGCTATTTGCATGAGCAGCCATGCGTTACAACATGCATATTGCATATTGGTGAAGTTAACGGTCGCTCGAGAAAGGTTCGGAGGTAACGGCTTTGGCTATTATATATTTATTTTATTATATATTTTTGCTTCCCCCCCCCCCCTTCCCCACTCTCCCTCCATCCCTCGTAGTCTGGAAAACTGCTGTAGGTAGCCTTGTGCTCTCTATAGTGTTTCGTACTCGCATTTTGCCCATAGTTTATTGTTAGCATTGTGGCCCGTTAAAATATTTTACAACTTGCTTACGGCTGTAAATGGCATTTTGAGCTTGGCCTTAAGAAGGTGAAGTTTCAGCTCACGATGTTGACTATAAAAAAAATGGCATTGAATATAGAACCCAAAAGGATTTTCATAGGACATTGTATATAGAATCCAAAAGGATTTTTATAGGACATTTTATATAGAATCCAAAAGGATTTTCATAGGACATTGTATATAGAATCCAAAAGGATTTTTATAGGACATTGTATATAGAACCCAAAAGAATTTTCATAAGACATTGTATATAGAGTCCAAAAGGATTTTTATAGGACATTTTATATAGAATCCAAAAGGATTTTCATAGGACATTGTATATAGAATCCAAAAGGATTTTTATAGGACATTGTATATAGAACCCAAAAGGATTTTCATAAGACATTGTATATAGAATCCAAAAGGATTTTTATAGGACATTTTATATAGAATCCAAAAGGATTTTCATAGGACATTGTATATAGAATCCAAAAGGATTTGTATAGGACATTTTATATAGAATCCAAAAGGATTTTCATAGGACATTGTATATAGAACCCACAAGGATTTTCATAGGACATTGTATATAGAACCCAAAAGGATTTTCATAAGACATTGTATATAGAATCCAAAAGGATTTTCATAGGACATTGTATATAGAACCCACAAGGATTTTCATAGGACATTGTATATAGAATCCAAAAGGATTTTCATAGGACATTTTATATAGAATCCAAAATGATTTTCATAGGACATTGTATATAGAACCCAAAAGGATTTTCATAGGACATTGTATATAGAACCCAAAAGGATTTTCATAAGACATTGTATATAGAATCCAAAAGGATTTTCATAGGACATTGTATATAGAACCCACAAGGATTTTCATAGGACATTGTATATAGAATCCAAAAGGATTTTCATAGAACATTGTATATAGAACCCAAAAGGATTTTCATAGGGCACTGTGCAGCGGGAAGCTTTTAAATAAGCAAAACATTTACCATGAATAATAACATCAAGTATAACTGATTTTTGCCGTTCTTATAGTGTGTAGAGACAATAACTGTGAGAATTGTGAAAGCGTAAGTTACCATGGTCCTCACCACTGCGACTATTGCAAGCCTGGCTTCTACAAGCTTCATCGAAATCTTCGGGATAAATGTGTGGTTAAGTGTCCCTCGGGATACACTTCCGAGATGGATGTTATCGAGGGCAGCGTCTGCAGAAAAGGTACATCAAAATCACGAATTACTTTTCAATCAATGCGCACGCATTTTGTATGGGAGATTTTATTGTGACGTATTTCCCGTGGCGTATTTGGTAGTGCAAAAGAGGGTCGCCATTTTGAGATATTGAGACCGAAATACTTGAACTGTGGTTGTTTTTTGTTGTTTTTACTACATTTTACACTTTGATCATCTTTGTCTTCGTTACTAGCAAGATAGAAGCGATATTTCACGCTTAGGATTTTTGTTTTTTCAATTCCATTTCAAGAAAAAGAAGGCTTTTAAAATTTGCATGGCTTTCAAATAATATTTGACGGCCAGCAAACCGATCGCGCGAGGCTATGACGTCACAAAATCTTCCATAAATTCGCTAGGTTAATGAAATGCTCATTATCGCAATGATATCACTTTCAACGTTTTGAAACTTCATAAATCAAAAGACTCCAACTGTTTCCCGCTCTTTTTAACGCAAGTTGCAACTAGCCAAGATCAGTCAAAATGGCCTTTTTTTTGTGGATGTGTCTACTTAATAAGGAAAAAATTACACGGTGGCGCGAAGATATATATAGTGAAATTTATCTTCGAGTGGTGAAAAATATTTCTCAAGGGAGGGCAATATCTTCTATGTATGTAAAGCGATTGATGAGAATAAAACTAAGCATTTTTGCTTCTTCTTAGATCGTGGCGTCGAACCCACGTTGAATCCCATCCCAACGATGACTACTGATGATGTACCAACTCCGTCTCTCAGTGGAACACCAGCGCCTCTTCCTTGAAGAGAAAAAGATCATAGTTGTGAAAACGTTGTAGATAGTTTGTAGAATAAAACGTTACCTGAACTTACGTTACAAGAAAGGCATTCCACTATTATAACACAGTCTGCATTAAAAAGCTAGTCAATAAGGATTGTAATACAACCTGCTCAAGCACTTTCAACCAACCAATGGCCCAATCGTTAGGCCAATCATAGAGGCACGTCATAAATAAGCAGCTAGAACGTAGAGGATTGTCATTACTTATGCATAATGTTGTCACCGGCTAAGGTCTGTTTTTCAGGTACAATCACATACATGTTGTGTTATTCCAAGATACTTAAATGCTTCTGATAGTTCAACTCATTGTAAGCTACAATAAATAAAAATGTCAAGCGATCCTTGGCTTATTAAATATGTGACTAATGGTTTATGGGAATTTGCAAAGTGTCCAGTACTAGAAACAGTAAAGTCTGTTAACTGATTGCGAATTGCCTGAGTGATAGAAACACTTGAATTTCAACAGATTTAGAGTATTAGCAACTCAATAAACTTGAATGAACACATCTAGATAGATCTGATCGTCAAAGGTCAGAACAACGGGATAACAAAAGAAAGAAATTGAAAGCAAGACTAAGCTTTTGTAACGCCATTTTTTGTTTTTCTCTTTCTTTCTTTTTTTTTCTGTCTGTCTGTCTGTCTGTCTGTCTGTCTGTCTGTCTGTCTGTCTGTCTGTCTGTCTGTTTTTCTTTAATTCTTTCTCTCATTCTTTCATTTCGTTCTTTCATTTAATTTTCTTTCTTTAATTCTCTTAATTTGAATGATATGATATCCCATTTAATTATTTACAAGCATTTGACATTTTGAAAAGTTTTGTATAATTTAATTTGGCTTTGCAAATGACAGAAAGTGAGACCAAGTCAAAATCGGGTCGATTAATGTGGTAACAGTGCGGTAAGCCGACTGACAGCTGTTTTATTAATGGTTTTTAGCATTAATTTATTGTTCTCTGCAAGAGAACTGTGTGCTATGTTTTTACCACTCATTTATGCCTCATGCTTAGTTTTGCGCATCTGCTGTCAGTGATATTGATTGAGTTTCTTGATGAGCATTACTCGTTGATTTCGCAGTCTTTTAATGGGGCAAGGGCATCTTAATTTTATCAGGTCACAAAAAAATGAACACGCAGTACATTATGACATATATAAGATTATTAAGAAGGAGAAGTAATAAAAAGAATAAAAAATAAAAATATTATAAGAAAATTCGACGTTTCTCCGATAAAGCCTAGTTCACACTAGCGTCGTAATCGTAGTCATAAGCGACATCGCAGACTCAGTATTACATTTATCACTTAGGTGTAAAAAAAGACATGCACTGTTAAAGAGCAGTACGTTACTGCTATTTTCATAAACATGCGAACTCTGTAGTTACAAGTTTCCCGTTGGAATTTGGTTTTTCACTGCCACCAGTCAAAAATATAAAAGATACCGACTGATTAGTTTTGATTGACGGAAGCCAAAAACCAAATTTCAGCGTGCAGCTCGCAGCCACAGAGTTCGCAGGTTTATGAAAATAGCAGTAATGAATCTGTTTATGTTGCAATTGCTTACGATTATGGTTTTACGACCCTAGCGTAAACCAGACTTAAAACAGAATGCTGATAAAGATCGTACACTAGATATTTCGGGATTTGTTAAAAACGGGATGTCAAATACAAGTCAAAGTTAGATATTTCGTGATATTATCTTGTCTTAGTTAAAGAGAACCACCAACCACCAACCCTGGCTACCAATGTTTTACCACCCAAACGATTGTGCTAAAAATCCATTAAAGAGCCTTCAATCACAGGGAGAAAATACTGAACCATGAATTTGTCGGAAAATTATACATATATAATATCATAAGGCACGGTCCACATGCGTCGATTTTCTCATAAGCCGAAAGCATTGAAAACAATGGATAATAAGGCGGTCTTCTTTGATGTCATTAGGTTGTTCGGCTAGAACATCGACGAGCGTGATCTGGGCCTAACTCAGCATTTTATCCCGGTTTCAAGATCTGTCTTTATACAAAAAAGATGCTCAAAAGTCGGGAAAAGCTATCTAGATTATGCTTTTGAAATTTGAGAAATTGAGCGCACCGGAACTATAGTCACTTGATATAAATATTTCTTTTGGTTTCTTTACACCTATATATTTCTTTTAGCAGATGTATCTTGTACACCTAAGAACTCATGAGAACAGTTCAGTACTATATCATACATTCTTCTCGCCATCTCGATTCTAATTGGCCGAAAGCCTTCAGCCAATGATAAATACTCGACATGATAAATACATCTTATGTAGTTTTTGTTGTTGTTGCAGATAATACATTTATAACGTCAAGTTCACTCAAGGTCATGACAGAGATTGAAAAACGCTATCTTTTGGATAGCAGTATAAAATCTTTGTTCTCAGTTTATAAAATGAATAATAAAACAAATATTGAATTTGATTTTCGCATGATATCGTAAATTATCAAGACCTCGGCTGTTTTATCCGCCTCCCCCTACGGCTTCGGCAGATAACGTAACGCAGCCTCCTTGGTCTTGATAATTTACGATATCATGCTCAACCTCATCCAATTATTGTTTATTATATGTGGAATGTAATCACGGAATCAAGTTGAATTCCTAAAACAAACCTCACTAATTGTAGTACTGGTCATAGCTGGGTAATCTGCTCGCGTTATCAACATGAATAGCGTAGCCGATAGCGTGTTGGATTATTATTACTGTTGTGGGCACAACTGATTATTGAATCTTATTTCTAAAACTAACAGAACTAATTGTAATACTAAGGTAATGTACTGAATGAAGTATCGCCCTACAACAGCTTTTGCTTATCATGTGACAATGAACTCAGAAAACGGGCATAAGATAGGGCACACATCACACTGACTAATTTTTTTTCAAGCTGTTAATCTCATCTTTATGCGTTTTCTAAACCATCAGGAAAATACTTCATCTGCTGAACTGATATTTTTATGCGTATCGAAACAACATTATATTGGTTGTATGAATGTAATTTCTAACAAATTTGTAACAAAGCAATATCAGAACTTTAAGGCAAATAAAAAGAAAAAAAAAATATGGAAATTTAACAGCCAATTACGCAGGAGAATTCATATAAAGATCTTCCATGACATTCAGTTGCCATATTGCTATCTTATTTTTCGTCTTGTCATTTGGTTTCAAGGTATTGTTATTAACTTACTACCTCCGCTGGATCGCGGTGAGTATATTCTACACATGATTACACCCTCTACTCCACAAAGAATAATATATAAAAAGTTAAACATCACACTTAATGTTTTAGAAAATATTTTTTTGGCATATTTAGAACATGCACCCCAATGATGTACTGAATACATCGTTAACTCAACGTAAACTGTCGTGAGTAGAGGGGATGGTAGGGGATCAATCCCAGGCCTCTCATATATGATAGATACCATTGATAACAAAACACGTTATCAATTGAAAGTATCATTTATACGTATTTCTGGAAGGATCAGATAACTGGAAAGTGAACCGAGAAGGAACCCAAGTAAGTAGCTTTTTCTCTCACCTTCTTTTTCTTCAGATGTATACTTCTTTCATATATCACTACTACCTACTCACGCGAGTACTAGTAGCTCAGTATTATTGTGGTGGGCTACCTGCAGCAAAAAGAAGGAAAATATTGCTATGATTAGTGGCTCTGATAAGATTGTTGTTCCACTCCCCAGGACGACGTTGTATATGTGCACAGTATTCTTCTTTGGAAAATTATCAGAGAAAAATATCTGAGACCGGTAGACCAGTGAACACCTATAGATTATCTTGTTTTTTCCCCTCATGTTTTAGTGTGAAAATTACCATGAATAATAATCATATTTGATTCTTTATTTAAAACCATGCTTGTCTATCAGGAAATATTGATTATCCCACAGGTATCCCAGTCAAACTTTAATTTCCCTGTTTTTTTAGTCATAATTTCAAAATTGGTGAATGTCAGTGAGTTAGCCAGCTAACAAAACAAAACAAAAAACCAGAAGAAAATCGTAATTTTAATCTTTAAGATATAGTGGGAAATATAATTAAGATATTTTGCTTCCACCACCGGATGGTACTGATAACACGCTACTATACATCCCTGGGATATTTTGATCAATCAGTCAAATTTAATAACCATGGTGTGGGGCATTCCTTTGTAAAATTCAACAGGAGAGGCATGCCATAAATTTCATCAAGTAAGAGTTAGTAATTTGGATGAATTCGTAGCTCTGTGAGGGGCAATTCGTAGGAGGTTTTTGCTGTTTATCTCAACTGCCTGGCCATCAGTTTGTGTTCTAATGTGCCTCTCAAGGTAAAATACTTGATTTGCCGTCTATTACATTATTATATTCTTCTTGAGTAGCATACATTTCAGGTAAAAAAGGGCTTCAAAGAACAAGACAAAAAGCGAGAAAAAAAATAATGTTGTAGTCGTGCTGAGAGGACATTACATTGCTCGATATTGATTCAATTATTACGATCAGTTTCTAGTGTCGATATCGTGCTTGTATATATATGTGTCGACCCAACATTGTTTTTTTTTTCTACACCGCGCACGTTAGCTTTTGGAATTTCATATTTTATATCTATCTTTACGATTTCTCACGATGTCAAATCTGTTCAAGTATTTCTTAGGAGCAGACTTTGATTTGAATTCTTTTTCAACGCGATGGAAGCAAATAGTCAGGTTTAGATACTGTGCCGTTCTTATCTTCGTCAGAACAGGAAGTATAATTACTTTCACCGTTACTCATTCGCGGTAATTATCGTCAGTCAGCTGTGTGTTGTATATCAGCATTATCAGCGATATGTGGTTACTCCTCCAACTATATTACTCATACCATTTTTCAATCTTGCAATAAAAAAATTATTTTGATATTTCCACAACTGGAAATGTAAGGCGGACAAAAAAGATACTTTTTTTACGACCTTTCACTTCATGTTCTGTTTTAAAAAAGATAGAATTTATAGGTTTTTCGTTTTTATTACTACAATGAATTTAGTATCTGGTAAAACAGTTGATTCTACATGTATGTTTCGCATTGTGAGAATAATTTTGCGTTTTGCTCTGGAAACACGAACTCCGTTAAAAAACCTTCAAATTTTATCGAGCCTTGAAACAAACTCTAGGCTGATCTTAGCCCCTGGACGGCTAACCCACAGATCGAGTTGGAATGTAGTTTATATTGCGTGTTGGGTTTTGTAAATGGAGAAAAACCGAAAAACCCAGAGAAAAAACCTCGAAAAAAGGGGAGAGATTCAAGCAAACTCAACGACTCACTCACAATGTGATGCCGAACTCAGAGATCGTTTGGCTTTCAAGCATCAATCTTTTCTCTTTTTTAACCACAAAAAGTGTATATCTACAATTTCAATAAACGGTTTTACAAAGACGTAGTGAATAAAAGAAATATTGATTGTTTATATGAATGGTTTAATACCAAATGTATAACAAAAATAAATAGATTAAGGTTACAGGTTCATCCCAAAGAATTAGGTTTTTAAAAGACCTACAACCAGTTCTTGATTCAAAAAACAAACAGAAAACTATTGACAGCTTTACGTATTAACTGTGATTAAAATGTAAGTAGTTTATAAAAGGAACTGTAATATCGATGTTTTGTTTTCAATGTAATAAGGATTTTTATTGAGCTTTTGTTCTGTGGTGAATATCATGATCGCCGCGGTGGGAGTCGAGTCAAGATGTGATTAGATTTAATAACGTTGATCCAAACACTCAACGGGATGTAACAGTCTGGGGTAAGGTTCATTTTCACTGTAGAATTAGTATTGGTGATGTGGATTATTGTGGTCAGTAAGTGATATCAAGGAAGTTTTATATTAGCATGGCATAAATCGAGGGAAGAGCAAAGTAACCCGCAAGCTTTCGTTTTTGTTCTGTTTGTCTGTTTGTCTGTTTGTCTGTTTGTCTGTTTGTCTGTTTGTCTGTTTGTCTGTTTGTCTGTTTGTCTGTTTGTCTGTTTGTCTGTTTGTCTGTTTGTCTGTTTGTCTGTTTGTCTGTTTGTCTGTTTGTCTGTTTGTCTGTTTGTCTGTTTGTCTGTTTGTCTGTTTGTCTGTTTGTCTGTTTGTCTGTTTGTCTGTTTGTCTGTTTGTCTGTTTGTCTGTTTGTCTGTTTGTCTGTTTGTCTGTTTGTCTGTTTGTCTGTTTGTCTGTTTGTCTGTTTGTCTGTTTGTCTGTTTGTCTGTTTGTCTGTTTGTCTGTTTGTCTGTTTGTCTGTTTGTCTGTTTGTCTGTTTGTCTGTTTGTCTGTTTGTCTGTTTGTCTGTTTGTCTGTTTGTCTGTTTGTCTGTTTGTCTGTTTGTCTGTTTGTCTGTTTGTCTGTTTGTCTGTTTGTCTGTTTGTCTGTTTGTCTGTTTGTCTGTTTGTCTGTTTGTCTGTTTGTCTGTTTGTCTGTTTGTTTGCTTGTTTGTTTGTTTCGTTGGAAAACTGCGAGCCAAGAATTAGATTGGTCATAAGCGCGCTAGACAATAGACTATTTTCGAGATGCGCGAGCGCTTTCAAAAATATCGAAAATAGGCGCAGACATGAAAAAGAGGCATTTTCGGGCAAGATCGCGCGCGCTATTGAAGCTGCCCGAAAATGAGCCGAGATCATGTCTGCGCCTGCGATATTTTTGAAAGCGCTCGCGCATCTCGAAAATGGTCTATTTACATAGAGTGTAAGGGAATAGCCAATAAGAAAAATAAATTTATGCTAAGGAATTTAACTATCAGGTAATGCTGTTCTCTATTTCTATTGACCAAGTTGGTATTTCCTAGCCTTGCGCACCGTTCATGTTCTTTCTTGAGCGTCTGGAAGAATCGTCCAGTCTCTCCAATGCATGTACGATCCATATTGGGCAATCTTGATAAAAAAAAAATGTGTATGCTTAATACCTGTCTTCTTGTCTTCTTCTAACTAATTTTTGGGTCTTGGTATTTGATGACGTTAAATGGTGACTGGTCTTGCTGCAACTCTCCCTTCCCCTTCTCCTCCCCTCCCCCCCCCCCCCCCCCCCCCCCCCCCCAAAAAAAAAAGCATTCATATTTGAACGAATCGAATCTTGTTTTATGCAGTGATATAGTTCGCCTGATTATAAACATACTACAAAGCTTTTAACTGTTTCTTTTCCATCTTTGTTACAACAACGTCAAGATAATACTACTCATCTTTATCGCAAATGATTCACGTGCAGAACTCAGAAAATCTCAGCTCATTAAACTAATCAAAAGTAGCATCAATCCGCACGGAAGGAAAATCCTTGGCGGTATCACTCGTTTAACGTGGATGAAAAAACACCGATACTTGATCTTCAAATGTTATGAAAAATGCTCTTTGTAAAAAAATCAATATTCACTTCTAAGTGAAATAACGACAAAGGCACTCGATCAATAAAACGCTTTTGATAGTACTGATATTCAGCAATGATCTCGAAAGGAGATGATATTTTTATAGCTTAATTGAGCTTGAACTAGACGGTGTGTGAATCATGATCAGGCGGTACCAATTCAACGCATTAATGCACCTGAATATTCCATAGGTTAGCATTTAGACGGTCAACTCAAAAGCTTTTTTTCTTCATTAATACCCCCCAAAAAAGTTATAAGTGTTTTTAATCTTCGATAAAATAATGTTAAAATCAGGGCTTCAGTGTATTATAGTAGACGAAAAGACTTGCTCTATAGATAGCTATTATATTTAACAATGGCTCGATGGAGTTGCAGAACATCAATGCGGAAAAGGTAGTGTTTGACGCAAGTTTTCCATTTGTATTGAACACTTATTCTCTAGAAAGCTCCTATGGGTCATCGATGGACACATGATAATGAGCTTGGATATATTCTTCAGAACCTTGTCATTATTTTCATCAGACAGCATGCGTTCTTCGTACTGCAACCAATCGAATTTAAACGTTAGTGCAATATATCCTTTGCAACCTCGCTAAAGTCAACTAAGCTTTCGATGAAATCGATTCCATTTGACCTGGGATTGCATACAAAACATTGGTTTTCTTTTCAAAAGGATTTCCTTTCTGATATGTATGGTATTAGCATCAATTAGGCTGATAATTCATCTCGCTTTTTTTCAATGAAACAGACAGAATCAAAGGTGAAATACTAGGGCAATTGTTTAAACATTTAAGTAATTCGAAAATCTGCCTAATTATAATCAATTTCGTACATTCAGTATCCTTTCTCCCTTCATCATCTATTTTCTTCACGCTTTACCCTCAAAATATAACTCATATATTGTCATCTAAGAAAGGATTAAGTTTTCTTGTGATTAGGACTAATTACTAACAGCTATAATGACATGCCATCTCCAGAAATAAAGGTCATGTAACTTGGAAAATTTCATATCTTAAATGGCGCGAAAGCAACTGTAAAATTGATATATATATATTTTTTTTACGAAGGAGTTTTCCATAGGTATGTTTTGTTAGGGTTAAGAGGCGAGACCAACGTATTAATCCAGGTACTAAATTTACCTTCTTGTGTTTTGTTTTCTGCTTTTGTTTTCGTTAACAATAAAAAAAGCAATAAACGGAAATCAATGGATTCAGCTGCTTAAATTTATAAAGCTCTCATGGCAAGAGCCTGATATATGTAGTCTAGATTTAATGGAGTTTTTTTCCTTTCCTTTTAGTAACAACTTCATATAATTCAAGAGCTTATATATAATCCGAGTAATTCGTAATCGAAGATCCACTGAGTCGACGTCCTTGATTAGGAAGTACACAATATGATTTACTTTGTTAACGTATTGTTTAACATTGTTTTGTATAAAGCTGACTCCTTGACAATTCTTTGACTGGAAGTTATGGCGCCGGCTACCTCTTAGACATATAATTCTTTCCACGATCTCATTCGGCACCTTTACGTAAATATGCATGTTCCAAGAGATTTTGGATTTTAGGAGATGTATCGGAGTGATCATGATTATTCTTGACTTGGTTTGCTGATGTTAATAACGAGTCTAAAGTATGCATGTTATTAACTCGACAAACTGACTAGGTTTTCTGAATTCAGCGAATCAGTTGGATTACTAGACGCCCTATCTTTTTACTAAGTGAACTGGAGTACGTATTTCTACATCCTTCCAGCAAACCAGGACATCAGGGCATCTTAAAAATACCAAGTTCATGGTTGCGTTTCAGACCCATAAATCGATATCTCTGGGTTAACAAAGTATTTTTCTTCGTGTTTTAATCGATAGACGAATGAAGATTCTTTGGCATTTATTGCAACTTTTGCTCATGTTAGAAGCCAAGCCCGTCCATTCGAGGTAAGAACATTTTTTTAAATACATATATTTTAACTGTATATATAATATTTGAAAGGCGTTCAGATTTAAAATTAAGCTTCACCGGTGCCAAATGTCCTTGCTTAAAGATAATTTTATACCCTCATAAAATCATTGTCTCTTAAAAAGCATGTAAAAAGCATTTTCTATTGAGGTAAAAGGAAGCAATTGGAAGAAAAAAATCATATAAATTAAGTTTACAGAATGTACAAAAACTAAACACAGATAATCATAAAATGAATAGTGCATTGTTGTTTCGCACAATAATTTTATTACAATATCCTCTACTGTTATAAGGTACAAAGGATTCAAAGCTAAACTCTTTCAGCAAATTCCTGAAACAATTATTATTATTTCTGTGTGTGTGTTTTTTTTTTATGATGAATTGAGTTCTCGAATGCAGAAAATATGAAGAAAAATTGTTATTGTAAATACAAATGTCAATCTCAACTCAACAATACAACATTTTTCTATCTCGTAACAACACAACTTCCCAACACTCGTAAAAGCCAAACAAACCATTGTTTTATGGCAAATTTTAATTACAAAGTTGAGTTTTTCTTCATAAATGTCAGTATCATAGCGAGAAAGGCTTTTCAATTTCTGTTTTTGTAATAAAAAAGGTGCTTAACATGACGTAATCTTTTTCTAAAGACATCAGCAGGACTAGTGATGGTAGAGGCTGTGTACTAGAATACCACAGCACGAAAATTGTACATATGGTGTAAATCAGTCAAATGGGAGTCATACATATATTGATCTATATATGAATCTAGCTTGTATGGTGTATTTTCATGCTGATAATGCGTGTGCTGTTGGGAATATTCAAAAATTGGGTTGCTGGAAAGAAAAACGAAAACGAAAAAGGAAAAGAGAGAAATGAAAAAAAAAAAAAAAAAAAAAACAAGGAGAAAAATTGCTTAAGCGTATAAAGTCGTTGAAAATAATTATAAATATATAAATAAATAAATATATTTTCTGACAGGACAATTGTAATTATAAAAAGGGGCAAAAATACAAAACAAAACATTACTTGAACTAAAAAAAAACGAATTCGAAAATATAAATCAAACGAAAACAGAGAATGGAATTGAATGAAAAATATTATCAAAACAGAAATAAAAAAATTGTCTCAACAAAAATAAAAATAAAAACGATTGAGGAAAAATTAAGATAAAGAAAACAAAAAGGAGAACAAAACAAAGCCATTAATGGAAAAATAATAATAAAGCGAAAATTGTAATGAGAAATGAAAAACGATAAACAAGGAAAAAAAAACAAAAAAAAACCAAAAAAAAAAAACCATCGGAATATCAACTGAATTCGTTGTTAAATAAAATAAGTTGACATACAAATAGTTTTATTTTCATTCATTAATCTTGGAAAGTCTATATAATTAAAACTCCATTTCTGATCGTCCTGCTTGGTTTTCAGGTCATTGCCTTCGGATTACAGCAAAAAGGAACACGTTTCTCCCACAACTACACCAACGTAAGTCCAATGTACTAAAACACTTCCTTAAAAGATACTTCTTAATTGAACATATTCATATATATATTCACTTTGCCATTACGATGACAGCTTGAATAATTCGAAGCTGATGTGGTTATCAACCGGACAAGTACGTCAGTCTTGTTGCCTGGATATAATTCTCATGCTTATTGTTAAGTAAATCTCTTAAAATTGCCAATTTTTATAAACATTGTTTATCGTTAACCCTGACTGGGTAGCGAGCAGTATTCATAAGTATAGCTTTCTGTTTTTCTAAAGGATTCTTTCGAACGCCGTTTCTCATATTATTTTCCAACTGAGCAAGACCATTTTTTCATAACGAGTGAAATTAAAGATTTCAAGATAAGCTCCAGGGCTTTATTCATTTGACATTTAATTGGTGATTTTCTGAATTCTTTACTGTGCTAAATGATTTTGAATTGAATAAAACTATCGGCGTCTATTGTATTGGAGATTGCAGCTCTATTTTAACCTTTGTGTATTTTGAATATTTACTTACACACAGTTCAGCTAATATTCCAGAAAAATCTCTCATATAAAAATATACATTTTTACTAAATTTTGACATTTTGTTTTATCTGTAAGAAACCGCAGATCTAGTGATTAAGATGAAAGGAGAAAACTGTAAACAAACTCAAGATTAGACCACAAAATATATGAATTTGGGTTTAAACTTTCTTTTTATTACAATCCCACGACAAAATGAGTTCTACGTTTATGAAAGATTTGATAAACAAATAATGTTTCAAAATGTAATTTTAAAAAGACTTGAAGTGAAGTTCTAGATTGATACTGAATAAAACTGAATAGAAATTATATCCTATGGTCCCAGAAGGTCTGGAAAAAATTATGATTATAATTAGGTACTAATTTCTGACAGATTGAATGCAGCACTAACTAGAACATTTATATATATAGATAGATATATAAAGACATCTTTAATAAATCTGGATTGGCAAGTTATGCCGACATTTGATCATCAAAAATAAAATACAGTGAACTTACTGTGACGAAAATAATCGCCCAAAAATGTCTTCTTACTTTGGTTAAGAAAATTGGCGCATTTCTATTGAACTGCGAGTGTTAGAAAAAGCTAACAATACAAGATCAAATAATTAATTGCCAATTAGCAATTTTTTAAACGAGTAAAGGACTAGGACTGAACTCCTTCAAACTCCTCTCCTCACAAATCAAACCCTTCCACAAGAAAGATAACCTCCAAATTAAGTACGTATTTCAAATTTGTACGAGTTGTACGCCCATTTTTATAATTGCGCGACCAACGGCAGCACAAGACGTCTGGGTTTCGGCTGCTGTCGATCAGAAATTTAATATCTCAGAGCGTTGAACATTTGATTGACGGAAGCCAAAAACGCAGACATCTCGAATTACCAGTTGCTGGGTCACGTTATTATGAAAATGGGTGTACTGAGAAGGATAGAACAGGAATAATAAAGCTTAGAAAAAATTGTATGTTTCCCCTTGACGTCTGACCGGACACCATACAATTTTTTCTACTTTTTACTATTTTCAAAACTTGATTCAGTTAAACGTCCTGAAAGCAAATTAATTTAATCTCTTTCCTATCGTTTCGCCTTCATTGGGTTAACGGGTTTTAAATGTGTTTCTATTTCAATTAGAAATATTCTTGCCGTATTCAGTTGAGATTTTTTAGTAACTGTTTTGTACTAGTATTTTGTCTGAGATTAAAGTCGGGGGCGGCGGGCAGCCAGATCGAAATGCTTCATGGATAGCGCTTTATGGGTCGTAAGAAATTAAAGCAGCATATACATACGTACGCACGACACGGGTGAAAAACGCACTGCGCATGCTCGGCATGGGGTACTGAATATAATTACCGTACCATCATTTATTCGGTGAATGTAATAAAACACCTATATTTGGATACGTCTTGTTTTCCCATTTCAGATCACGTGTCATTCTCTTGAGATTTTAAAAGATTCGTTGTCTGAGTTGTATCCATATTCAACCGTTAAGCAAAGAATGACACGAGGTTCGAAATGGGAAAACATGGCACCAAGACGAATTAATAAGGTATATATCTCTGCTTATACGAATGTTCCGGAGGGCTACTAGCATCTTGTATGTTACTCTAGATCTCCCAAATCCGAGGTAAAAAAAGATTATGTACGTACGGACAAGAGTGAAAAACGCAGTGCGCATGCGCGGAAGTTCGTCGTGTTTACAAAGAAAACCATTGGAAATTTACCGGCGTTTAGTAAATCTCTAAAGTTAAGGCCGTTCGTAGAAAGTTAGTGCTTATTTTTTCCTGACACATGCATTACTTTAGTTGTTTTCTTTCTCTGGTCAAATAATACGAGAGAAATTCGCATAATATAAGAAATGTAAGTCTCCAATGGTTTTCTTCGTAAACACGGCTCGTCTATGAATTTTCTTCCGAACTTCCCAGCATGCGCAGTGCGTTTTTCACCCTTGTCGTGCGTACGTATGTATACGCTGCTTTCTTACAACCCATAAAGCGCTACCCATAAAGCATTTCGATTTGGCTCATTTGCATCAAATTTGAGAGATTCTATACATAAATTAAACACGATAGTTTTATGTGCAGTGACGGATAGCAAGCCATTCTATTTATGGAATGTGCTCCTCGAAGTCGAAAGAAACAAATGAATACCTTGTTTGGGGACCGGGCAAGGGAAAGGTTGGAGAAGGCATAGAGAGGTGGTCAATAAACTATTACGTGTTTCAGGATTCCTGGATGGGGGAATTTATCAGAGGCTGACGTCAAGCTTCTAAAGGA
Organism: Anthopleura xanthogrammica; assembly: GCA_964019055.1. Taxonomy (NCBI): domain Eukaryota; kingdom Metazoa; phylum Cnidaria; class Anthozoa; order Actiniaria; family Actiniidae; genus Anthopleura; species Anthopleura xanthogrammica. Next base: position 3,020,541 of record OZ025219.1, on the reverse strand, counting down.
AAAAATGAGTATCATCCCATCGTAAGTAAAAAAAGAATTATTTGAGAAATAATCATTATATTATTGAATTGCCAATCAAGCTGAGACACGACAGGGAAGACACTTTGCGCGATCAGGGATCACCACTTTACGATTTACTAGTGTTGTAGTTTATAACTATGAAATAAGCCGCTACTGGGCATGCAGTATATATCCAGTATCAAGAAGACAGCTTTTTTTGTGTGTAAATAGCTGTTTGTACATATTGACAGAGTTATTGCCTAATTTCAAACCGAGAGAGGCTGGGACCAAGCTATTGGTTTTTTTTTTCGGACGGTAGTCGGTAGTATATGCTGAAGAACATTATTGTACATACGGCTTTTTTTTGAAAGTGCAAATGACCAGAAAGAAGAACAACATTTACATAAATAAAAGCATTGATCATGAGGGGATAAAGGAGAAGATTCTTAAAACAATTGCAGAAAAATGGAGCTCAAACAATTTGTTCTAAGTTCAGGATCACAGGAAGATTGAAAAGATTGAAGTTATCCCTTTTGCGCGGCAGTTGTTCTCACAAACAGCACTCGCGCAGTTCCATTGCCAAACCATTATTATTACTAATAATAATTACTCAGTTTTATTTTCTTGGCCTAAAATCAGGCAATGCACGCGACTTCCGTCCAAATAAAACAAAATAAAAAATTCTAGCTCCAAGCCCTTATTGGTTTGAAATCAGGCAATAGACCTAATCGGCTAACGCGTTCCTATGCACGCTTCCACCCTTTTGCTCAAAAAAAAATTCCACTTGATATCGAAATACAAAAGACAAAGAATCTTATTCTCCGAGGTTTTGAATTGGGCGGGCACGTAAAAGCAACGCGTTAGCTGATTAGGTCTATTGAAACAAATCTACTAGTCCTTTTTGCTTCACCACTATTTTCGACTCCGTGCACTTTAAAATCAATAGGTGAGATCAAAGATTGTGCGAAAATTGAACATCTTTAGAATTTAATTAACAACGAGACGGGCCATACCAATACACAACACTGACGTATGTTGAAATTATGACCTGACTACAACTATTATTCAACAAAAATGAAATACAAGCTTTTTGTTTTTTGGTCAATTTTTAAAGATGTTCTAATTCCGTACAATCTTTGATTTCACCTATTTTTTTAAGGTGCACCAAGTCGGAAATATTGGTAATGAAAAAAGTCTATTGTGCAGGGATTTTTGAGAAGGGTAGGCGTTTCCCACTACATACATACACTTTTTAAATCTGCCTCTACAATAACGCCAGCTAAAGAAGGCTTGTCTTTCATTTATCAGAACCAGAGCAATAGAATTTCGTCCAAAAAATGATAAGGTCAACAAACCTGGTGAAAATATTTCCAGACTTCTGGAGCAGACATTTCGACACTATGATAAAAGAGTAAGACCATATTATGGAGGTAAGCGGTTAAGTTTGTTGCCATGCGTGTTGAGTCTACGTGTTATATTACCTCAGTTACCTTTAATTTGTCTTCATCATCAATTAACAAAAGCCTCCGAGCGAACGCAAGTGTCACTGGTTCCTTGATAAAGAAAAAAGCGGTCAAAAAAGAAAGCGAGCCCTTCGTTTGTTAGGGCTACCAAAGTTCAAGTGTAAAGTAATTTTTCGGCCTTTCTAGATCAAATTGAAATAGATTTTTGCTGAGGGAGTAAAGCAAGGGATCCCGGAGAAAAACCTCCGAAGTACAGGAGGGAACCAACAAACTCTACTCACGTACGACACAGAACATAGCGGGACTCGAACCCGGGTACGCTTGCATTGCTGGAGAGAGGCGAGTATTTTTGTGGTCCAACATTATTCTAATTATTTTTCTGCTATTTTCCGTTTTGTTTTTAGTTCGAACCCTAGATGTTGAGCTGAACATGCTGTTCTTGTCATTTGGGGAACTCAGCGAAACGAACATGGTTAAGAGAAGTTTATATACTGTTCAGGTAATCGTGTGGGACCCAAGAGAAAATTAAGGACGTTACAACCTCGTGTTTGTAAAACTATAATGAATGAATCATGAAAACACGAGGGAGTTGATCCTTAATTTTCAAGGGAAACATAACGATTACCTGATTGGAACTTTAACATATAAGACACGACCTAAATCGTCTTGCATCAGGCCATTTTATAAGCATTTTCGATCACACTAAATCAGTCAAAATCAGTTGAAGTGCATGGTGCTAAACAAACTTTATATTACTACTACCGTATAGGTGCACTTGCATACTCCTTCTCCCCGCAATCATCAGGGTTCTAAATTTCTAAAATTCTACAAACTTTACCACTTTGATATTATTGATATCTACAAAGAAAAACTTAAGGTTCCATAGTTATAGTCTAACTGGTTGTGCGTGATCAAAAATGGCTGTATAATGGCGTCAAGACCCTCATTTCCTTACTCTTTTAAGACCACAGACTCATTTGTAAAGGGTAAGCCTCGTTCAAAAGTCTGCTATTCGTAGACACTATTAAAATGCCTGGGATTGGTATTATTTGACTTGCACATTCTTTACATTATAGTTGGCTGTTGCTTATGATTTGCAAAAGTCAGCTGTAATGTAAAGGATGTGCAATTTGAATAATACCAATGTTTTGAAAATTCCACCGACTTTTGCCGGTGTCCACATGGTGTCCATAAATAGCTGACCTATAAACGAGCCTAACCTTGTACAATGAGTCTGTGGTCTGTGGTCATTCTAAAGGCGCAGTTCTAACGTCCATCTTCTCATGAGCCGAACCTTATGACATCAAAGAAGACCACTTAAGTATCCAATGTTTTTACTGCGTTCGAGATAGGGAGAAAATCGACGTTTGGACTGGGCCTTAGTAACTAAAACAAAAACAAAGCCGTCTAGATAACAAAGAAAACAGTGTCAATTGACAAATAAAAAGGGAAAGACGACCTTACCATTAACCAAGAAACAATCAAGCAAAAGAAATCTAAGACATCCAGTCTCTTTCTTCCTTACAACAAGTACACAATTGTTTAAAATAACAAATGATTTTGTACACATTTCTTTATAGGAGTTTACTGTAGATATGTATCTAGGACAGTTCTGGACCGAACCACGGCTCGCATTTGGACTAAACAGGACCATAATCCTTAGCGGGCGAGCGTCAGAAAAGCTGTGGGTTCCCGATACATTTTTCTGCAACTCTATTGATACTAAGATTCATACTTTGATTTTCTCGAATAAGAAAGTCTGGATAGATCTGATGAATGGGTCAGTCATGCTAAGTGCAAGGTGAGTTGCCAACAGTTTCATTGTTCGATAGAGCGAGTTTAAATTTTCAATATGTGTGCCTTAAAACGCCTAGTATATATCATAATAGGCATTTTGTTGGGAAAGGGTATAAGAGTCTACAGAAACTATCAGTAAAACTAATGACCCACTGCTCCACCCCCCCCCCCCTCCAATCCTCCCCCCGTCTTGATATTACGGCCCTAAACGCGGTAAGTCACATAAAATTAGACAAAGGACCGACCAATAAATATATTTGGTGTTAGGGTCTCCTACTTCTATGTTTGGTAATGACTGTGCTATTTGTTATTTCTTTGTAGATTGACTACTAGGAACTCATGTAAAGTGGACCTGCGAAATTACCCAATGGATGAGCAAACATGCCATCTGCCTATCGAGAGCTGTAAGTGCCTTCCAAGCTTTTTGCTAGTTGGTTTTCTTTCTTCCATATCTGTTATGCACGTTATGCACGTCTTATTAAGAAAAAACACTCTTTACGTCATCGCATGGTCAATAGGTCGATTACCTCATTAATTTTTTCTTAGATGATGTAATTTTGTTTCTTCAAGCATTTTTTTTTTATTCAGAAACAAAATCACACATTCAAATATATTTACTAAAGGCGCGATTACACGGTGCAATTTTCTCTGCAACTTGTCACGCAACGGCGTTGCAAGACAAGTTGCAAGAGCGTTTACACGGTGCAATGGAGACGCAATCGTTGCCGAAAGTAGAAACGAATTCTACTTTTCGCAACGATTGCTGCAACTTGTCTCGCAACATTTTTCAAATTGCACTGTAGGTTACACGCTGCAATGCTTTGTGCAACTTGTCTCGCAACGGCGTTGCGAGACAAGTTGCAGAGAAAATTGCACCGTGTAATCGCGCCTTAAAGGAGAAGCCGTAGCTCAGTCGGTTACTGCGCGGCCTTCGTAGCTAGTGGTCCACGGCAGGATCTCCACGTCTGTAATAGCTAAAAAAACACTGACGTCCAGCTGAGTTGACCTTTAGAACAAACTCAAGGTCAATCAATCAGAATTGAGGATTCAACATCGTAATTTGATTAGTATTTCTCATTATTCAGCCAAGAGAATTTATGAAATACGAGCTCTTTCTTCTTTCAATTGATTTGTAAACGCTAGTCAAACTCATGGCGGCATTTTATTTCAATCAAAAATCTACATTGTATACTCAGAAAATGCTCGAAAAATGCTAACCAAAAATAGTGACCGATAAATCCTTTCGGGGAAGGTGATCAACTCAGGTGGGTTAAATGAGGCTTTTACCAAGCTCATACGCACAAAGTCTTCGCCGTCATAAAGTAGGTGTTCTTTTGAGTCAAACACAATGATTTCCTTTGAAACCCAATAGACCTCTTTAGCTTCGTATGCAAATTGCCCATTTCAGACCACATGACATTCCCTTGAAAAAGTTTTTTTTGTTAAAATATTTACACATGAAAGAATCTACTCCCAAGAGTTGCATCACATGGTCTAAAATGGGCACAACAAACAACGAAGGTATAAAGAGGTCTATTTGTCGCAACAGCAAGCAACTGTAATCATTTAGTGTGTCATGTTTGTAGTTTCCTATGAGGACAAGGATCTCAAGTACACCTGGAGGGCGCCGTTTGGACTTGGTACAGATATTTTCATCTACGACACTGAGATGGCGCAGTTTGAAATTGTGAGCGCAAAGAGATTCCTAAAACATCCTGTGTACCATTCAGGTAAACTGAAAAAATCTCTGAAAAACAACTAGTTTTACTCCTTTATTCCTAATTTGTTCATCGAACACTACCTCAAATCCTACTTGATTACCTTTTGGTTTTCAGGCATTTTTAGCTTCTTACTTATTTTTGAAAGCTGCTATCCTATTATGTTTGTGATAGACCATTTTCGGGATGCGCGAGCGCTTTCTAAAATATCGCAGGCGCAGACATGAAAAAGAGGCATTTTCGGGCAAGATCACGCGCGCTATTGACTCTGCCCAAAAATGCCTCGAGATCATGTTTGAGCCTGCGATATTTTTGAAAGCGCTCGCACATCTCGAAAATGGTCTATTCTCAAGCTTGAAATATTTGTAATAAGTAATAATTATTGTTGTTGTTACCGGTAAATAAAGGATCAAATGTCAAAACTGCCATCATTTGTTTATCTTGTTTATCAACTTTGTTGTTGCTGTTGTTTTTGCAGATATGTTTTCTGGTCTGACCGCAACAGTTCGTTTCCGTCGTCGATCTTTGTATTACATTTTCCAGATGTACATACCTTGCATATGTGTGGTGATTGTCTCTTGGATTGCGTTTTGGATTGATCACAAAGAAGGGTCCGAACGAGTTGGTCTTGGCATCTCAGCAGTCCTTACTATTAGCTACATGAGGGGCTCTATGAATGCTGGGATGCCTCGGGTGTCTTACTTGAAATCTATCGATTATTTCTTATTGACGTCGTTTGTGTTTGTCTTCATGTCTCTTATTGAGTACGTGCTTGTTATAAAGGAGTTTAGAAAAGGAAAAAGGAAAGGAAAGTCGCTTGAAGAACCAGGAATTCTACCTGGCACTCAGGTATGCACCTGTATTTAAACTCCCCCCCCCCCCTCCCTCGCAGCTAATGTAGAAGCAATTCCTATTGGGGAGAAGAGATAAAGAGAATGATAAAAAAATGAACTAGTGGAAACGAGAAAAGCATTGTATCCACCATTCTTAAGTTTAAAGGCAGAAAGGAAAAGTGGTAATGAACTCTTAGGATTATGCGGAATAAGAAATGGGGGGCGTGGCTTTTCGGGTCTTTTCGGACATTTTTGAGTGCGTCCTCAGCACCAAATCTTATGCACTTCGAGGTCTTTCGGTTCCTTTTAATCTTTTGATAAACAGCCGATAAACTAATTACGCGAGAACATAGAGATGGTGGTTCGATGACAAAACACTAAGTAGCTTTTTTCTTGTAATCTCGAGAAGGACTTTAGGAAAATCAGCGAATTCAAGAACTTAGGGCACTGTTATTAGGACCTTTGCTCCTTTATATTACAATTCAGAAGACAATACCATATGGAATTACCCTATGCATTTTTTGGCGGACAAGGCGGTGCACCGGCTTAGGAAACAAGAAATGAGGTTGAGACTGCGCGCCACTTCTGTCACTATTTTGTTTAATAACTGCTTTTAATCAATATTTTTTTACTTCAGATTGAAACTGAGGAAAACGAGCCTATGATCGTAACAGTAACATCAGGGAACAAGACATTTCGTTTCCATGATCCAGTGGATGATTATGACGTGTTGTCCAACTTAGAAGCCGACCCAAAACTGAACAATCAACAAAACTGCGTTAAATACACTTCACAGAAATCTAGTGTCCAGTTCTCCAATCATAATAGGACTTCCGGCCGTCGGCGACCGAGCCGTCGAGATCTCCAGAGAAAATCCTCTGTTGCTCGGTTCATTACTAAAACAGCCAAGACAGTCCGACCAGAGAAAGGTGTACATACTTTGGACAAATATTCCCGAGTCGTATTCCCTATTTCTTATATTCTGTTTCTGATTATCTATTTTTCGGTTCAATATCAGTTGGGGTCGAGGTGACGTTTTGAAAGAAACTGCAACAGACAACAGACTTGTGGATGTCGTTAAATAATGGCAGTGAGAGAGCAACATGTGGAAGCATACTGTCATATTGGCTGACAGGGTTCAGCTATACTTAAATCTAGTCGGTATTGCCTGGTATTCTATCCATCCCGGCGTTTCAACCATAGTTTGGGTCGAGGACTGAAGAGACGGACGAAGAAGTCGTTCTGTTATAAAGCTTAGCTGAGGTCAAGCATCATCAGTTAAACGAAAAAAATGTGCATTACAAATGACTGCTGCATCAAATATAGATATATCATACATCCAAACTTATAATAATCTGCAAAAACGAGATATTAGGATGATAAAGAGCTTTTTTCCTAGTGTTAAAAATGTTTTTTATATTATATTTGTTTTAGGTAACATTCTTTCTTGTTTGTAGGCGGGTTGCAAAGTTGCAATCACCGCGCATAACTTTCCTTGAGTCGGTAACGAAATTTGTGATGAAAGCCATTATGTAATTTCACGATCAAAGTTTTTCGCGGGATTTTACATTATTCCTCTTCAGATTAAAGGAAACCAACAGGCCCGGGGGGAGGAGGGGGTTACCCCTAAGCATCCTGTACGGGGATGCTCAGACCGGACTTTTGACCCCTTACCCTTACAGCAAAAAGTTACCCTTTTGATATACCTTTTTGCCTGAAACGTTACCCCTTTCATATGCCTTAATTTTGAAGTAGACCAGATATGAATATCGAACATCGCGTAAAAAGGCGTGCAAGCTCAGTTTCATTTTCTTGAATAGTAGTTTTAGCTTCCCCTTCCTTTTCTATACCTATACCTAAATTTCCTTACCCTTTTCTATACCAAAACTCACAAATTCCCAACCCTTTTCTATACCTCCGGCCTGAAAAAGGTACCCCTTTCGCGCTCCCTCCCCTCCCTCCCTTCCGGGGCAACAGGCCTCTTCACCTTTAGTGTAATGTTTTCCCATTTTTGACCTTGAGTAGCATGTCCTTGTTCACCAGCAAACACTCGTAAAAGATACATGAACGTACGTAAACTAGAAATGAACTGACAGGAAATCTAAGGCTCACACGCTTTATACCCCATCTAAAAAGACGATTTTTCTTTTTGATTTTAGGGTTAAAAATATCTAATTGATTTTTGCCACGATAATATTAGTGAGCACTGATGGATAGTGAAAACTCCTTGTTTTTGAAAATAAATCTAATATGTGAGTTAGCCGTGCCCTAAACCAATACCAGCAACTAGAAAGAGCAACTTCACCTTAGTAACCCTACGAATATTTATTATGCTGGTATTGGTTTTTAATTTTAACTCATTTGAATTTTCGGCGGTCATTTAAAAAAAAAAAGGTCTATTGATTCACGCCGGTGGTCATTTTTTTTCTAGTAGACTATTAACAGCTATATAGCATTGAACAACTTAGCCTACATGATTGATTAAAAAGAACTCAACGAAAGTATGGTTCTAATGACACTGATTTGTGTAGTTTAATGATTTAGGCACGTTGTTGTAAATAGGAACAGATTGAACAGGTACAAAGCATCATTGACATTCAATATAATTGGTCAATTATTACAAACAATAAATTATCATTAATAGTTGAATCATCCTGACCGGGATTGATCAATCATTAAACACTTCATCAGCATCAAAACTTTTTTCCTTGATTCTGATTAATCAGTTATTACACAAGTCTTTGTCACAGCAGTTTCGTTTGCAGACTTTTTTCTCCTTGCAGAAGTTGTCACAAACTTTTTTTTCTGCGCATGTTCTTCGGAAGTAAATATATTTGCTTCCAAGAGGCACCTCATGAACGGACATACAGCTCCATCCTTGTTCACAGTCTTTGACGCTTTGGTTGGCTTCACAGGCCTTTTCGCTTGATGAGTGTGCACACTCGTAACAACGTATGGCAGACCCTAGGAATCAGCAATTTATCTTTTAGGACATTTTACAGAATTAACGCTGAACATAATATTTACAACAGGTTTTAGTGTTTCCGCTGATCGAGACAACTGTCGCGACAAGGAAATCGAGCAATACATTGCCGTCAATCAGAGTATATAAAGGTACCGAACAATGTGTTTGTTTGACGGCAGTGTCTTGCCCGATTTTCCCAGTAACTACAGGCCCGTCGTGACTCTTGTCTCGATCAACGTGTAGCAATGCAAAAGTGTTACAGCGCTTTTCATATTTCTGCGACCTGCCGACTCCAGACGTCTGGCGTTTTAGCTTCCGTCAATCAAATTTACGACGGGCCGAGTTCATTCCGATCGCGAACGATAAGGAATTCCCGTGTGAAAATGGCTGTCTAGTCAAGAGAATTTCCTTGTCGCTCGATCGGAATGAACTTGGCTCGTCGTAAATTTGATTGACGGTAGCTAAAACGCCAGACGTCTGGAGTCAGTAGGTCGCAGAAAAGCGCTGTAACGAAAGTAAATGAAATGCCAGTTAACTGTTCATTAGGATTTGTCAACTGTTACCAATCAAATTTTAGTCCAACTGCCAGTAACTGTAAATTCTTTATCCACACCCTTTAATAAATTTCTGGTAGACCTAGATAACATCTGCATGATTAAAAGACGCCTACGATGAAATTGCTTTGAATACTTATTACTCCTCATTTAACTATATTTTTATGATGCGATTGTAATCGGCCAACTTCAAAAGAAAATAAAAAAATAAAGTGATAGCTTTTAATTTATCTTTGCTTTGGTCGCTGATGTTTTTGACTGTTTTTCTTTTGTTTCCTTTTTTTTCTGTTACTATTTCTTTTTCTTTGTTCTTTATTCTTTTTTTTTCTTCTTTTCATTGGTTCTTTTTTTTTTTTTTTTTTTTTTCTATATTTTTTTCGTTTTCGCTTTTAAAACCAGAATTTAAGCGTTTTTTTAAAAGAGCGATTAATGTAGAGTACTTTAAAAGCATGTTACTTGAAATTTGAAATCTTTGCATAATTGTAGTGTTTTGCTCGTTTTGTTTCGATAGTTTTTCTGAGTTTTTCCTCATTTTTTTCTTAATTCCATTTTGTCTGTATATAATTATAATTACAGGACCTTCTTGAAAATCATTAAAGTGAAGGAGCATCATGTTAAAAAATAATCGTATCACAAAATTACAGACTGCTAGGTTGTATGAGCTCCGGCCTTCTAAACCGCTAAGAGTATAGGCGGATCCTGAAAGAGCTGACAAAAATTCACAAAAATTAATTCAGTCGCCAAGGCAATTGCAATATTAGTCGTTTCTTAAAACGTTCAGCTATCAGCTGAATTAAAAGAACAAACCTGCCTAGCTATTTAGAACTCGAAATTTTTCGATTCCTTTTCATTGAATCTTTAAAACGATGGTTTTGAAAAAGCACCAAGAAAATGAATTAAAGAGGCCCTTACTTGTCAAGAAAGAGAAAAAGAGTGTGAATTGACTATTAGAAACATGACGCAGGAGCAGGTTGACAACTTGATATCGGACGAATTAATAATTAGAGAAGAAGAGAATTCGAAAGAGGAGCGAAAGAAAAGAAGAAGAAGAAAAAAAAAAAAGACAAAGAGGATGTAGAAGAAGAACAAGAACAAGATGATATGAACAACAAGAAGAAGAAAAATTAGAAGAAGAAAAATTAGAAGAAGAAAAAGAAGAATATGACTTGACGGAGAAGAAGAAGAAGAAGAAGAAGAAGAAGAAGAAGAAGAAGAAGAAGAAGAAGAAAAAGAAGAAGAAGAAAAAGAAGAAGAAGAAGAAGAAAATACCCCATTAACTTTGAATAAATCAGCACTCACCGATAGAAGCAAAAGCCACCACAACAACCAATACAATCAGTAACGATCTCATCATGAATTGCCAATACGTGCTCTTACAATTATCCTGATACCTTCCTTTAAGTCTTATGGCAAGTACACTCATCTACAGTATTCAATATGTAGAACAGAGATGACAGCTAAATAAATAGAGAATTTTGCAATGACCCATCTAAACACAATGATTATTGGTATGGATAGATGTAATTATCTTGAACCAATATGTTCTAATGAAAAACATATTAAAAACGATATATTTAGGTTTACCTTTATGCCCGTTAGTCAAACATCTGAACTAATCTAATTGTCATAAAACTTTATATATTGTTGTTTAGAACTGGTAGTGCCGTAAAAGGACATGTTATCATGTTCCCTATTCAGTGGTGTTTTTCTTTTCACCTTCATAATCCTTGAAAACAGGTGTTTTTGGCAGTTTTTCACTCAGGGAAAACTGTTTTTTTTTTTTTTTACGTGCCTGAAAAACTTATTTCATAACTGAACGGCTTAAGTGGCAATGATTTGGAATAGAGAAGAAAAGAAAGTCGCCAAGCTGAGGGATGAAAGGAACGGATGAGGGAAGAGATTTGAAATTTGTTTACATTTTCAAAAGGACAACAATTAATACGTCTTCTTATTTGGATATATTTTAAAGACCCATTTAGCCGCACAGGGCCAGTTCTTCCACTTTTTTTGCATGTTGTACGTAAAGGCAATAATAATAATAATAACAAAGTGGAAATAGAAATAAAATAGGAATTTTAAAGGAATCGGCTTTTCCCTATATCACTTCCATGTTAATTATTCAAATGACAAGCGTAACATTTGAGCAAAAACGCGCATCTTACTGCAATTTTCATAAATATGCGGACTCTGTAATTGCGAGTTGCTCGCTGGAATTTGGTTTTTCGCTGCCGCCAATCATAAATTTAAAAGGTACCGACTGATTATTTTTGATCGATGAAAGCGATAAACCAAATTTCAGCGTGCAGCTCGCAGCTACCGAGTTCGCATGTTTATGAAAATAGCAGTATTCAAGCCGCATCACTTTCATACGTTCATTGTCCATTTCTAAATCCAATATTGAAGCAATACTTCCTTTATGCAAACACTGCTAATATTGATATATAAACACAGATATAAACGTTATTAAATTTGTAGAATAATATTTAGTAATAATGACTTTTTGTTTACGTTTCATTTCTATATAATTAAATCCTCTTCTCAGCTAAATAAATATTCTAAACTCACTAATAAATCGAAAATGAACTGAAATAGAATTTATCCTTCGTTTATTTGGTGAAAGGTGAAGTAAATAACAAATCTTTGAAGAAGTAACTTAGAGAAGAGAGGAAGAACGCCTTGGAAAGAAATTGGAAAGATCTGATTTGATCATCGGATTACAAATAAATTATCAAAAAAATCGTCCATTTTCTTGTATTGTTATTGTTCCCTGCTTCGCACATGCTTGTTGATCGTGCGCACAGCCTTCATCGCAAAGAAAAAGATTTAGAAAAAGCATTAAAATCGTCGATTTTTATGTTGTAATAAAACGACTAAAAATACTTTTTTTGTACTTTGTAGTCGTTCATGCAGATAAGTGAGTAACGCACGGAAGTCGCTTGAGAAAGAAAAAGCACCAGTTTACACCACTGCATTTACACGAAAATTTATCTTTAATTTGCACTGCTAGGCGTTTGAATTTGTTTCCGGATAGCACAGTTCCGCGAAACGGAACGCCTAAACCTACATTTTTTGGACGGGTAAAATTCGTTCGGCACCGTGTGAGACCAGCCTTACTTGAGTTCTTTCAGCGATGCTCGTGCTTCTCTTCGTGCGTGTTGAACGTAGCACGGAAAATGCTGTTTTATTTATTCATTTTTTAATGTAGAACAAGAGTGAGAGAGTTGGTCAAATTTCCTGGAGATAAAGTACCAATATCCAATATCTTCCACGCCATGTTTCTCATTCTTCTCGTTCTTAGGCCCAGTACGTCGAATAGACCATTTCACGGTTGTCGTGGATCAGCTTCATCCTCGATAGCGTGTAATTTATTCTATAGAACTGACTAAAGCCCGTGGAATTTTTTAACTGTTGCAATTGTTTGATAATGTGTACATTCCTTAAATAACCGTGAGCTGTAGTCAAATTCTAAAGAATATATTTCAACATACAATCGATGCTGAGTTTGATTAACGACAACCGTGAAATGGTTTATTTCACATGTGCCGAATCTAATGCAAATGAGCAAAACCTATTGTTTAAAAACTTAAACCGGGCCTTGTTTTATTTTTAAAATTTAACTTTTACTTTTTCATCCAGATAAACATATCGTTCTGTCATTTATGTAGGGTAAGTTGCTCAGATTGATCGAAAACCTATTGTTTGTCCTCCACACTGAGCTGCATTCCGACGTCCTGCAAGGGGTCTAATATCCTAGCCCTTTTTTGTTATGCGTACAGACTTTGCGTACAATAGAGCCGATACCAGCGTCTGGTCAGCCGATACCATTTTCCTTTCATCAAATTGAACAAAGTTTAAATTATAAACCGAAAACAATGCACGGTATTATTTTTAAATCGTTTAAGTTTTACCTGACCGTCAGTTGCTACAAGACAAGGTTGAGCAGTCTCACTGTGCATCTTTATTCAAGGCAGTAAGTTCTATCTTTTGGTCCAAGTATCTCAAAGATGTGGAAAATGTGCTCAAACTACTCGATACAGACGGAGCACTGATCGAAACATTTCTTTCTCGGTTATATCGAATTGTTCTCCATTTAGCCAGGAATTCCTTGCGAATATCTCTCTTGAGTAAAGCATAAACGACAAAATTGGCAGACGAATTCAACAAGATGAGAATGCGTGACGTTTGCACCACTGCGAGTGTCACGTGACACACTTTAAAGTAATCGCAGATGGCCCTGTATGTCGAAGGCTGCCAGCAAAGCACAAAAAACGTGATGACAACGCCCAACACGCGTATGGAGGAGCGATCACATGATCTCACTATCCCGTCACGTGATCCTCGTTCGTTTTTCTTTGACTGAATTGACATGTTTATTGTTAATCGTCTTTTGGTCATTTTCCGTTGGTTAAGGACTACGATATAAATGCGCAAGTAAACAAGTGTTAGAGCTAAAGAAGGGATGAATGAAACTACGACAATGTTGAATACGATTACATATGAGCCCACGGTGTTTTTGTACTGACTCATTTCAAGTATAATGCTCATTCCAGCTATGAGTAGAGGCAAGAACCATGCTAGAAAGAGAAGGAGCTTGACACGTCTTGATGTCATCAGCACAACATACCTCAATGGATGTAGAATAGCTACGTAACGATCTGCTGTTAAAGCACATAGATTACAGATCGAGCAAATGATAAAAAAATTAGGCAACGTTGCTCTGATATCAGGCTGGTCGATACAAGCCAAAAAAAACTTACAAATCAGCTCGGACGGTGTTATATAGATACCAATAAACAAGTCTGACAGGCTTAGAGACAAGATAAACCAGTTATCTGTAGTATGGAGCTTCTTTCTTGTTACAATGAGATAGATTACAAGTCCATTGCCAATGACAGTTGCCATGGCGATGATTATCTTCAATACCCAGAATCCCGCGCTGGTGTCTTGAAGATATGCTTCCCAGACGTTCTTTGAAGTGCAGTTCATTGTCGCGTCTGATTGGTTGATATCAAGCATTCTTTTAATCACCACGTGGTTTTATTTGATGTGGAATTTAAAAATAGGTCAGCACAGCTGTTGCTATGTAAAAGACGTGTCAAATAGACAGTCAAACATAATTTAAGTCCAATCTGCAACAAAAAAGGATAATAACATTCACCATCTTTGGAAGTGAGAGAGAAATTATTGAGTGTAGAACTAAATGTTCAGCTCCGTAATTTTTAAAATCATTTCATTCAATCCTAGATCCCGATTATGTTCTATCATTAGTTAGTTTAATAGTAAAATCGATAGTAAAAATAAAACTTAATACCAAGCAACATAACGTGTTTATGATTTTTGAAATCCCTTTCAAAAATATGCCAAACTCGATGCTCTAAAAATACGAAAAAAGGATAAGACTTTAAGTAGTTTATTTTAACCATGTTAGAAAAAATTGCTTTGTTTGTTTTCTATCTCTCATCCTTTCTTTTTCTTAACTCAGAACTGTTTCACCAAAATAATTATATTTTACTATATTCGACAAGTGAAATAGGGTTAATTGTCTTATGATTCATAGCCCCACGCAGTCCCCCGACTTTTGCATTTATGCCAAGCCAACTCATGCTGCCCTACATATTGCCATGAAACAAGAAGGAATAGAAGAAAGCATGGATATGTGAATTGATTAAACCTTAAAAAAGTGAAGGAAAAAATCAGGGAGTTAGAGTAGAAAAGACATTAAAACTAAGCAATAGGGATGGCAAAAATATATCTCTAGTTTTAAGGCCGATGGGTATTTATTTATGAAACTCACCTTTTACAGGAGTGAATGAGATCAGGAAGATTTTTGACTTGAGCCGTGGGTTTTTTTCTCTCTCTAGAAAATGAGCTAAATTCGAGGAAACCAACTTGGTCAGGAAGCCGTCATTTTTAA
Source organism: Anthopleura xanthogrammica (assembly GCA_964019055.1). Lineage (NCBI taxonomy): Eukaryota > Metazoa > Cnidaria > Anthozoa > Actiniaria > Actiniidae > Anthopleura > Anthopleura xanthogrammica. The sequence goes on along the minus strand of OZ025219.1, from coordinate 3,005,297 downwards.
AAAAGGTATAGATTATTCGAGAGGCTGAAGAAGTGAACTCTTTAAGAAATAAAGCTTTGTTGTTACTGATTTAAATCAACAGTGCACAATGAATCTTGAAGACCTTTATTATCAAATGTCAAGTTTATTTGGCAGGTTTTTGAACTGTGTTGGTGTCTACCAATGAGAAAGTGGTATCATTTCAAAGATATTATTAAAAATGAAATTTTAGACACGAAAGGCTGACATTTTGGTCCACATCTTGATCAATATTTGTTCACAATCTCGGCTGAATTTTCTAGCATGAAGAAATATGACTCGCGTAACTGTCAATCATTACATCATGGGCTATCTTGGGTTTTTCTGATGCATATATCATATGAATATGCGTTCAGGTCTGTTCACAATCTCTTTTTTTTTTTCCTAGCAGGAAACTAGAAAGATGACTCAATCAGCCGTCAATCGTTACATCACGAGCTTTCATGGCTTATGTATATATCTGACGGCATATACATAGTGAACTATTTACCTTTTATATGTCAGAGAAATCATGGAAGATGGAAAAATGGAAGCGGTATTATTCCTAATTATCTAAATCTCAACGGTTCTATAATGGAACATATTTAAAATGTATATATTTACAAATTTTGCAAAACGGAAGTAATTTTTCATCTTTTGTAATCAGTATTGTTATAATTTTAGGGAAATATGAAATAAACATTTCATTAATTTGTTAGTTTTTGGAGAGAGGGAAAATCGGAGAACCTTGAGAAAGCTCTTGAATCAGGTGAGAGACCTGCTTTTTTTTTATGTGACTTCATAGTGAAATAGGACAACTCGTCACGGTGAAATAGAAGTGATCTTTTATTCATTAGCTCTTTAACTAAATAGACAATGTGCATGGGCTCGAATTTCTTGCACAAAGCATGATGGGAAACTGAGTCCTTACGCTTTTTCGGCTTCCTCCTAAGAATTCATCTGACAATTGTTCCTTTGGCATTTTCTATGGAAATGTATGTATTTCAACAGACGGAAATAAAACAGTATTTTGTTTGATATTTCCTTTTTTCCCCCTGCTAAACCGCATGTAAACACGCGTTTCACTCTTGCTGGATCTTGATTTAAGAAGTTTTATGTTTTTACGAAAAAAAAAAAAAAATCTGGGTTGCTTAACAGTGCTTTTTAATAGCACGCATGCGCAGTCGTTACCGACACGCTAATTTCGGTTTTGGTGGACGTCAATTAAGGCGTTTCCATGACATTTGTATAAGCACGTGACCTTGAAAACGTCTGAGAATGGTCATTGAAATTATTTGGTTGGCGTCCACCAAAATCCTAGCCTTTTATATCGCGGTTGCAAATTGTAAAATTTTACTTGAGCTTTTGAGAAATGCTGTAAGGCGCATTGTGTCATGATAAACAATTCTGGGGATGTTTTCTCTCGCTTATTCTATACCCCGTGCCAGTCCAGTAAAGATAACCAATTGGCAAACAAACGATATGGATATCCTGATCTTTTAAATGTCTTATTTCACTATGACGTCACGGGTTGTTTACATGCACAACGATAAAGAATAAAAAACCATGAAAAAAAATGATCATGTTATTGATGAATATATTTTAAACAAAACTATTTAAATGATATATCATTCATTCATTTATTCATTCATTCATTCATTCATTCATTCATTCATTCATTCATTCATTCATTCATTCATTCATTCATTCATTCATTCATTCATTCATTCATTCATTCATTCATTCATTCATTCATTCATTCATTCATTCATTCATTCATTCATTCATTCATTCATTCATTCATTCATTCATTCATTCATTCATTCATTCATTCATTCATTCATTCATTCATTCATTCATTCATTCATTCATTCATTCATTCATTTATTCATTCATTCATTCGTTTGTTTGTTTGTTTGTTCGTTCATTCATTATCTCCCTCTCTCTTTCTATTAAATTTTCTCACATTCTTAATTAGTCTAGAGATTGAATGCTTTCCAACGTAACAACGTGTAGTTGGAAAGCGTTTTCATTACGGTTCGTAGCTATGTACTACTATTATGTAACATTCTATTGTTTGTAATGAGTCTATTTAATAGTTTATTGTGTATAGTATAAATGAATTGAATTGCTAATGAATTGCTGTTACTATTTAAGCATTAAAGAAGTTGAGGTCTTTACCTCGCTTGTTGGACAGCTTCGAGTTTGTAATCCAACTTGACATGATTAATTTGTTCTAGCTCTAGCCCTCGGAGCTTATAAGTTGCATCGGTCGAGGACTACGTTTTCCAGTAGGTTTTTTGTCCTGAGAGGTTTTTCCTTCTGGTTTTTTCGTAGCGGGCAGCGTATTATTGAATTGTAATTATTTATGTTTTACTTAAATTCTTGATATAATTTGTACGAATTCAACTATTCGATAATGTATTTACGTCATCTTGAAAACAATTATGTAGTATATGAAAAACGAGTAGCAGTGTTTTATCAAGGATAAAAACCCGGGCGCAGCGAGGGTTTTTGATCCTTGATAAAACACGTGCTACGAGTTTTTTATATGGCTTAAAAAAGCTCATTAATGTTCAATAGCCATTTTGTTCAATATCGATAGAAAACAATGATTAAAAAATGCTTTTGAAATAAAAAGAGATGCGTCGTTTTCACTTGGGAATTTGCTTTATTGAGCAATAACAATGAAATGGCAATGCCTTAAAAAATCTCATTAATGTTCAATAGCCATAATGCTAGTGATTTTCAGTCCTTATTTGATTTAGATTTAGATATTCCCGATGATATACTTGCAAATATATCAGAACCGTCTAGCTCTGCTAATCCTGAAAGCACATTGTCAGCACCCGGTGGAATATTTAATAATTGCGTATTTCATTTCACTCGCTAATAGAACTTGAACTGACATAGTCAAGCATAGTCATAAATAAGATAAGAAATTAGGTTACCAACAAATACAGTTATGTTCAAAGATAAATAGCATGATTTGCAATTCGTATGATATAAATACTGTGGAACTATAATATAAGAACGTTGTATTTCTTTATCTATCTCCACACGTACCTTTATATAAAGACACATGTAACTTTAGATATAGATTAAAGCTCATTAAAAACCATTGTCTGTGTATTATACCCCGTTATTCCCCTGGGCTGAATTCAAATCCCTCCCCGCGCTTTAAATTTGTATAGTACTTTATAGAGTATAAAGTGCTCTCCACGTGACTACTGATGAGTATCGGATTGGACAAAATGGCTATTGAATATTAATGAGTTTTTTAAATCCTTATACAATACAAAGTTAATATAGACTAAGATTCGTCTAAGCTATTTCTTCACATTGTATAAATATAGTGAGTATAATATCCTCAAATTTCATGTAATAATATAAAATATACTTGTAATAAAATATGGTCTTGCTGTCCACACAGGCAACAAGCACAGTCACACTCCACATTGTAGTATTGATAAATGCGCTTTGCGCTGTGCGAAGGGTAGGAATGAATGAAAGAATGAGACCTTTGTCAGTCATGACTTAGAGGGTTGTAGCACAGACTCCTTGCAGCACTTCAGAATGCAGCTCAATTTGGAGGACAAAACATTAGATTTCCACTTCTCAGGAGATTGAAATTCTTATGTTCTGTCCTCCAAATTGAGTTGCTTTGACGTCGCGTGTAAGTTCCATGAAAGTGTTGTGTTTTTTTTTTGTTAAAAAAATAGCCCAATCCCGAGGTGGTTTCACGATATTCACGATAAAACGTACACAAGCGCAACAAAAACTCTTGATCAAAAAGAAGGTATAAAGCAACTTTACTATGAGGGAAATATCATGAAACCACAAACTAGGTATTTTATGAATTTGGGAATAGTAATAGGAATAGGCATTCGAATTGGAATAGGAAAAAGAACAGAGAAAGAGGAAAAACAACAAAAGTAATAGAAATAACAATAAGAATAATATCATGAATAATATTAATAGGTTTCACAAAATCATTTTTTATATTTTATCATTTTTTTAAAATAAAAAATGATAAAAATTGCACATGCGTGTGTCGTGGAAATGCCCCTTTCATTCTATTGTGCCGTTTCTTGATTTTTAATGCTTGATATGCGGCTCTTCAAAGTCTCTCCATGACAACGGTTTTTAAAAGACTTTAAAAAAATATTTTAAGCCTTAGTCTTTTAGGGTTTTATTAGTAGCAGAAGGCTGTTTACTGAACAGCTTTGGATTAAGAAATAAGAAGATTTAGAAACACTGCTTGAGTTTGAAACGGTAAGTCAGTAGTATAGCATATACCCCTCATCAAACACTCAGAAAATAAGATTAGATAGATAATCCGATGTCTCATCTAATTTCATTGATATCTAATAACTTCAAAATACTTTCCTAATGGAAAAGTACCTATACAGTACGGAAACTTAATATGTAAGTTATTAAACACTGCAACGGAGAGAGATTGGTAGGCCTTCATAAGTATTTAAGGCCAAAATCAATTTCTCGATCTGCACGTCACAGCTGTATCATGGACATCTCCACACCTTTCACTAGGACTAAACCGTTTCGAGCCTCCTACTTTAGTCGCACATGATAGACTCAAACTGATGGAACATATTATGTCATTGATTTTAATAAATACAGTCAATTTCATTAATGTTTTCTACCAAAAAAGACATTTAGACATTTGCTCGAAACCAGCAGTCATAAAGTACAGTTCATGATTATCATTCTCTGTTTATTGCTATTCATTATAGAATTTGAAACCAGAATTCATATCGTTTTAGCTTATACTTAATAACTTTTCTAAAAAACACTTTTTGTCCTGAAACTTGTACAACTTGGAAGTCTATGTGTCCTAAATTTGTATCTCTGTTTGTTTCCAATTGTTTCATTTTATATTTAAAAATCAAAAAAGGGATTTCAAACATCGAATGATCAGTTTTCAACATAATAAGTCCACCACAACCACCACCACCACCACTGTCATCATTATCATCATTTCGATATATACTAATTTCAGTAAAGTTATAATCACCAAAAAATTACTAGTCTTGTAAGCTGTGAGATCGCCGTTGAAGATCAGTATTGGAAGCATTTCTTATTCAAAAAGTAAGACTTTTTGATGCAAATTTGCAGCTTGAGGATGCTCACGGGAGGTGAAACTGTAGTAGTTTTTTAGGTAACTAACTTTATCAAAAGAAGTATATATGTATATTTATCCCACGCTATAGAAAATACAGCCAATCAGAAAGCCGGAAAGCCGTTGTATATTCGTCGTTATTTCACTCTTCCTTCCCATCATGCCCTGCGTGTTGAATCTACGCATTTGTATTTTCTATGGTGTGGGATAAAATGATTATCCAATGGTTTCTCGTGGCATACCGTGGATATCCCACTCGTCACTTGTATTCTCTTTGTATACACACTCGCCTAAAGGCTTGTGTGTATACTATTTGGAGGCATAACACTAATTACTAACAATTTCACTCATGATTGTAAGCTGCACGGCTGCTAATAGCGCCTTAATATGCAGCCCGTAAAGTCCTCCACTGGTCAAAATTGTAAAGCGCATTGATACTATGTGAATTGCGCTATATAAGAACTTCCCATTATTATTATCATCATCATCATCATTATTATTATTATTATTATTATTATTATTATTATTATTATTATTAATAGTAGAAACTACAAGTGACTCGTGGGATATTCCACGGTATGCAACTCGAAACCATTGTATATATGAATAGTATATATTTATATATATATCAAAAATTCATGAGAACCCCATATTTCAGTAGTGCACTTGATGAAAGGAGATTTAAAAAAGTTATTCAGCATCAAAGTCGACGCGGGCACAATCGCTACCTCCCCCCTTTCAGGCGGAATAAGGTTATCATCATTTCCATCATATTTACCATATTTCATATTTTTTTTATATAAAGAGACTAGTTGACTCAACTGCTCCTCTTGCAATAACCAGTGCTGAGCATCACAACTTTTAGTCATACTTCATGGCAAATGTTGAATCGTTTTATTATGCTAAAAGGTTTTTGATCAAACATGGACAACTCCATTGACAAGAGGACACGGCATGAATTTGACGAAGTATTCAATTTAGTGTGTACGATGGGCCCCTACCAGAAGATCCTGTACGTTGGTGTTTGCAGTATGATTCAGATTCCGCTCATCCTCCAGTTTGGTCAGTCTATCTTTGCAATGGGGACGCCGCAGTTTCATTGTTCTGATGTTAATTCTTCATGTGAACCAAACAAATGCTGCCACAACTGTACGTCCTATGTGTTTGATGGTCCTTTTACTAGTACTGTATCAGAGGTAGGTTTAACTAGGAGTTGGAGTAAGATACTTTTCTTCTAACAACTTTTAATGCTACTACCACAAACTCCTTTTTTAATGAGTTTGCAAAAATATGCCTAACTTACGATAGATACGCGGGTTTTTTATTTTGCAATTCGACATAAGTTATAAAACGCGGGTGGCGCGCAGTGGTGAGAGCGCTCGCCTCTCAACAAAGCGACCCGTGTTGGCTATCCGGACGGTTTGTCATATTTGAGGAGAGTTGCTTGTTGATTCTTTCCTGTGCTTCAAGGGGTTTTCTCCGGCCGGGTTTTCTGTTTTTTGTTTTGTTTTTGTTTTCCTCCATCCGCAAAAATCAACTTTTGAATTCCAATTTAAATCCAGTGGAAGAAGAATCCCACTGTGGAACCACTGTTAATAGCATTTTATATCATTTCATTTTATTTTGTTTTATTTCTTGAGAAATTGTGATTTTGTACGACTTAAGGCCAAGATTCAGATCAAACTACGGAACTGAAGAGCGGTTTCAATACCTTGTAAATGAAAAAAAAACTGTTTTATGGGGAAACAAATTACAATTTCATCAACAAAAAATGTTATTTTAGTAAGCTTTTGCACTGCACAATTTCGAGTTTGAACTTAACTCTATTTGGTTGAAAAACAAGTGGTTACTCGATCCGGTGAAGAACCAAGCCGGTGAGTTGAACTTCTCAAGCTCATGCATGTTGAGTTCGTCTTGGTCCTAATCTTGGTCTTGTTTTGAAGGCTTCTGTGCTTTGCATTTACATATTTTGCGAAAGAAAGCGTTACTTTCATTATTATTTTTTAACTTTAAACTATAATATATATCTCTCTTTTCTTTCAGTGGAATCTGCTGTGTGACCGGGCATACCTAGGGGCTTCCATACAGTCCAGTTATTTCGCTGGAATGCTCATTGGTTCGATCGTGAGTGGGTGGATAGCAGATACCTTTGGAAGGCGAAAAACTATTTACCTAAGTCTTGGGTTCATTGTGAGTATTTTTCAATCATTTGACAAAACTTGCACAAAACATCGCAAAGGAAAGAAAGGCATCCTCGTTTACCTCTAGCTATAATATATGCATGGTCCATGCATTTTTTTCTTTCTAATGATTTTCTTTTAATAAATCTACAGATAGTATTTGGGGTCGGTTCATCATTCGCTAATTCAATACCACTGATGATTTTTTTGCGCTTCTTCGTTGGCCTCTCATTGGCTGGATGTATGTTGACCCAGTATGTCTACATTGTTGAGATTGTTGGTCCCAGGAAACGTACCCATGCAGCAAAAGGCAATGGCTTCTTTTGGATAGCTGCTACCGAGACAGTGGTTCTGTTGGCGTACTTTGTTCGGGACTGGAGAATTCACATTCTTATTGGAAGCCTTACTGGAATTGTATTTTTCTTTTTCTTTTGGTAATGTGAAATACTGCATATATGGATTATATATTTACAGGGAATGAGACGCAAATCACTCCACACACTCCGCAAAATCTCTGCGTACAGATCTGTTAATAATATTTATTACAGGAATAGTTTTTTTTTTGTTCTTTTTAAATTTACAGCTATTTCAAAAAAAGGTTGTCCGCGCAGCTGAAAGCAACAAGCAATAACACAATACGGCAAAGATCATGTGTATTTCACTCATTATTCATCAGTCGTTTTGTATGGTAGGCTGCAACTCTTTCGTTTCTTTAAGTGTTGTCCCGAATCTCCACTGAGGTAATTAGGTATCGTTTGGAGGTGGATCTTGGCGTGTTGTTTGTCGCTTTTTGCTTTCGGTTGCGACAACGTTTATTGAAATAGGTGTATATGATTGGTGGGGCCCACTAATGGGTCAGTAAGATTCATCGCTGACGCAAATCACTTACAACTGTCAAATCTGCCATCCATGATTGACCCCATCATGATCGATGCCAAAGGTGGCTGCTTATTTACGTTGAATAATGACGCACGACTTGTACTGTTTCCTAGTTTTATGCAACGCACGAGACAATGAAGAGTGTGGATAATCATTTGAGGGGTAGTGAACTCCGCTGCTCATAAAAAAGTGCAAGAAAAGAAAATATTTGACCAATTTTTCTCAATTACTTTTCTTCTTTCATTACTTCAAACTTTAAACATTTAGTGTATTCCCAGAAAGTGCACGATGGTATCTGGCCCACGGTCAAATTGAACAAGCTCAAGCAGTGTTGACGAAATATGGCGCAAAGAAAAATAAAACTCTTGATCAACATGAACTAAAAAAGTTGTTGGAAGACGTAAGAGAGGATGAACGACAAATGAACGATGGCGCTGGCATTAAGAGGCACAGTCCTTTAGACCTCGTACGCACTCCGAAACTGAGAAGATGGACTATTATCATTTGTTATAACTGGTAAGATTCTGTGAAGTAAAATCCTCCCTGCTTTCCTGGCTCCCTTGCTTCTTTGTTTCCTTGTCTCTGTTGTTTATTCATTCCGTCCTTCAAATTCTTTGTTCTTTAGCTTTATTTTTTGTATTTTTACCGCAATGCTTCCTACTTTCTTTCAATTCTGTCGTTTTACAACCTTGTTTGATTGTTTGCCTTTTTTCTAATTTCGATTCGCTTTCTCCTTCCTTTATTGTTTCCAATTAATATCTTTGCTCAAAACTCATGCGATCGTTACTAAGTAAAATAACTTTGCCACTAAGAAAAAAAGAAACTATTTTATAATTAATTTTATCCTTACCTCAAAACCTTTGAAGACTTGATTATCAGAACGCTAGTGATGGTCTCTTCTGTTATTTGATTAACTTTAGTCTCAACTTTAAACTCAGGTTTGTAGTGTCCTTGGTGTATTTTGGGTTTGATCTTTACACCACATAGTTGCCAGGAAGCATCTATCTGAATTACTTTCTCATGAATCTTATGGACATCCCTGTCTTTGTAGTTGTATGGTTTGCAGTTTATCGGTGAGTTAAAGAACCAAAAACGATTTTGACCTTAAAATGGCATGATCTTAAAATGCCAAGTTGAGCGTAGTTATTAAGGGTGATATTAGGGTAATACGCATTGTAGGGGACTTAATGTTCGAATTCTGTTGTATAATCACCTGCATTTGGCAAATTGATTAAATTTTAAAAAAAATGTTTTGTGGTAGGAACTGTCTATAGCTATTTTTGATACTATCTTTTGAACTTTTTTTCATAACTCTTATAGAAAATAACATTTCATATATATATTTTCCCAAACATTAAAGATTATAAATAGTAGTAGAGATTGTTGAGCCTCTTCCATGACTTTGTATGTTAGCAATGCCCTGACTTCGAACCGCTCTTTAGCAGTTTCTATGTCCATTCAAATTGACTTTCATTTTCTTCATTTCTATTCCTTTTTTTTTATCATAGATACGGAAGAAGAATTCCATACTGTGTTTGCATGTTTTTGGTTGTTGTTTGTTCCTTTGTCATCTTGGGATTACCGAAAGAGTACGAAATGACAATAATAACATTGGTGATTTTGGGAAGATCTTTTATGGTGACACAGTTTGACAATATCTACCTGATTACGACTGAACTCTATCCCACGGTGGTTAGGTAATTATACTGTGTTTTATTTCCTCTTATCATGTTTATTACTAATTTATTAGGGTGAGACCCAATGAAATCGCACGAATGGGGCCACATGAGAACACTGTAGACCCCAGTTGACTCAGTGTCTTGGAAGCCCAAGTTTTGTCCACTTTGCCACGGTTTTCAAGAAATTAGCACAACAATAGCCTTGGGAACAATGCACCAGGTAGTGCAAGTGGCTAGCTTTTATAGTCTGGGGGCCGGCTAGTCTCTCCCCTGATGCATTCTGAAAGAATTAGGATCATGGCGAGAAATTGTGGACACGCACGCGCAATAGATGCCCTAAGCTTGCAAAAACAAAAAACAAAAAAAATGGTCGATCGGCATAGACTTTTTATGGGATAAAAATAAAATTATTATATATAGTGGAATCAAGAAGGCATTGTATTGCGATGATCCACACCAGCAAAATCGAAGAAGTTTTCAAGAGAATACGAATAGATTTTAAAGATTGTCTATCTTCTCCAACTTGCCAAGTCTGTCTACTTCTTAGTCTAATGTATCAAAAATCCCAACAATAAATATATGTTGCGGTATAAAGCTTTGCTTTTGATAGGTTTTGAACAACGCGCTTCGCTGGAGATAATCAATTCAATATAAACAATACTTTTAACAATACATAATTATCTTTAGCGATGTGCGTTGCATAGGTACGCGTGACTTGAAAATATGGTATCTCAAAAGTATAGATAGGACAAGCTGTAGAAATTTCACTACATTCTAGATAAAGCTATGATCTATTGATGTAGAAAGTTTAAATTAAAAACTTAGCGCCGTTTCAAAGAGTTCGGCGAAATTATGGTTTTGGGAAAAAACTCTCATTTCGAGGTGTCTTTTTGTAGATAATTCTTAAATGAGCGATTAAGATTTGCCTCTGACTTTTCGTGAGCTATAAGAGCAATACCTAAAAATAGATATATCAAAAATTCAAGGCAATTTATAATATAATTTATAATAATAGTTTATTAACTTATATTGTATTTATGGGAAGCACGGGTGGCGTAGCGGTGAGAGCGCTTGCCGAGTCCCGCCGGGCTCTGTTTGTATGTGAGTAGAGTATCTAGTTGGTTCTCTCCTGTGCTTCAATGGTTTTTCCAGGTTCTCCGGTTTTCCTCCCACCACAAAAATCAACTTCTAAATTCCAATTTGATCATTGAACGAGGGCCACAGGTTTGTTAGCCACTGGCTATTTAGTGGTACCCTCGTAAATACAAGGACGTTTTTATTTTTTTTATTTTTTTTATTTTTAATTATTATTGCGCTTGTTACATTGCGCATCACAAATGGGAAATAATTACAATAGCGTTTCTAAAATAGTAGAACTAACTAGCTGAATAACAATTTACAATATGGGGTATGACCCTAGACTCTAATTTATAATATATATTGTGGCTAGATAAATAAGTACAATGCATAGACCCCTTGCACGTGATGTCAGCGCAGCTCAATCTCAAGGGCAAACAAAAAAAAAAAGAATTCCATTCTCCTGAGAATTGGAACCTATTGTTCCGCCCTCCAAATTGAGCCGCATTTCGACGTGCTGCAAGGGGTCTATGAGATTTATATACTTTTTGTACACAAGCTGTATCTGTGATAGATGATAAGATTCTGAAACTTTCAGAAAAAAGGATGTGTACTAAAAATATCACTGTTTGACTTTCCGCCGTCATGGGCCATCCACTTAGAAAACGTAACAATATAGTACACTGATAGAATTTAGGATAATCAAATTACAAGTTATGAAACATTTAGTTAAATTAATGCAATAGTTTTGCGAAGCGAGCGAGAATAAAGTTGAGCAAAAGTCCGAATTAGAATTTCTTATTCACTAAACAGCATAATTTCAGCAGGCAATCAGAAGCCACGATAAAGTGGGCCACTTTCAATTCACCTTGGAAGAATTTCAGCGAGTCTCATTCTGATATTAAATAAAGCTATAAATGAATACAGTAAGCACATTAAAAGGTTTGTTCTAGTTTTCCGTCGCAAAATAATTACCTTCCTATTTGTCAGTAACAAAACGAGTAGCGAACCCCATTTTGAGAAAGAGCACATAAAAATGAGTAAAACATTGAACATGCTGATCTTTCATGTGATGGTGTAAATTTTTCAGGAATCTTTTTTTTTTTTTTTCGAACTCGGACTCGGACAGTTACTTGCTCGTTTTGTTACCGGCGAATTTCTATTCAATAATTGACTATATGTTAATGACTTCAAAATAGTGGGCAAAATATAGCTAAATTTATATTTTGAGTTGTTATATGACTCGTAATTTTTCTAATAACTAAGCTTTCATGTCCATACTTATTTTTAGAATACAATAGAGACGAATTTAATTCTAATAAGTTTCTTACTTATTATCTCATAACACTAAGGAAACTTTGAACCCCACCTCTGACACCATGTTCTATCTTGCTAAGGTTTTGGCACAGGGTCCTTTTTCCAAACCCTTAGGCTTTCATGTTGCTTTGTTTACTATATGCTTTAGTTTCTTTTCATATTCTTTGGTATTAATGATATCTTAGGAGAAACGGCGTTTTGAGTCCCACTTCTAACACCATGTTTTATCTTATTAATGAATGTATTTGGCACAAGGCTCATTTTCAAAACGTTTGGCTTTCATGTTGCTCGATTCACGTTAACCTTATGCTTTGGTTTCTTTAAACTAGATTATTAAAATCCCATCTCTAACATAGTTTTGTGCATTGCTAGGGTGCTCGTTTAGTTGTATCTCATCCCTGACACCAGAGCATTGAAAGTCATTAATAGCGGTGGCCTTTTTATCATGGTTGGTAGCTAATGGTATCAGATTTGCACGGTTAGGTTCAGCTCTTTCATTAGCAAGTTGATGTTCTTTGCGGCATCGTAGTGCATTGAAAATTGCTCTCTTGAACTGAGGCATGCGCAGTGCGTAGATGATAGGATTGACGAGGGAGTTGCCGTAGTGAAGGAATTTCATTCCAAAGATCACATATTGAGTATCAAGATCAAAAGGACATTTTCTACAAATATATATATAAGCCAGAAGAACTTTAATAGGAATCCAAGCGATCAAGCTGATAAAAGTGACAATCAAAAGTGTGACAGTCAGTCTCTTGCCACGTTTGTTGATTGCATGACCTGGTACACTTCTCTTGCAATTCATCTTTATCCATATAAGGAAATATGAGACAATGATAATGGCAAGGGACACTAGGATTGGCACACTTCTTGCACAAAACCACGATAGTCTATCATTTAAATAGAAATGATAAAATGCAAGAAATGTCGCCATTATCCAAATCACTGCTATACCGATCATGTACACACCTTTCCAAAGTGTACGGTATTTGAATGGGAAATAAACGGCATACACCCGTTCGATGGCCACGGCTGTCAAACCAAATACTGATGCTGTACCAAATGAAATATCCTGGATTGTAAATATTAATATTGAGGATTCTGTCTGCCTGAATAATAAAATCGCTAAATACATTGGCACGAGATCACTCCCACGAGGAGATCAGCCACCGCCAGACTCACCAGTAGGTAGTGTTTGCGCCTGCGCAGAGAGGGTGTACGAGTAAATACAACCAAGACAGTGACATTTCCTGTTACTATGACAACTGCTTCTATAACAAAGAACCATAAATACCATATCATCTTCTCTTCCTTAGCGACTCCAAATATATTGTTGTGCAATTTGCTAGTAATCTTTGCACAGTTGACAAACAATCTAAATCCTAGTACTAGTATGATTAGTATTTATTGTATGCTATTCGAGCATCTGAAGTCTGTGAGTCTGTGATGGTCTCCCAAGACAGCTTGACTGCGGAATCAAGTAATCTGCAAATATATACAGGAACAGTTAGTGACCAACATCAGCATAAAGTAGTTAACCTTTTAATCGCAGGAGTTGTGAGTTGTTTTTTTTTACTCAATCCTCTTCAAAGGCTGACTCAAGAGTTGCTCATTGACAAGCTTATTGTCATATTTCACAAAATTTAAAACTAAACGTGCGGGGCTTAAAATGCTGATTGTTGTTAAATTCTCCTTCATGTGAGACCCTTGCGTTTACTTTCTCTAATCTGTGTAGCCTTACATTTGAATATCCTTACAATGGAGTACTGATAGAGGAAGAGGATAAAGTGCTCACTGCACCGCTCTTCGAACTGGTACTCGAATATCCTTTAAATGGAGCACTGATGGAGAGAAAGAGAGCGGGGTAAAAAGTGCGCACGTTCTTTATTTTCTCTCTATCCCTGATAACTCTATAGCTAGGGAGAAAGAAATAAGACTGTACCATTGATAGACCACTTCGCAGTGATAGGGATATCGATGTTAAATCATGTTCTCCCTCTCACTATGCCTTAACATTGTTTCGTCGCTCGTATTGACGGAATGCCAATATGGCCGCCACTTCATTATAATAATTTTTGAAATTCATATTTTAGTTGACTACTACATTAAAATTATAGATTAGAATGACATCAACAAAGTTAGAAAGTTTGAGAGAAAAATATTAAGTTCTTGAGAAGTTATGAGAATTTTAAAAATGTACAAAATACCACAACCAGGCAAGCAAGTGAACAGATCACTGAACACATACAAATCTCTGTAACTTTGATTCCAAATAGCTTCACTTGAATTCTATTTATAGCAATGAAACTTTCGAAAAATACATATTTCTGCCTGCTCTTTCTGATGGTGGTACTTATTTTTAAGATTAAGTTTTTATTTCTCAAAGTCAATGGCAGTCATACTGGCATTCGGTCTATGGGTATTCAATTATGTTATAACGATGTGATGGATGTCTCCTTTCTCGATTATTTATAGATACTAAAAAAGCGCCAGCAACACCTTCTTTTAAGTATATTGTATATATGTGTACTAACTTCAAATTTACCTTATTGAGCTTTCATGATCAAGAATGGCCAACACGGATAGAAACCCGAAGATTTTGAAATCAATTCCTTAAGCGCACCTTTCAGTCGATAGTAGGCTGCAGACTGCCTGTCGTGAATGTTAATATCCTCTATAGCTTTTTAAAAAGAGCTCAATGTAAATAGTATAAAAACATCTGGATGATGAAGAGCGTGTCAGTAAATTCAATACAGTTAATTTTAAAGCATTTATAAATTAATGGCCCCATACAATAAGGATGAATGAAAAACGATGAATGTGAATGTAGGGGTTATAAAGGGCCTGTGCGATCTTTAGTTTTCAATGAATAGCTGCTTCATTTTGTGATGTAACCAGCCTAACATCTGTTATAAATCAAACGTGCTGTCGCTGGTTAAAAAATTGTATAGAAGACCCAGACGTTTCAGAGCAAACATCCTCACTTTGAAGAAAGGTCGATGACCAAACGACATTACAATAAGTCAAATAAGGTTCATAAAAGTTCATGATGAGCTCAATTTGGTCTTGTTTTGATTTCTTTATTGGTTTTGCATTTGAATTTCTTTGCAAAGGAAAGCTTCACTTTCGGTAAAAGTATTCCAGAAAACTTTAAACTATAGCTAAAATTGTTCAAAAGTAAGCCGAAAAAACGGCTTAGTTTTTTTGCGAAACGAAACAATGCGAAACGCGATACGAAACGTGATGCGAAATGGGTATTTTTTAGGAGTTAAAACTTAAGCTTACTTGTTTACCGTATTTGTCTGATCTCCATTTAAGCTCAATAGTCCGGCAGGTTTAGCGTCAATCTTTATTTATTAACCATCGATTATCAACAAATAATATTCCTTATATTTTATTTCGATTCAGTTCCTTGGCGTCAGTTGTAATATATTAGAATGTCAAAAATATCTAAATATTGATTTAATTTGATCAATGCATAGCGTATTGTGGTCAAGAGAATAATTTTAGCAGTATTCCATAACCTCTTCTTTTCGACAGCCCTCTTTACAGCACTCTTCGTAGTAATCTGTTGGTCTTGAGGGTTCGCTACTTGCACTTCGCTTAAACTTCCTACCTCGGAAGAAACTTTTGGCCTCCGAGCTTTTCTGTATTGGATTTGATTCTAAAAGACAAATAGAAAAATGCCTCGTTCGTAAAAGGGTAATATATGGATATAAGCTGATACAAAAAGTAGCATCAACTGGACTGACTAGCAAAATATACTAGGGCAGACGTTTCCAGCAGTTATAGCATTTACGGGTAGCGTAGCGTTGAGAGCGCTTGCCTCTCACCAGTTTAACCCAGTTATAAGTCCAGCCTGGCTTGTTGTTGTATATGAGTAGAGTTTCTAGTTGGTTTTCTTATGGACTCTTCTCCGGGTTCTACATTCCTCCCCCCCCCCCCCCCCCCCCATACCCCCAACAAAAATCCACTTCTAAATCATATTAGGTGTTACCTTCGTAAAAAAGAACGTCTTTTTATCTCGCCCTCCCAAAACGCGTCCATATCGCTCTGCACGATCACTTCCACCCGCGTGATTTAAATTTGGAGCACGGATATCCCATATGAACTGTCGAAATAGGATTGGCGCAAGTCTATACGTCTACTATTACAGCAAATACATCGTGAACTTTTAAAAACATGTATGTTTGCGACTTACCATCCTTATTGGTATTGCTCACTGTTACGCCACATTCTCTGTCTAATATTATCTTGAAATCGGATTTTGTAACGCAAAACTTAAAATCAATTTTTTTGCAGTAGGCGATGGTTAAGCAAAAGATAAGGCAGAGACACAGCGATAGAACGCGTTCAGATGCCATGATTAAGTGAATGGAAATAACCCGGGAGAATAACTGAAAAAAAGATAAGAAAAAAACACACACTCATAATTATAGGGCTGGTCGAAGGAGGAAAAAACCACGGGGTGCTTACCATTTACCCGAGAAAAACAAATAGAAATTCCAGTTGGAAAACATATGGTACGTGTCATACCGATCGGCAAAAAGTTCTGGAAAACTCGGTCTTCCGATTAAGGTAATGTTTGCTGTTTTCAGTTCTTCGGATAGACGCGTGCATAATTAATATTTGTCGGAAGATCCCAACTTATTCAGAGCGAATTTTTCTCTACGTTATTCTCGCTCGCTTCCCAAAACTATCGAATCAATTTAACTGTATTTTTCATATATTGCAATTTGATGGAAATATATTCTAACTGAGCGTACTATATTGTCATATTTTCAAGGCGATGACAATTGTTTTTATTTTTTTATTCTATAACAGCGGAAATTCAAACTCTTTCAGTATTCAATATTCAAAATTCATTGTTTTTAGCTTTTTTTTTTGCCTGATCACTAAGCCGGGTAAGTAAGCTAATGATAGCCTGATCGCTAAGCTAATGATAGCCTGATAGCCTGATCCCTAAGCTAATGACAGCCTGATAGCCTGATCCCTAAGCTATTGATAGCCTGATCGCTAACCTAATGACAGCCTGATAGCCTGATCGCTAAGCTAATGATAGCCTGAATATTAATGATAGTTAATGTTTTACCCTTTTTTAAGACATATTTTATATGTGCTCCTAATATATATTGAGTAAAAATTGAAAAAATTAAAACAACATTTCTGAAACTCTGTCAATTTAACGTCATTACAGCACTAGGTTTATATGGTCGCGAAAAGCTGTTTTAACAAAATTGATGTAAATTTTCGGCCGAAAATTAGCAAATTTAGTCGAAAATGTTTAATTTCGATTTTCTCAAAAACTATGCGGTATTTTACCAAACCAACTACATAGTTGTTTTCTTTACACCATGGCCTATCTATGTTTAAAATATGAGCAAAATCGATTTTTCGAGTCTTGCCACCCGATGTTTGTTTTTTGCTTACATGCACTCTTAACTATTTATAGGTGTTTGTAAAGGCTCTAAGATCCTAAGGATCAAACATATGTTACGCTTGTAGTCATGACAATAACTTACCTACTTTCAGCTGATTTACTCTCTGAAGATGAAAGTACTCGCTCACCTAGTGTGCATCAAAAACTCAAGAATGATTAACATTAGGTAAGCTGAAATACCAAGGAATATCTCAACCGGTATTGCAGTAAAACATGAACCTCACCAATCACGATAAGGCACATCACATAGACCAAGCTAAAATACGATAGCGCATGACCGGAAATAACGGTCGTATCGCGGGCACAACATTAGCGGTTTCCCATCAGAAAATGTAAACAAGCATGAATTAGAAAATCAGTAAAAAGATCCAAATCAATCGCTCTGAAACACATTAGTTCCTTAATTTCAAGAACTCATCATTCAACACTTCAACAACTTACTATCAAACTGTATTTATTGGCTATATAAATAGCTTAATATCCATGAAGAATTATTCGTGGAAATGGAAACCGTACCACATGTGGAAAAATATAACGATTAGTTATCGTTTTTCACATATTGAATTGAATCAATTTTCCCTCTCATTTACAAATTATTCTTTAATAGTTTTTCCCTTATGTGTGTGTGTGTGTGTTTATTTTGTTATCTCGTTTCAGTTTTCGTGTGTGTGTTTTTTTCCCTGGCAGTTTGTCCAGTTAAATCCATGTATTTTGTTGTTGTAATTATATATATTTCCTTAGAACTATACATTTCCTTCTATAATTTTCCGTTCTGACCCAGCCATTTAGCTCGACTAGCCCTGCTATTTCTAAATGGCTGGCGCCCATCTATTTTTATAAAATTATCTTTTAAATTCTGTTATATTGTAAAATAAGGAGTGCCAAATAAAGATGTTTGTTTGTTTGTTTGTTTGTTACATGTCGACGATCTGATAACTAATTTCCCGGGTGAAATCTGAGATTACCTCTTAGGGTGTTACAAATGTGAAAGGACCACTAGACATTAAGCCGGTACCTCTTACGGGTGTTTGTCAGGTAATACGATACTTCAGATTAAATAATGATTGCCAGAATCACAGTTGTACTAGATAATATTCATTTTTACTTCGTCATCTGACTTCTGTCACTCATAGATAATTGAGTAAATCAGTTGTTTTGGAGCTGGTACCTTTTAGGAGTAAAAATCATTAGTTTCCACGCCCCTTTTGATAGGGCTCAGGTGCCTTTAAGGGATTTTTAAATTTTTCCGAACATCAACCCCGCCCCACGATATATGAGAACTCTTTACCCTCCCCCAACCCGAAAACAAACCACAGGAAGTCCAAGCTCTCTCAAACTCATTGCCAAGTCCGGCCTGAGAAAGTTGTGAGAGGCTGTGGTTTATAGCTGTTTTTCAATAGGTCTTCCTGGTGAATGAAAACCAGGTGTTTTGTAGGTTATACCAAGCTGGCAGATAGTGCTTAAGATATAGCATTCTTCCAACAATGTCAACACTATAAGGGCATATCATAATACACCGATCCCGAATTCATTGTTCTACCTCCCTAGTTACTGGTTCTAAGTCTCGCTGAAATGGGAAATCTGTCATCACTGTCCATAGCAGTGACGTAAACCTAGTACGGATTTCGGCAGACTGAAAACAATAGGATTAAGGCTAGCTTCGTACCCTGTTCCTCTTCTCTCCTTCGGGACCTCGTGAAGTACGTTACCGATTAATACCGAGTGACCCACGATCGGTTCTTAATATTAAACAGACAAACATCACGAGATTGAAATCGGAGCTAGATGTTTATTCACTACTAAAGGTCAGCCGTACCGAAGCAGATTTATTTGACCCAAACAAAATAAAGCGTTAGTTTTAATCCAAACGTGGAGGCGACTCTGGCGCCCGTGCTTGATATACAGCATGCATATGGAAAAGACACTGATTGTTGAAAATTGTAAACTGTCTGTCTTAGATGAAGTACGCTATTCTAAAAGCACATTAAGAAAGAAAAAAAATAGATAACTACTGAAAAACTTTCTGGATTCGAGTTTGTTTCCAATATACCTTTTTGCTTTGCCACTATCTTCGACTTCGTGCACTTTGAAAACAACAGGTGAGATCAAAGATTGTACGGAATTGAACATCTTTAGAATTTGAACAAAAGATGCTTGTATTTCATTGTTGTAACTAACAACGAGTCGGGCCATACCAATGCACAACACTTACGTATGCTGAAAGCATGACCTGACTACAACTATTATTCAACAACAATGAAATACAAGCATTGTTCGTAGTGATTTTTATTGCCTGCTCTGGGTTCAAGCACTTTTTTCAAGCTGAAAACTATTGACAATTGAATCCAATACATTTTAAGTCTCAGAAAAGTTGTAAATTCTTCATCAGAGTGATATTTTATATGTGATTTTCTAAAAGCCACTCGAAAAATGATTTTCAAAACAAGGAGTGAAAATCCGCAGGTTTTGAACAACAACGCATTGCGCAATTAGTTATTCTCTCAGCTTGTTATTTTCATAACAATTTTGCCAATGTCAAGATAATTTTGTCACAATGTTGATTGCTGCTGTTACCACTGTGTTTAATGTTGTTTCCATGGTTACGATCCATTGTATTGTTTTCATGGTGATATTGTCAATTCTGCACTCATGGTAGAAGCCATCACTAATTACAAGTTTTTCAAAATAATGTAGGACAACAAGAGCTGTATGTACACTTTGTTTTAGAAGTCTCTTGAGCAAACAACAAGCGGACATTTCTGCTGACGTCACTTTTTACGCAAGATATGCAGGATCAGCAAATATTTTCCTCGTGTCCCCGACATGGTACGTTTGAATGGTTAACATTGTCGTGATTATTCAATGTATTGAGCTCTAGCTCAGTCTCGTTGTTTCCGAGCGTACGAAGACCGTTGTCATGATCACCGGCGTTCACAAGGTTGCCAACATCATTGTCACGGTGACTGTCATTTACATTGTTACCACAGATGATTACGTTGGTGTTTGGCTTGTTGCCATGGTCTTCCTCATAGTTCACATGGTTGACAACATCGTTGTCATGGTCACTGTCAATTTCACTGGCGATGGTTCTGTTGGCATCTGCCCTGTTACCATGGTCTTCCTCATAGCTTCTGTTACATGCCACACAACACCGTAATCGGTAAAGAAGCTCATTTTTGAACTGAGGCATGAGCAGTGCGTAGATAATAGGATTGACGAGGGAGTTGCTGTAGTGAAGAAATTTAGCTCCAAAGATGACGTACGGGCTATAGTGACACCTTCTTCTACAAAAATGTACATAAGCCATAAGAGCTTGAAAAGGAGTCCACGCGATCAAGCTGATGACCGTGACAACCAAAAGCGTGACAGTCAACCTCTTGCCACGTTCGTTGATTGCGTGACCTTGTACACTTGGCATGTTTCTCATCTTAATCCAAATAAGGAAATATGAGATAATGATAATGGCAAAGGATACTGCAATTGGCACATTTGCTGCATAAAACATTAATACCTGATTGAAAATGAATCCAGAAAATGCAATAAATGCCGCAATCAGCCACACCACTGCTATAGCGATCATGTACACAACTTTCCAAAGTGTACGATGTTTAACAGGAAAATATACTGCATACGCTCGTTCAATGGCCACGGCTGTCAAACCAAACACGGATGCTGTACCAAATAAAACATCCTGGATTACATATATTTTTGATATGGTTCTTGTGTACGTCAATACGGAGGTTGCTACAATCATTGGTACCGAGATAACTCCCACGAGGAGATCAGCCACCGCCAGACTCACCAGTAGGAAATATTTGCGCTTGCACAGTGAGGGTGTACGAGTAAAGACAACCAAGACGGTAACATTTCCTGTTACTATGACGACTGATAACAACACGAATAGAATGAGAATGACCCACATTTTTACTCTATTGAGAAAATAATAGAAAGACAATTTTAAAATGCAGTATAGATAAAATCTATCACCTTTAATTAATGTTACATTATATATTTCAATTTGCCAGCTAATGGTACTGACGTAGTATGTGAAAGGGACAGTGAAGCACTAGAATCGTAATTTTGAGACTCTGCAACTTCACAGCCAGAGATAAATTCACATTTGCCTATGTTGATCCTTGCATAATACAGTTACGTATAATCTTCTTTGAAGACTGAAGAAAACACTTATGCACAGATGTATGGGAAGATTTTCAAAAGCTGCTAAAAATGTGCATTCTCACTTCTGATGTTTATTTAGACAAACCGCAGACCTTGTACAAAAGCGCGAAATTTTGAATCGATCAATATTTCAGACATCCTTACATCTTACAATGTAAAGAATTAACTGTCACATCTCAGAGCTGAGTATAATCACAGTTAATGTAGCAAATTTGTCTGCAATGATGATTGGGTGAATCCTCAGATCACCGCGGGCTCAAATATCGGGGATATCTGGCCATGATAACAATTCAGGTACAGAGGTCTATTTATTTCAAAGGTTGGATTCTTAGAACATTCTTTTTATCATGGCACTATAGCAAAATTGTTCTTGAATAACATCTACCTTTTAGGAATGCCTTTTTCTTTCACTCCTAACATTGATAACCTATCGTTATGCGTTTTAAAAGTGATTGCCATCGTTTATTCAGAATTGTTTCATAATTTTTCTTCTTTTTAAGGCTCATATACACGGTGCAACATTCCATGCAACATTGCTTGTAACATTATGATTATAGTAACATTTCAGCAGCCAAATTAGAGAAAATCTCGATTTTTCAGCTTAATTTATAATTACAAGGATAATACATATTACATAAAAATAATAAAACAGACGTTAATATTTTTATATACATGTTGGTGTAATGTTGCATGCAGTGCTGCACGCAATGTTGCACCGTGTGTCGAAGCCTCTAAACTTCCTATTTTTTTCGATGTCTATTTTTTTTGACCTTGTCAGTGTATGTCTGGTGTTTGTCTTGTCTTATGCAAACAGAAATGCTACATCAATTAGGAATAATGTTGGAATGAACGAAATAATTTAGCGGAATACTTGATATACTTGCGATGGCTTCTACATCCGTTATCCGAGGATTTTTTGATTTTTTGTAGTTATTGATGTGATATAACGAAAGTTATTCAAGCTTGAAGACGTCCACAACTGGTAGAAGCGGTAGCCTTTTCAACTTTCATGTTCGAACGAGTAGTTTGTATAACTTCGCTCGTAGAGAAGCTGCGACTTTATAACAGATCTCGAGAAAACACACAAACTTCCCTTAATAGTCGAGGAACATATCGATATATTTTATATAGATATTTATTTTAGTTTTGGACAATTTTCGAATGTGTTTTGGTTTGTTTGTTTTTCATCACGCCCCCTCCTCAATGTGTCGCGAATCCATCTATTATGTCGAAGCTTTACCGCTTGAACTTGGAATACACTGATATTCATGAATGCTCTTTAACGACGAAGGAACGCATCCAAAACATCAGTACAGGTCCAAAACTTTTTGTGTTTAACTGTGCTTAAGGTTCCCTCTTTTTTCAACACACCAACACAGTCCCAACTAGACTTAGTAGTGAGTAACTGAGTTATGATCAGTTTGACTCCTGAATACATATTTCACATACGGAAGTCGTAATAATTAATAACAAGCTTCCTTAAGTATATATCTCTTAATAATCATACCTTAATGTAACTCCTGATCGAGTACAAGAATTGAATACAACACGCTTAGATGCTCGGGAACGTATTTCTTTGAACCTTTTTCACGTATTTTTGAAACTTTTTTCTAAGTCCGCCAACCGACGCTTGTCTGGAGTCGTCCTCTCATATTATAATCAAAGTCAAATGATGGCTTTTAACACAGGGAGCCCAATTTAGTTAAAAGTGCTAGACGAAAATTAAATATGAAAAATTTATGATTTTTTTTTTGAAAAAAAAAAATGAATTAGCATAAGGGCTAAGAAAGTGCGCTAAATAATACAAGTGAACAGAAAAATCAAGCAAAAACACAGTAGAATATTACTGCGTGCCTTAGTTTTCCTATATAATTCTAGCTCTCCTATTGGCTTCCTTGATTGAAAGAGAATTATGTAGGAAAACAAAGGCGCGAGAAAGAAACTTCTACTGTAATTTTACTTGATTTTTCTTTTCGCTTGTATTATTTAGACCACTTTCTTAGCCTCAAATCCATTTTTTTCCAAAATAATATATTTTTCAGATTTTATTTTCGTCTAGCACTTTTATCTAAATTGGGCTCCCTGTGGTTAAACTAGCACTATATATAATTGAACAAGAGGAAAATTTGTAACGGCTTGATTGCCATCATCAATAACCGGTAAGTTCGTTTCAAGACCGTAACTTGCTCAAAAATCACTCAAAAAGCTTAATAGACCCTTTTCTCATTCCCCTCGTCCAACGGTACAAGGTACGCGCGGGCACAATAAATCACATCAAAATGAGACTTATGTAGTTGAGATCGAGTTGGACGGCATTATGAATGTTATTTAGTTCTTGTCAGGGAAAAATAGTCCAAAATATCGTCGTGTAAGGGAATGTGCTGCAGTACATATCGACATTAAATAAAGTTATCTATCTGTCTTTCTAACAAAAGGGAGAGATTTCGGTCCAACATGGCCGCGACGGGTTCAAGGTTTCTTCAAACACAGTTGTGGATGAAAAGCATTTTGATCATTATCAAAATCAATCAAGGTGATTCAGGAACAAGAGGAATATTTGTTTCAATTTCTAGTTCTTCAACTGTACCTTCTGGTTCAGTGTCATACAATAGAAAAGCTTTGACTTAAAAAGCATAAAGTTTTTTGTGATTCTGGATAAACCTTGTTGTCTATTTTTGCCCTATGATCGTAAATATTCACCGTCTTTAAACTCTTTGCTCTTGCTCCTGAACTTGAGAAATGGTATTTCTGACAGGAGAGCATCAATAGTGGATGGTTGAACTTTCAAATTCCTTGGTGCATTCCACTGACATGTTCTTAAGCTAGAATACACGAGAATACCCGTTTCTGCCCCGTAGGCTTCTACAATCATTTCAGTAGACGTTCTAAATACTAATTTATATATATTGATTAAGCTTTGGCTGTTCTATCACAGTATGGGACACTCACAACAAAGCTGAACTTCCATTACTGAGAAGCCCAGGATCGAATTGGAATTTTGAAATTAAAAGAAAGGCACGAACGGGAGCCAACAAACAACTCTAACCACTGCCTGATACCGAGAGGTTGTGATGATGACTACACAAACCTCACATATCCAGAAAGAGCACATCGAGCTTACAAAATTCTGAAGTTTTGTGTTAATCGGATCAATGTTGAACGACTTATAGACGTTCAAAAATGCTATAGTTTACAAAGAAAATTATGGTGTCCGGACACTATGTCCGGATGCCATACATTTCTTTGTAATTTTAAATGTTCATTTGTGTTGTCATCATCACAATTTAGGAACTTGCACCCAGTCCCTAATGGTATGAAATCAGGCAGTCGCCAGAAATATTGGACATGAGCTTGCTCACACATGAGCAATGATCCGTTTCGCCGAGTCTTAAAGGAATTGTATGGGAAATATAGAGTTTTGCTGATTTATGACAAATAGGAGTTTTATCTACTCTGTGCCGGACTCGCGACAAACAACCTACCCAACAAGCTACTAAATAAACGTATAATCGATCATTGGGTCAAGCAACAAAATAGTTGCCTGACTACTTGTCTTCGTAAGCTCTAGATTCCATACATTGTCTATAAATCTGGCCAAACTTTGACACAAACTTGTCCCATTTGAAGTCGAAATAATATACAAAGTCAAAGTGCTCGACTCGATATCACGAAACGAGTGTTTAATTAATCCAATGCCATTTTAAAACGGTTAACATCATTGTCGTGACTATCCAAGGTATTGAGCTCTAGCTCATTGTCGTTGTTTCCGAGCGTACGAAGACCCTTGTCATGATCACCGGCATTCACGAGGTTGCCAACATCATTGTCACGGTGACTGTCAGCTATTTTGTTACCGCCGATGATTCTGTTGTTATTTGCCGTGTTGCCTTGGTCTTCCTCATAGCTTCTGTTACATGGCACACAGCTCCGTAATCGGTAAAGAAGCTCATTTTTGAACTGAGGGATGCGCAGTGCGTAGATAATAGGATTGACGAGGGAGTTGCTGTAGTGAAGAAATTTAGCTCCAAAGATGACGTACAGGCTATAGTGACACCTTCTTCCACAAAAATTTGCATAAGTCATAAGAGCTTGAAAGGGAGTCCACGCGATCAAGCTGATGACCGTGACAACCAAAAGCGTGACAGTCAGCTTCTTGTCACGTTCGTTGATTGCGTGACCTTGTACATTTGGTAGGTAATTCATCTTAATCCAAATAAGGAAATATGAGATAATGATAATGGCAAGAGATACTGCAATTGCCACATTTGCTGTATAAAATATTAATAACTGATGGAAAAATAAATTAGAAAATGCAATAAATGTCGCCATCAGCCACACCACTGCTACACCGATCATGTAGGCACCTTTCCAAAGTGTACGATGTTTGAACGGGAAATAAACGGCATACGCTCGTTCAATTGCCACGGCTGCCAAACCAAACACAGATGCTGTACCAAATAACATATCCTGGATGACATATATTGTTGATATGGTTCTTGTGTACGTCAATACGGAGGATGCTACAATCATTGGTACCGAGATAACTCCCACGAGGAGATCAGCCACCGCCAGACTCACCAGTAGGAAGTATTTGCGCTTGCGCAGTGGGGGTGTACGAGTAAAGACAACCAAGACGGTAACATTTCCTGTTGTTATGACAACTGCTAACAACACGAATGGAATCACCCACATTTTTACTCTATTGAGAAAATAATGGAAAGACAGTTTTAAAATAAAGAATGAATTAAATATCATAAACGTTAATGTCATGTTATTTCATATATAGAGTGGAAAAGTGTTACATCACGTTTCCAGGGCAACCAAATTTTAGACTATAGTTAAAATTGTTTTTAAGATGCATGACGGCCATACGGTCACATGTTATAAACATTTTCTTTGTTTGAAGTGTTGCAATTATTTCTCAATTCTTGTGAGCATGATAGTAGTAATATTCATTATTATTATTGATAATATTATTAATATATCATAGTAATGATAATATTTTCTAAATCATTGTTATTTAGAATTGATGAGGGTTTTATGGTTTTGGTACGTGAAAAAAAAACATCACTTCGTTTTTCTCATGGAAAAAAAAGATGATAGTCATATGAAACAACTTTTAGGAGACATCCCCGGTGACCATAAACGCATGGCAGATGGTTTGGCTGATCATGTCAAATATATTACTGAACTTTTTTTAGTTTACGAAATGTATAATATAACAATTATTCGGTTTTCGCATGATATCGTACATTATCGAGACCTCAGCCGTTTTATCCTTCTCAGCCTACGGCTTCGGCAGATAACACAGCCTTGGTCTTGATAATTTACGATATCATGGTCAACTTCGTCCAATATTTTCTTATTATATGCCGAAAGACGAATCTTTATGTTGTTGTTTTAATTATTATTTTTTATTTTTTACTAATGATTCACGTTATCGGGTCTCCAGAAATAGACCTCAACTGTTGCGGTTTTCCTGCCTTTGTACAAGTCTCGGTAATTAGTATTATTTTAAACTCATATCTTTAGTAACTATTCGTTTTCTTTACTACACATCGCCAGAAATTCTGAACCATTTTGGGCGGAGCTTATTATTCATCATTTTTACCCTGTCAATCAAGCAATTGTGTAGATTCGATTGTGATTGGGCTATTGTGAATGTGACAATTGAATGTTTACCTTTCCGGAACGTTGCGATAATAATAGCGTCTCGACAAGAAAAAGGGTTTTATTTGGCATTAAATAGCACTTCCACAGTTGATATTTTACCCAAGATTTTAAACAAGATTGAATAAATGGAATAAACAACTTTTAGAAGAGTTCAGTGTGAAAATGCGCTTCATCTTGTACTCCAAAGTCAAGTTACATCTCAAGATGGAGGCAGAAATGGAAGCCCTGTTAATGCTAAACTTCACCTCGTAAAACCGAGACGAAAATTTAATTCTTTCTTCTGAAATTTCGTGAAATGCTCAAGACATACTTCCTCAATCGATTGGAAGTTCGGGAAGGAAAAAGTGTTTGACTATTTTGAGCTGAGAGCCGAAGATGTGAGACTAGGTTCAGGTATTCTTATGATAATCCACTGTAATGTCTGTCTAATATAGTCCTTGGCATTAAAATGTAATTACCGAGCTGAAAACTATCACCAACGGAATTAAATTGAGATCAAATGAAAGTTCGAATACACTTTATTGTATTTGAGGTTCGGGCTGGCTTATTTATCCAGTTAAAATTAAAATATTTTACTTTATCGAAATTTCTCAATACTTTTCCCACCATATTTGAGCCCTGAATTTTATAAGTATCATGACTTTAACTGCGCATGTCCGTTCGGAATTTCTGGCGATGAAGGCAAATCTTACTAAAATGAAAATATGACTTATGATATGATGTTTTGAGAACGTAGATATTCAGTTTTTTAGCAGGTGTTTGATATGAATATCGAACAGCAAATTAAAAAAACTGGGTTAAATATGTCTAGAAACAGAAGAGCAAGCATAATAACAATTCAAGACATATAAGTATATTAATTTCTTTGGT
Organism: Anthopleura xanthogrammica; assembly: GCA_964019055.1. Lineage (NCBI taxonomy): Eukaryota > Metazoa > Cnidaria > Anthozoa > Actiniaria > Actiniidae > Anthopleura > Anthopleura xanthogrammica. The sequence continues at coordinate 2,976,866 of OZ025219.1, read as the reverse complement.
TGAATTCTTAGAATACTCTTTTTATAATTAGGCTATTGGCAAAAATGTTTTGAAATAGCCTCTACACCTTTTTAAAAATGCTTTTTCTTCACTACAATTATAATTCATTGCTTCACAGCTTGATCTTGGAATATTTTGTCTCATGAATACCGTTTCAGTCAGACGAAGGGCCGCATCTAAAACGACAATACAGTTCGAAACCTTTTTACACAGTCTATTTAAGTTTCGGCCATCTTATTCACTTGTCGTATCAACACACCAACATAGTTCAAACTAGAATGGTTTTTACTAGCCCGTAAAACAAAGCGTGCTTTTTACAGAGTGTAATAGTCAGATTTTCAACAAAAAAAAATAATAATTAGAGTGGAGTTGTGCGTAATACTCTAAAGGGTATTTCACGGGTTTATGAAAAAACACTAGCCATGAATACATACTTCGCAAACGGAAGTCGTAATAATAGGCAATGTCCATCAACGCTCATAGTGCACTTTGGGAAAGTGAGTCCTGTAAAAATTGTACAGGGAAATCAAAGGAACTATAAGGAAAAAAATACTGTTATTTTCGTCTGTTGAAATACTTTCATCTCCATGCACATTGGCTATTAATAACAAGCTTCCTTAACTATATGTCTCTTAATAACCATACCTTAATGTAACTCCTGATCGAGTAGAAGAATTGGATACAACACGCTTAGATGCTCGGGAACGTACGTACTTCTTTGGACGGCTTTTTTTCGAAGTGTTTTAGATGATGTTTGTCTGGTGTCTCCACTAACTGGCATAAATTTTCACATCAAGGTAGTATTGCATATCAAATTATGTTAATTGTTTATCGCCTGAAGGAAAGAGAGAAAGTCGAAGATAAAGGATTTGGGAATGGGGAGGCTGTCTTGTTTGTTCGTACTGGTAGTAAAAAAAAAAGACCTTTTACTGAACAAAGTCCACGGTTTTGTTCTCAATCAAAGCTCCATTTTGCTTCACGAACATTTTGTTTTACTTTTTTGTAATTAGCTTGTAGGACAGCTCGTCGTTTTCATTCTGATGTTAATTAATTGGGGAGTTTGCACTTCTAGACCAAAAAATATCATGGTTTGAAAGAACATGTTAAAGAGGCATACTTTTTATTTTTTATTTATATACGTCTATAATATCAGGAGTACAAATATGGTTTTGTCACGAAAGCTGAAAAAACATACTCGATCATTGCCGTATACGATATGTAGCGGGCTACATACAAGGAATGCGGGTGGAATGTCGAGTCATCTAGTTTCTACGCGGGCACAACTTGGATGTAAACAAACACTTTATTCTCTAGCTTATAAATTGTGGGAAACACAGTGGAAACCCGGTTGGAAAACCCGGTGAAACCTAAAGCAATTAATATAGCAAAATTACAATACATGCAAGGAAAATAAAATGCAAAAAGACTGGACAAACTCACCAAATTGACGACACGACAGGCGAACACACACACACCACGATATGAGCACATACTACATACCTCGCGCGCAAAGCATTACGGGAAATTACAATGACGCAACGGAAACTGGAATATGAAACGCGGACCTATGGATTTGATGGCTTGTTGAGGTTAGCCTCAACACGATACGTTTACACTGGCGGTTTTTCCTGTGATTTTTGCCGCAATTTTTAAAAATGTGATTAATGTTATCTCACGCTTTTGAAGAGACATTGGTCCCGTTAATCGTAGTGTACGGGAATAAAACCTCACAAGTTACTTTTTTACCATTCTTGAATATAAACAAAATCCCTGCAAAATCATACCTCAAATCGCAGCAAAAATTGCCAATGTAAACGAGCCTTTTAAAACTAAATAAAAAGAGACTCAAAAACATGTTTGGTTGATTCGGATTCCTGTGGTTAATACGATGATATTAATAAGAAAACCAAACAATTCCAGTGTAATGTGCTATACGTATTTTTTTAGAAAATCCTGAAGTCGCTTGAGTGACCACAAAACAGTTTACAGAATACATGTACTGTATTTTATCAAGTAGAACCTTGACTTGGAACCAATGTTTAAGCAATTTCGTTCGCGGACAAAAAAGTTTCCCATGTTTTTTTTTTTTCCTTTAAACTTCGCATTGTGAAATAAGACAGTCATAGAAGTTCCATTAGCAAACAAAAAAGGTCACCGTTCTCGTTTAGGAGCTAGATGATATTAGAGTGCAGCATGCAGACTTGTACGAGTCTTGTGCTGGTTGATGTAAGCAAATATTTTATTGAGTTTTATTTAAGTTTGTCAGCCTTGATGAAAACAAGCTCTTACTTAGTATCCTTGTATCTCATTGTGTACAAACGATCCAAATCCAGGGCAGTCATGAAGTACTTTTTATCCATCTCCCATGCCTGACGAAGTGTCACCTCCGCTTGGAAAAAATATTATTCCTTCCTTGGTTTTGATTGCTTATAGTTCTTGATTAGACACTGCTCATCAAGGGTTATTTCCTTAAAGCCGTCTGGTTTGCATCAGTGAGCTTCATAACATTTTCTTCGCCCTTTTTCAGCTTACATGAGTGGGCATAGAACTGTGTGACATTCCTCATGATAACATGGTTCGATCCTACAATAGCTAAATAATCCGCTTTTTCAGCATATCGTTTTCCACTTTTGCCATAGTCTTGCATGACCTTATCCAAAAAAATGGCATATTTAATCAGAGCTTTTGCATGAAGAAGTGAATATTCAGGACCAACTTCTCAAATATTCTCGTATTTTCGTAACTTCTCGTATATTATGTAAATTAGGGGGAACACAGACTAATTTGTGAAAAATGTTGGGGAGATTCGCAATGATGACAAGATTGCATGATATATTAAGGGATATATTTTTGTTCTAAAACATAGATCATACATGTTTTGTATATTATGTAAATAAGGGGAATCCCAACAAATTTCTTAGAAATCCTTGGGATATTCCCGTCGACTACATTATTAAATATTAATTAAGCGATATAATTGTATCTAAGACATCGATTATGTATGTTTTGAATTTCATGTAAATCAGGGGAGATTCCAACTAATTTCTGAGAAATCTTGAGAACCTTCCTTGGTCGACGAAAAGAATGTGTCAGTGATATCATTCATAATTTTAAGGCATCCATTATGTTTTGAATATCATGTAGGTTTAGGGGGGATTCCAACTAACTGCAAGTTCCCAGTTCGACTACATAATTCTACATTACGCGGTATATTTGTAACTAAGACATCGATTATGTTTTGCAAATCATGCAAATTAGGAGGAATTCCACTTAATTTCTGAGAAATTGTGGGGACATTCACGATTGCATCAAGCAAAAAAAAAAACTATATTCTCAGACATCGATTGTGTATCAATCAATTAATTTTGTCTGCTATTGTATTTGCAGTCTAAAATTACACGTACATAATTCAAAACAGAAATGTTGGTAGTGAGCTAACTGTATGTTTTCGGGAATATTATGTAAAGTAGGGGAGATTCCAGCTAATTTAATCCTGGGGACTTTCTCATTGACGACACAATTGCGTAAGCGATATATTTATATTCTGAATACTATAAAAGAAGAACTGGCTGGAAGAAATCCGCTATTACGAAATAAAAACACAACTGAATAGGACTAGTTGTTGTAAGCATGTCAAAGTACAACATCTTTCAGATGCTTTCGAGTCTTCCATGTCACTTTACATGGGAACAACTACAGCTAAAAAATGTAAGAACATATCGAAGAAACCATCCAAGGTACTGAAGTAGAATCTTACAACTTGATGGGTTTCTACAAGACACAGAAAAATTCCTTCATCGAAGCGAGAGGATATTTTTACAAGGCTCTGGAGAAAACAAAGAGAGAAGATGAGAAGATCGTTGGTCTTGCTTGTTTGGCCTGGCTGATGTGGAAAGAAGAGTCTTCAGATTCTTCTGCTCAAGACCAAATATTGGAAAAGTTCGACCAAGTCATTTGTATACTTCGAGAAAGAGACGTCATGAACATCCCAGAAGTGATGGCTGAGAAAGCTTTCTCGATTGCCAACAGTGGCTTCACTGAGAGCGGGTTTCAAGAAGCCCTTGTCTGTATTGACAGCGCCTTAAGAAAAAGACCTGACAACGTAATGTTCAAGTTCACAAAAGTCTTCGTTATGCAAGTGAGAAAGAAAAACGTCGACCAACAGGATACAACAGTGGACGAAATCAAGCAGCTTTGGGACGAGATTATTGAAACTTTGAAAGATTGTCCAGGCTTGTCTGTCATGTATGGCAAAGCTCTGATTCAGTATGCGTTGCTTTTAGCCAGGATCAATAGATATGACGATGGCGCTAGCGGCGAGGAATGTGCAAAGGAAGCAGAAGTTGTTGCTAGCTCCAACCATAGCGTTATGAGAAATGTTGCAACATTTTACATCAACACCACACGAGGGGAGCAGGTATCTAAACTGGAAAAAGCTGAAGTTATTCTCAAGAAAATTGTAAAAGAAAAAAAAAGTGAAGCAGTTTATAAGGAACGCTCACAACTTGGTCAACTTCTGCTGAAAAAGTACAAAATAAAACCGAACGAGGAAACCTTCGTCGAAGCTAAAGATTGCCTTAGAGAGTCCTGGGATGTCAACAAAAAATACGTAATATTAGCCTTGGATTTAAGCCGACTGTATCAAGAAAAGTACAACAAGACCAAAGAGATTACTGCTCTCGTTGAGGCTGAAAAAATCCTTTTTCAAGAAATGTTTTCGTACTCTGGAGAACTTGATAAAACCAATAAAGCACATTTCTACACATGGTATGCCAATTTTTTGAACTATTATGGTCCCCTGCTTGCTTCTCACCACCAAAAACGTGCAAAATCCAGTTTGAATGACGGAATGAAAGCAGAAACCACTGATGATACTTTTGAGCAAGTGTTAAAGCTTTTGCATCAATACGCTGATGATCGAGATGACACCAAGCTAGTTGAAGCTGAAAAGAAATTCAGAGAAATGTATGGTAACCTAGAGAAGTTGAGAGATCAGTATCAAGCTCGTTTCCACAAAGAATATGGAATGTTTCTTGAGAAATATTCAAAGGACCTGGCGTTTTACTATCTCTTGGAATCTTTTCAATACAACCCACATCAAAGAAGAGAATATAGCTACATACCTCTTGAGAGGCTTGCAGAAGAGAAAATAGCCAGTACTGATACAGAAGAACAGAGAAAAGGATACGAAGCCCTGGAAATGATGAAGAGGTTAAAGCAGGACTGATGTAATTGTTCCATCACTAAAGAACAAGCAAGCTCAATCCAGATGGAACAAGAACGATTTTAAGCCCACTCATGCACACTGAAAGACTTCGTCTTTCTTTCTTCTTTCATGTAGTATAGCCGCAAGCCTTTGTCATTTACTAGTCTCACTTATACGTGAATATATTCGATTTGAATATTTATATTTGAAATATTTCTATTTTAGTGATAAATTATTCTTTTTATTTTTATATATATTTAATATTATGTTTAATTTTCTTAAGATATTTCTCATTATTTATTTTATACACAGCTTCAGTGTAAATAAGTTTTAATCTTTCTGAATTCTGTGTCAAATAAAGTTCTTATTATAAAGGGAAACGATGAACAAGATAACATAAACGTTTTTTTAGAGCTATAAGAGTTTTAAATTTTAGAAGTGAAAAAAATAGACTCTCTTGATAGTTTGCTTATCAAAACAATCAAATAGCGTCATCTTGATGAGCACGTGCGCACTAAAATCATGCGTAGAAAGGATGCGCGTTAGCAATGCTAATAAACGTCCTTAAACACCTTAGCGGTAGTGCACTTATTTTATTGCATTTTCAATAACTATTATACAATACAAAGGTCTAATGTAATTTAATATTTTATCTTATACACCGATTCTAAAAATGGCGATTTTTCGCTTTTCTATTTGAACTTCGTCATTAAAATTTTTTATCAGTATATCACTTTTACATGAAAGAGCATCAGTTGAGTGAACAGGGAAAGTTTCAATGCCGTATTTTTTTCTTATAAGTTATTATGGATTGAGTTTACAGATATAAGTATCTGATTTTGCTGATCAATACTGACTAGCCTCGCTTTGGTGTCATTTACACACTTTACACTGCAGTAACTCCTAAAATAATCACTTTTTCTGTCTCAGATTTTTCACAGAATCCTTATTTATACGATTTCAATTGACATGTTTTGTTTCTTTTGAGGCATAAAATTTAGAAAATGTGTAAAAAAAATTCTTTTTTTTTTTCGTAATATATTTATATATGTGTAATAGTAAAAAGAACTTGAACTTCAAGCGGCCATTTTTCGAATGGTCTATATATCTTTAATTTCTTGTAATATATAATATACGCCTTATGCGCCTCCTGGTGCGGAAAGCCATAGGTAAGTAATGTAAATATACATATTTTAGAATTTCTAAGACCCAGTTTAGACGTCGAACTTTTGCCACGTCGAATCTAATTACCTTTGAGGTCGAGCGATGTTTTCTCTTAAGCTAGTAGAAGTATGTCGACCAAACTTAACACATATCATCTCCTGGCGCTAAGCAAAAGAGCTGATGTCTTATATGGTAGTCATCGGCGTTTTCTTAGCCACTGCACTCAAAGGCAATAACATTGGACGTGGCAAAAGTTCGAAGTCTGAAGTGGACCTAACTCTCTATTGTTGAGTTAGCAATATTACATGGTTGTCTTGTACAAGAGATTTTCGATTAGTCTCTTTCTTAATATCAACATGGCAGCCTTGTTTTGTTGTTGTTGTTTTTGTTCTATTGGGAATTATGACAAACTATCTATATCTGGGGCTCAGAATTTTTTTTTCTGAGCACATTTCATAGTATGGTACGATCATATACACATTTCAAACTATCTATATACTGTACAATATGAATGTTGTCAATACAATTTACATAGGATAATGTGGAGCTGTGTGCTGCTTGGATTCTTGAACACGATAAGATCAGGGAAACACGACTAGATTCTTGAATAAAGTTTTTTGAAGAGCGATTTTTATAACTTATAGACCCCCTTACACTATTCCCCAAACTTGGGGGTCAAAACAAAATAATTCCCTTCTTTAAGGATGAAAGTATTTTTATGTTAACATGTGACTTGTTTGATTGTTTTGGACTCCAGGTTAGGCTTATTGCGAGTTTGAGCCGGAAGCGGGTTTATAATGACGGTTTTCCGGGAGAAAATTTCTTCCGTATTGGCCGTAGTCGCGAAGGACGACTACGACCAGGATGACGAGCTGAAAACAACCAGGAATTACATCTGTAAGACAAAACATTTAAAGAACATGACCCTCCTAGAGTTACAAAAAATTAAGTTGTTGAAGCACCTAAGGTACCTGCTCTGAACGGAATGGAGTGAAAAGTAACCCTAAAATTAAAAGTGTAAAGAATGTTTTTTTTGTAAGGCCAATAGGAGTAGTGAATTTCAGCCTGTATGTCATATACCTGCACAATGTAGTAGTTCGAGAATTCTAAAGAGTTATGCTCAACAAGAAATTTATCATTTATTCCAAACATTAATATTATCTAGTATTTATAATGGTCTTTCAGTTTATGGCCCTTGTCTATGCGGGAAAAGAAAATCTCTAAATTCAGTTATGAGAAAATAAAACAATAATGACAAAAGCATAATAATGAAGCAACTATCGTCCTCATTTGCATTCAATTGTAACATGTATTTCAGTTTTCAGTCAAACTAACTCTTATCTCAAATTAGCTTTTAGAATATTTTTTTTATACATTTTAGCATATATTGCTAACAATTTTTAAAATATTAAAATAATGATCGTTATATGAACCTGATATGAATATGCAAATTCATATCCTCAAGTTGTTTGTGATCAATAGACGTTTTTTCTATAGCCAGGAAGGTTATATAACGAACATTTTTCATATTTTCAAAATCTCGGTCTGTTGAACAAAAGATGTACGCATTCTTTTGTGATTTTTTTTGTTTAGAAATAATAGTAGTATTGGTTATAATAATTAGACTGAATCAGCGTTTCACACGAGCAATGCCACATTTATAATAGTCTAATTATCATTATCAATACTAGTATTATTTCTAAACAACAAAACCACAAAAGAATTAATGCGTATTTTGTTCCAACAGCAGGATATTTCGAAAATGTTCGTTATAGCGAAAAGGTCTAGCAGACTATAGATCCATTGCAGTACGTCGGAATGCAGCTCACTGATTTGGAGGTCAAAACAATAGGTTCAACTTCTCAGGAGATTAAAATTTGAACAGTCGTTAAGCTAACTTTCTGTAACTCGATTATTATTTAAATGTTCTATTAAAATGTTCTACTTAGATTGAAGTTTATGAAAATGTAAAATTTAAAGAAATTGACATTACGATAGCGGCGATAAAGACCTTAACTTATATGTTTCGCATATTATGTAAATTAGGGGGAACACAAACTTATTTGTGAAAAAGTTTGAGGGAGATTCGCAATGATGACAAGAATGCATGATACATTTAACAATTATTCGCCGAAGGCTCGCGGCTCGGTTAATATTCACCGATACTTCACTGCGCCTGAGGTGAATAATTGTTTTAGTATATACCAACAAGGGAACCTCTAAAAAAATTGGTAAAAATAGTTTTTTTATGTAATTTATTTCTGAATGTTAAAAGCCGTGATTCTTGATTGATTACCATATTAATTCACTGTCATCAGTTCAAACTTACAGTACTTATAGTGAGAAGTATGGCTTATAACTGTCAAAAAGACAGTTTCCAAAATACCTTCTTTCAAAATAAGCTTGCTGGATAGAATCAAAAGTGATAAAAGCGACAAATATGTCTTTCAAGTTTAAGTGAACTTCAAGTGCAGCTGTTGAACGAGTCGCCAGAGAGCGGAGAATGTGCTTTGGATATCAGTGTTGAATTATATCTCCTTAGCTTGAAGAATTTCACCGCTATCTTCTTTGAATGATAAATAATCTGAAAATTTTATTTACTCGAGACTGGTAGAGAGCTTAGGATCAACAAAGACTGATAAATAGGGGAATTTGTCTCTCTAAGACTGCTCGACAGTTAGCAGGTAATAATAATAATAATAATAATAATAATTAACAGCGGAATCCACAGAGTGGCTCTTACTCCACTGCATTCCAATTGGAATTTAGAAGTTGATTTTTGAGGAGGGAGTAAAACCCGGTGAACACGGAAAAACCCTCGAGGCACAGGAGAGAACCAACAAGCAACTCTACTGACATACGACGCCGAGCCCAGCGGTGCTCGAACTCGGGTCGCCTTAGTGAGAGGCAAGCGCTCTCACCGCTACGCCACCCATGCTTCCCTAGCAGGTAAGATTTGCTTTTATCTAAAAATCAAGCCTCCATCTCGCTGGTTTTTTTTTTCTGTAAAAAGGGTAAAACGGGTAGAAATTTGCTTGATATTATAGTTAGCTCTTTTTTCCATATTCTGAATGTATTTTTGAATTAATTTTATTGCGAAAACCATATAAAACCACAAGTAAATGAAAACATTCAAAGCTCCATAAGCTTAGCTTGTTTGGCGAAATATATGAAAACAAATGACTTTATTTTACTATACATAATTTATTACGCCTTGAATTTGTCTAAAAATCATATTTAATTGCTTTCCTTGGGTTTCTGCAAAATATTTTCTTGTTTTTTTTTTCCTTCTGCAATTTCATTATATAAAAAGCACTGGTAAAACGAGAATTTAGAGCCGCCAGTTCCAGTTCGACTACATGATTCTACATTACGCGGTATATTTGAAACTAAGACATCGATTATGTTTTGCAAATCATGAAAATTAGGAGGAATTCCACTTAATTTCTGAGAAATTGTGGGGACATTCACGATTGCATCAAGCAAAAAAAAAAACTATATTCTCAGACATCGATTGTGTATCAATCAATTAATTTTGTCTGCTATTGTATTTGCAGTCTAAAATTACACGTACATTATTCAAAACAGAAATGTTGGTAGTGAGCTAACTGTATGTTTTCGGGAATATTATGTAAAGTAGGGGAGATTCCAGCTAATTTAATCCTGGGGACTTTCTCATTGACGACACAATTGCGTAAGCGATATATTTATATTCTGAATACTATAAAAGAAGAACTGGCTGGAAGAAATCCGCTATTACGAAATAAAAACACAACTGAATAGGACTAGTTGTTGTAAGCATGTCAAAGTACAACATCTTTCAGATGCTTTCGAGTCTTCCATGTCACTTTACATGGGAACAACTACAGCTACAAAATGTTGGTCGTACAGTGCAAATGAATATCAAAAACCTTGAAGAACATATCGAAGAAACCATCCAAGGTACTGAAGTAGAATCTTACAACTTGATGGGCTTCTACAAGACACTGGAGAAATCCTTCATCGAAGCGAGACGATATTTCAACAAGGCTCTGGAGAAAACAAAGAGAGAAGATGAGAAGATCGTTGGTCTTGCTTGTTTGGCCTGGCTTACGTGGAAAGAGGAGTCTTCAGATTCTTCTTCTCAAGACCAAATATTGGAAAAGTTCAACGAAGTGAAGCGTATGCTTCGAGGAAGAGACGTCAATAACATCCCAGAAGTGATGGCTGAAAAAGCTTTCTCGATTGCCAACAGTGGCTTCACTGAGAGCGGTTTTCAAGAAGCCCTTGTCTGTATTGACAGAGCCTTAACAGAAAGACCTGACAACGTAATGTTCAAGTTCACAAAAGTCTTTGTTATGCAAAAGTTGCATGAAGTGAGAAAAAAATACGTAGACCAAAAGGATACAACAGTGGACGAAATCAAGCAGCTTTGGGAAGAGATTATTGAAACTTTGAAAGATTGTCCAGGCTTGTCTGTCATGTATGGCAAAGCTCTGATTCAGTATGCGTTGCTTTTAGCCAAGATCAATAGGTATGACAATGGCTCTAGCGGCAAGAAATATGCAGAGAAAGCAGAAGAGGTTGCTAGCTCCAACCATGGCGTGATGAGAAATGTTGCAACATTTTACATCAACACCACACGAGGGCAGCAGGTATCTAAACTGGAAAAAGCTGAAGTTATTCTCAAGAAAATTGTTAGAGAGAAAAAAAACGGATCCGTTTATAAGGAACTCTCACAACTTGGTCAACTTCTGCTGAAAAAGTACAAAATAAAACCGAACGAGGAAACCTTCGTCGAAGCTAAAGATTGCCTTAGAGAGTCCTGGGATGTCAACAAGAAATACATAATATCAGCCTTGGATTTAAGCCGACTGTATCAAGAAAAGTACATCATGACCAAAGAGATTACTGCTCTTGTTGAGGCTGAAAAAATCCTTTTTCATGAAATTTTTTCGTACTCTGGAGAACTTGATGAAACCAATAAAGCATATTTCTACACAGGGTATGCCAATTTATTGAAAAATCATGGTCCCATGCTTGCTTCTCACCACGAAGAACGTGCAACATCCAGTTTGAACGACGGAATGACAGCAGAAACCACTGATGATACTTTTGAGCAAGTGTTAAAGCTTTTGCATCAATACGCTGATGATCGAGATGACACCAAACTACTTAAAGCTGAAAAGAAATTCAGAGAAATGTATGGTAACCTAGAGAAGTTGAGAGATCAGTATCAAGCTCGTTTCCACAAAGAATATGGAATGTTTCTTGAGAAATATTCAAAGGACCTGGCGTTTTACTATCTCTTGGAATCTCTTCAATACAACCCACATCAAAGAAGAGAATATAGCTACATACCTCTTGAGAGCCTTGCAAAAGAGAAAATAGCCAGGCCCGATACAGAAGAAAAGAGAAAAGGATACGAAGCCCTGGAAATGATGAGGAGATTACAACAGAACTGATGTAATTGTTCCATCACTAAAGAACAAGCAAGCTCAATCCAGACGGAACAAGAACGATTTTAAGCCCACTCATGCACACCGATACACTTCGTCTTTCTTTCTTCTTTAATGTAGTATAGCCGCAAGCCTTTGTCATTTACTAGCCTCACTTATTTAATATTAACCATTTTAATACGTGAATATATTCGATTTGATTATTTGTATTTGATATATTTCAATTTTAGTGATAAATTCTTATAATTATAATTATATATATTTAATATTATGTTTAATTTTCTTAAGATATTTATTATTATTTATTTTATACACAGCTTCAGTGTAAATAAGTTTTAATCTTTCTGAATTCTGTGTCAAATAAAGTTCTTATTATAAAGGGAAACGATGAACAAGATAACATAAACGTTTTTTTAGAGCTATAAGAGTTTTAAATTTTAGAAGTGAAAAAAATAGACTCTCTTGATAGTTTGCTTATCAAAACAATCAAATAGCGTCATCTTGATGAGCACGTGCGCACTAAAATCATGCTTAGAAAGGATGCGCGTTAGCAATGCTAATAAACTTCCTTAAGCACCTTAGCGGTAGTGCACTTATTTTATTTTATTTTATTTTCAATAACTATTGTACAATACAAAGGTCTAATGTAATTTATTATCTTATACACCGATTCTAAAAATGGCGATTTTTCGCTTTTCTATTTGAACTTCGTCATTAAAATTTTTTTATCAGTATATCACTTTTACATGAAAGAGCATCCAAAGTTGAGTGAACAGGGAAAGTTTCAATGCCGTTGTATTTTTTTCTTATAAGTTATTATGGATTGAGTTTACAGATATAAGTATCTGATTTTGCTGATCAATACTGACTAGCCTCGCTTTGGTGTCATTTACACACTTTACAGTGCAGTAACTCCTAAAATAATCACTTTTCTGTCTCCGATTTTCACAGAATCCTTATTTATACGATTTCAATTGACATGTTTTGTTTCTATTGAGGAATTAAATATAGAAAATGTGTAAAAAAAAATTCTTTTTTTTCTTTTGTAATATATTTATATATGTGTAATAGTAAAAAGAACTTGAACTTCAAGCGGCCATTTTTCGAATGGGTCTATATATTTTTAATTTCTTGTAATATATAATATACGCCTTATGCGCCTCCTGGTGCGGAAAGCCATAGGTAAGTAATGTAAATATACATATTTTAGAATTTCTAAGACCCAGTTTAGACGTCGAACTTTTGCCACGTCGAATCTAATTACCTTTGAGGTCGAGCGATGTTTTCTCTTAAGCTAGTAGAAGTATGTCGACCAAACTTAACACATATCATCTCCTGGCGCTAAGCAAAAGAGCTGATGTCTTATATGGTAGTCATCGGCGTTTTCTTAGCCACTGCACTCAAAGGCAATAACATTGGACGTGGCAAAAGTTCGAAGTCTGAAGTGGACCTAACTCTCTATTGTTGAGTTAGCAATATTACATGGTTGTCTTGTACAAGAGATTTTCGATTAGTCTCTTTCTTAATATCAACATGGCAGCCTTGTTTTGTTGTTGTTGTTTTTGTTCTATTGGGAATTATGACAAACTATCTATATCTGGGGCTCAGAATTTTTTTTTCTGAGCACATTTCATAGTATGGTACGATCATATACACATTTCAAACTATCTATATACTGTACAATATGAATGTTGTCAATACAATTTACATAGGATAATGTGGAGCTGTGTGCTGCTTGGATTCTTGAACACGATAAGATCAGGGAAACACGACTAGATTCTTGAATAAAGTTTTTTGAAGAGCGATTTTTATAACTTATAGACCCCCTTACACTATTCCCCAAACTTGGGGGTCAAAACAAAATAATTCCCTTCTTTAAGGATGAAAGTATTTTTATGTTAACATGTGACTTGTTTGATTGTTTTGGACTCCAGGTTAGGCTTATTGCGAGTTTGAGCCGGAAGCGGGTTTATAATGACGGTTTTCCGGGAGAAAATTTCTTCCGTATTGGCCGTAGTCGCGAAGGACGACTACGACCAGGATGACGAGCTGAAAACAACCAGGAATTACATCTGTAAGACAAAACATTTAAAGAACATGACCCTCCTAGAGTTACAAAAAATTAAGTTGTTGAAGCACCTAAGGTACCTGCTCTGAACGGAATGGAGTGAAAAGTAACCCTAAAATTAAAAGTGTAAAGAATGTTTTTTTTGTAAGGCCAATAGGAGTAGTGAATTTCAGCCTGTATGTCATATACCTGCACAATGTAGTAGTTCGAGAATTCTAAAGAGTTATGCTCAACAAGAAATTTATCATTTATTCCAAACATTAATATTATCTAGTATTTATAATGGTCTTTCAGTTTATGGCCCTTGTCTATGTGGGAAAAGAAAATCTCTAAATTCAGTTATGAGAAAATAAAACAATAATGACAAAAGCATAATAATGAAGCAACTATCGTCCTCATTTGCATTCAATTGTAACATGTATTTCAGTTTTCAGTCAAACTAACTCTTATCTCAAATTAGCTTTTAGAATATTTTTTTTATACATTTTAGCATATATTGCTAACAATTTTTAAAATATTAAAATAATGATCGTTATATGAACCTGATATGAATATGCAAATTCATATCCTCAAGTTGTTTGTGATCAATAGACGTTTTTTCTATAGCCAGGAAGGTTATATAACGAACATTTTTCATATTTTCAAAATCTCGGTCTGTTGAACAAAAGATGTACGCATTCTTTTGTGATTTTTTTTGTTTAGAAATAATAGTAGTATTGGTTATAATAATTAGACTGAATCAGCGTTTCACACGAGCAATGCCACATTTATAATAGTCTAATTATCATTATCAATACTACTATTATTTCTAAACAACAAAACCACAAAAGAATTAATGCGTATTTTGTTCCAACAGCAGGATATTTCGAAAATGTTCGTTATAGCGAAAAGGTCTAGCAGACTATAGATCCATTGCAGTACGTCGGAATGCAGCTCACTGATTTGGAGGTCAAAACAATAGGTTCAACTTCTCAGGAGATTAAAATTTGAACAGTCGTTAAGCTAACTTTCTGTAACTCGATTATTATTTAAATGTTCTATTAAAATGTTCTACTTAGATTGAAGTTTATGAAAATGTAAAATTTAAAGAAATTGACATTACGATAGCGGCGATAAAGACCTTAACTTATATGTTTCGCATATTATGTAAATTAGGGGGAACACAAACTTATTTGTGAAAAAGTTTGAGGGAGATTCGCAATGATGACAAGAATGCATGATACATTTAACAATTATTCGCCGAAGGCTCGCGGCTCGGTTAATATTCACCGATACTTCACTGCGCCTGAGGTGAATAATTGTTTTAGTATATACCAACAAGGGAACCTCTAAAAAAATTGGTAAAAATAGTTTTTTTATGTAATTTATTTCTGAATGTTAAAAGCCGTGATTCTTGATTGATTACCATATTAATTCACTGTCATCAGTTCAAACTTACAGTACTTATAGTGAGAAGTATGGCTTATAACTGTCAAAAAGACAGTTTCCAAAATACCTTCTTTCAAAATAAGCTTGCTGGATAGAATCAAAAGTGATAAAAGCGACAAATATGTCTTTCAAGTTTAAGTGAACTTCAAGTGCAGCTGTTGAACGAGTCGCCAGAGAGCGGAGAATGTGCTTTGGATATCAGTGTTGAATTATATCTCCTTAGCTTGAAGAATTTCACCGCTATCTTCTTTGAATGATAAATAATCTGAAAATTTTATTTACTCGAGACTGGTAGAGAGCTTAGGATCAACAAAGACTGATAAATAGGGGAATTTGTCTCTCTAAGACTGCTCGACAGTTAGCAGGTAATAATAATAATAATAATAATAATTAACAGCGGAATCCACAGAGTGGCTCTTACTCCACTGCATTCCAATTGGAATTTAGAAGTTGATTTTTGAGGAGGGAGTAAAACCCGGTGAACACGGAAAAACCCTCGAGGCACAGGAGAGAACCAACAAGCAACTCTACTGACATACGACGCCGAGCCCAGCGGTGCTCGAACTCGGGTCGCCTTAGTGAGAGGCAAGCGCTCTCACCGCTACGCCACCCATGCTTCCCTAGCAGGTAAGATTTGCTTTTATCTAAAAATCAAGCCTCCATCTCGCTGGTTTTTTTTTTCTGTAAAAAGGGTAAAACGGGTAGAAATTTGCTTGATATTATAGTTAGCTCTTTTTTCCATATTCTGAATGTATTTTTGAATTAATTTTATTGCGAAAACCATATAAAACCACAAGTAAATGAAAACATTCAAAGCTCCATAAGCTTAGCTTGTTTGGCGAAATATATGAAAACAAATGACTTTATTTTACTATACATAATTTATTACGCCTTGAATTTGTCTAAAAATCATATTTAATTGCTTTCCTTGGGTTTCTGCAAAATATTTTCTTGTTTTTTTTTTCCTTCTGCAATTTCATTATATAAAAAGCACTGGTAAAACGAGAATTTAGAGCCGCCAGTTCCAGTTCGACTACATGATTCTACATTACGCGGTATATTTGAAACTAAGACATCGATTATGTTTTGCAAATCATGAAAATTAGGAGGAATTCCACTTAATTTCTGAAAAATTGTAGGGACATTCACAATTGCATTAAGCAAAAAAACTATATTCTCAGACATCGATTGTGTATCAATCAATACATTTTGTCTATTATTAGATTTGCAGTCTAAAATTACACATACATTATTCAAAACAGGAATTTTGGTAGCGAGCTACCTGTATGTTTTCAGGAATATTACGTAAAGTAGGGGAGATTCCAGCTAATTTAATCCTGGGGACTTTCCAATTGACGACACAATTGCGTAAGCGATATATTTATATTCTGAATACTATAAAAGAAGAACTGACTGAAAGAAGTTTGCTATTATAAAATCCAGAAAACTACTGAATAAGACAAGTTCTTGTAAGCATGTCAAAGTACAACATCTATCAGATGCTTTCGAGTCTTCCATGTCACTTTACATGGGAACAACTACAGCTACAAAATGTTGGTCGTACAGTGCAAATGAATATCGAAAACCTTGAAGAACGTATCGAAGAAACCATCCAAGGTACTGAAGTAGAATCTTACAACTTGATGGGCTTCTACAAGACACTGGAGAAATCCTTCATCGAAGCGAGACGATATTTCAACAAGGCTCTGGAGAAAACAAAGAGAGAAGATGAGAAAATCGTTGGTCTTGCTTGTCTGGCCTGGCTTACGTGGAAAGAGGAGTCTTCAGATTCTTCTGCTCAAGACCAAATATTGGAAAAGTTCAACGAAGTGAAGCGTATGCTTCGAGGAAGAGACGTCAATAACATCCCAGAAGTGATGGCTGAAAAAGCTTTCTCGATTGCCAACAGTGGCTTCACTGAGAGCGGTTTTCAAGAAGCCCTTGTCTGTATTGACAGAGCCTTAACAGAAAGACCTGACAACGTAATGTTCAAGTTCACAAAAGTCTTTGTTATGCAAAAGTTGCATGAAGTGAGAAAAAAATACGTAGACCAAAAGGATACAACAGTGGACGAAATCAAGCAGCTTTGGGAAGAGATTATTGAAACTTTGAAAGATTGTCCAGGCTTGTCTGTCATGTATGGCAAAGCTCTGATTCAGTATGCGTTGCTTTTAGCCAAGATCAATAGGTATGACAATGGCTCTAGCGGCAAGAAATATGCAGAGAAAGCAGAAGAGGTTGCTAGCTCCAACCATGGCGTGATGAGAAATGTTGCAACATTTTACATCAACACCACCCGAGGGCAGCAGGTATCTAAACTGGAAAAAGCTGAAGTTATTCTCAAGAAAATTGTTAGAGAAAAAAAAAACGGATCCGTTTATAAGGAACTCTCACAACTTGGTCAACTTCTGCTGAAAAAGTACAAAATAAAACCGAACGAGGAAACCTTCGCCGAAGCTAAAGATTGCCTTAGAGAGTCCTGGGATGTCAACAAGAAATACATAATATCAGCCTTGGATTTAAGCCGACTGTATCAAGAAAAGTACATCAAGACCAAAGAGATTACTGCTCTTGTTGAGGCTGAAAAAATCCTTTTTCATGAAATTTTTTCGTACTCTGGAGAACTTGATGAAACCAATAAAGCATATTTCTACACAGGGTATGCCAATTTATTGAAAAATCATGGTCCCATGCTTGCTTCTCACCACGAAGAACGTGCAACATCCAGTTTGAACGACGGAATGACAGCAGAAACCACTGATGATACTTTTGAGCAAGTGTTAAAGCTTTTGCATCAATACGCTGATGATCGAGATGACACCAAACTACTTAAAGCTGAAAAGAAATTCAGAGAAATGTATGGTAACCTAGAGAAGTTGAGAGATCAGTATCAAGCTCGTTTCCACAAAGAATATGGAATGTTTCTTGAGAAATATTCAAAGGACCTGGCGTTTTACTATCTCTTGGAATCTCTTCAATACAACCCACAT
The DNA here is from genome assembly GCA_964019055.1 of Anthopleura xanthogrammica. Classification (NCBI taxonomy): domain Eukaryota; kingdom Metazoa; phylum Cnidaria; class Anthozoa; order Actiniaria; family Actiniidae; genus Anthopleura; species Anthopleura xanthogrammica. The sequence goes on along the minus strand of OZ025219.1, from coordinate 2,958,572 downwards.
CAAAGAAGAGAATATAGCTACATACCTCTTGAGAGCCTTGCAAAAGAGAAAATAGCCAGGCCCGATACAGAAGAAAAGAGAAAAGGATACGAAGCCCTGGAAATGATGAGGAGATTACAACAGAACTGATGTAATTGTTCCATCACTAAAGAACAAGCAAGCTCAATCCAGACGGAACAAGAACGATTTTAAGCCCACTCATGCACACCGATACACTTCGTCTTTCTTTCTTCTTTCATGTAGTATAGCCGCAAGCCTTTGTCATTTACTAGTCTCACTTATTTAATATTAATCATTTTAATACGTGAATATATTCGATTTGAATATTTATATTTGAAATATTTCTATTTTAGTGATAAATTATTCTTTTTATTTTTATATATATTTAATATTATGTTTAATTTTCTTAAGATATTTCTCATTATTTATTTTATACACAGCTTCAGTGTAAATAAGTTTTAATCTTTCTGAATTCTGTGTCAAATAAAGTTCTTATTATAAAGGGAAACGATGAACAAGATAACATAAACGTTTTTTTAGAGCTATAAGAGTTTTAAATTTTAGAAGTGAAAAAAATAGACTCTCTTGATAGTTTGCTTATCAAAACAATCAAATAGCGTCATCTTGATGAGCACGTGCGCACTAAAATCATGCGTAGAAAGGATGCGCGTTAGCAATGCTAATAAACTTCCTTAAGCACCTTAGCGGTAGTGCACTTATTTTATTTTATTTTATTTTCAATAACTATTGTACAATACAAAGGTTATGGGCGGCCAACACCACCAAAAATACACATACGTCGATTGGTCTAGCTATCGATGTCAAATGGAATAGCAAACTATCGATTGGTCCAGCTATCGATGTCAAATGGAATAGCAAACTATCGATTGGTCTAGCTATCGATGTCAAATGGAATAGCAAACTATCGATTGGTCTAGCTATCGATGTCAAATGGAATAGCAAACTATCGATTGGTCCAGCTATCGATGTCAAATGGAATAGCCAACTATCGATTGGTCTAGCTATCGATGTCAAATGGAATAGCCAACTATCGATTGGGGAAACTTGATATCAATTGGGACAGCTTAGTGTCGATTGGAATAGCTTAACGTCGAATGGAATAGCTAGTCTCCCGCAGAGCGTGGCTTTTAGCAGATACCAACTTACTAGGGAGGGGTGGGTAGAGTTTAAGACTTTAAGCGCGAAACCTATGAAACCCGATCGCACTCGACCTTTGGACACGACGGCGGCGACATCTCGACATTTACTATAGGTAAGTGATTTGTTAAGTGACTTTTCCCCCCTAATTTAGATGTTTTTTAAACAAAGTATTGTTTAAATGATCGGCTAAATATAGTAGGAAATATATCCTGCTTCCTTAACACGCATTGGTGAAAGCGATCAACTAATTTGCATCATGAATATGGACACATTCGTAGACTGATTAATAAAGTGTTGTGAACTTACCCTCGCCGCGTGGACCGAATAATTTCTCTAACAGCAGTTGCATTCAATGATATTTTGGCAAACTACATGCAATTCCAAATTCCTTTTCTCAAATTAGTGTATACACTGAGAAAAGTCATAAAAGTCAAGGATTGAGCGTGCCCTTTAAGTTCTTTGACCCTTAAGCACCACATATCCTTCAACTGTAACTTAGCAAAATGCCACCTATGACTTTCTTAATCTTCATTGATTCCCCATTTTTTATTTTACTTTATTTCTGTCATCCTAGAGTTTAGCAAGTGGATCCTTCAAAAAGGCTCTCCAGATGGCCAGTTACCAGAGTGACATTGACCTACTACTTGCAGAATTGAAAAATGTCCAAAGAATATTAGACGGAAGCCCAAGCTGCGAGGTCCTAAACCACACTGTATTAAGGCTTGAAGCTATCGCAGAGGCTGCTCTCCTGAATGACAGCATCCCAGTACAAGTTTGCGATTCAATTAATAATGCACGCCATTTAATTCAAAAAGAAGCAAGTAATAACATGTCAGCAGAGTGTTACTTTAATTATGAAGCACCTATCGAGAGTCAGGGACGTAGAGGCAGGCCAAAATTCGCAATTTCATATGAGCAAGTGCTTTTCTTCAAAGGTTAGTTGTTGGAAGTGCTATATATTCTGTATAAATGCTATGGATGGATGGGTGAGTGGATGGATGGATGGATGGGTGGATGGATGGATGGATGGATGGGTGGTTGGGTGAGTGGATGGATGGATGGATGGATGGATGGATGGTTGGGTGGGTGGGTGAGTGGATGGATGGATGGATGGGTGGGTGGGTGGGTGAGTGGATGCATGGATGGATGGGTGGGTGAGTGGATGGATGGATGGATGGGTGGGAGGAATATTAAAAGCCGGATAAGGTATTATATGAGTTGGAAGAAGCTAAAGAACGTATGACCATATATGTTTTCTTAACGTCATATAGAAAACGACTTTACTGTACAAGACATAGCGCTGATGCTCAGTGTTTCCAAAAGAACGGTAGAGAACAGGTTAAGGGAGTACCAACTTACCAACAAGTCCCGATACAGTGATATTGATGACGATGTCCTTGACGCGCATGTTCAAAGGATTCTTGCTAGTTTTCCCCGTTCAGGTGTGTGACAATATCATGACTATTCGTACAATTTCCTTTTGTTAATTAACCGAGTGATTGCTTTTATCCTAGGTTTTAAAACTATACAGGGTGCTCTAACGTCAGAGGGAATACGTGTTCAAAGAGCAAGACTTAGAAGTGCGATTAAAAGGAATGATCCTGTAGGCCGAAGATTACGATCCATGAACCCAATTCGTAGACGTGTTTATAACGTGCATTCACCACTTGCACTATGGCATATGGATGGGAATCATAAACTGATACGGTATATACTGAAGGCAATGATAATGGATCGCGCAACTGTTACGTCTGATCAACATTGCTACCCTTGTCTTCTCAAACAAGAGAGCATGAACTAGTTCAAAGAAGTATATATGATTCCCTCTTACTGCAAATGGACTGAATATTAGGAGTAATTTAATAGAAGTAATTCAGAAATATTATAATTTGGGAAGGAGTGATTGATTGAGTGATTTGCTGATTGACGTACTGATTTTATGGAATGATAAGTGAGGAAATTTATTTTTAGCAGAAAAATGAGCTTAACTGTAACCTTTTTTTTCTCTCTCTCTTTTCAAGGTGGAGATTCGTAGTACACGGGTGCATCGATGGTTACAGTCGAGCAATTGTCTACTTGAAATGTAGTACCAATAACACGTCCGCTACGGTCTTAAATTTATTTACTGGGGCTGTTGGAGAATGGGGCCTTCCCTCGCGTGTCAGGGGCGATATGGGTGTTGAAAATAGAGATGTCTCGTATTACATGTTGACTAACGCGTCAAGAGGACCAGGAAGACGAAGCTACATCACTGGCAGAAGTGTTCACAATTCCAGAATAGAAAGGCTCTGGCGCGATGTTTATCAAACCGTTCTCTCTCTTTTTAAAGATTTTTTCATGCTCCTCGAATATAATCAATATCTTGATATCGATAATGAAGACCACTTATTTTGTTTGCACGCTGTTTACCTGCCAGCCATCAATGAATGTCTAGCAAAATTTGTACTTTCCTGGAACAATCACAAAGTACGGACAGCAGGAAATAAAACGCCCATTCAACTATTTATCATGGGGATGCAAGAAATTAGGAATGAAGAAGATATTGTGGCTTCTGAATGCTTTGAAGATCTTAATGAGGTAAAAAATAAATTCAAGAGTAGACTTCAATGAAATAGACCTCTTTTATTTCCCTTGTGCGTGAGCAGACTGACTTCGAGAATAATTAACACTTATTGACGAACTGCGGCGATTTTTGAAAATATAATAAATTTTGTCTCATATGCATGCTTCTAAAGAGTTATTTGCCCAGGTCATCTTGTTGTCCTGAATAAAACTTTACAAGTTAATTCTTTTACCGTTTTTGACTATGACCCAAATCGCCGCAAACATCGCACCTAAAATCGCCCCAAAAAATCGCTAGTGTAAACGAGCCCTTATGTAGTTAACATTAAATTCGTTAATTTCAGGTTGAGTCGCAAGGATATGGCGTTGACCCAGCAGCAAACTTGCCCGATGAAATCGAGGATGATGGGATTGTCGTTCCCGAAACCACTTGCTTCCTTGATGCAAGTGCTTTGGAATATTTTCAAAACAGGGTTAACCAGATATCTAGAGCTGATCCGTGGGATATACACCCTTTTCTTTCAGCCTTGCAAATAATGCGTGAATTAAAAAATGCCGATTAAAGAAGATATAAATTTAAGTGTAAAGATATCGTATCGTTTTATATTAAAATACATATAGGTTTTGTAATGTAGCTATATGTACCTATATGCCAGGCAAAAAAGGTGCCATCGCCAAATGCGAACAGCGGTAGGTGGTACGTCATTCCAAGACAAATTTCAGGAGTCAATTCAATTTCAACTTGACACTAGCTGGGTATCTTATTAAACCTAAAAAGCGAAGAAAAAAACAATCGGAATGATTCCAGCTATTGTTTGATCTTGAAATCTTGAAATGACTCTACGTCTATCAGTATCGTCTTTCGCCTTTGGCAATGACAACCTTTAAGAACAGGTATATGTTGCGTGCTAGCAAATTAGGGACTGTACAATAATTAACATGAGGGGGGAGGGGCCAAAAAAACAGATGGGGGCATTAGGTAAAGTTGATGCCAAGATAGGGAGCTCAAAGTAAATGATATGAGCCCTCTTGCAAATCTCAAGAAACTCTGTAAATTATTGAGATTTCTTAGCTTCTATGAAGCAAAAACAAACCGCAATCTGCATTTTTTGTCTCCTAGCCCCTGTCTCAGTGACATGACAGCCTCACCATGTGAGTACATTTTAACTAATGTGGGGGAGGGGGAGGGGGGGGGGGGTAAGAACTAATTTTTTGGTTCTATTTCCACAGTCCCTTAAACTTAACTAAAAAATACTTACACTTACACTTACACTTACACTTACACTTACACTTACACTTACACTTACACTTACACTTACACTTACACTTACACTTACACTTACACTTACACTTACACTTACACTTACACTTACACTTACACTTACACTTACACTTACACTTACACTTACACTTACACTTACACTTACACTTACACTTACACTTACACTTACACTTACACTTACACTTACACTTACACTTACACTTACACTTACACTTACACTTACACTTACACTTACACTTACACTTACACTTACACTTACACTTACACTTTCCCGAAAAAATCATTGGCAAATGCCATGTCAAAAAAAGAAAACACATCTTCCTTCTTCTTCCCTCCAATGACTTCACCACATGGCAGTGTAAGTTTGTTGGCACATGTGTTGCTGATTGGCAGGCAGGATGGCAAACTGTCGCAGAACTCTATACTAGGTTGGATGGAAAACCCTAGTATAGGTTCATTCTCGCAGCCGGTGACAAATTTGAGGACCATCCCTAGGGTGACGGGTCTTCTTCCAGCTGCAAATTGAATAGTCGTATAAACATACAGTTAAATGAATAAGTGCGCTTGACTGATGAAAATCCTTCCCTGTTCAAAAAATCCAAAACAAAAAAAGTGGCAAAAACATTTGAAAGCATAACCTCAAATTAAATCTAAGGAGAAATGCCGATTTCGATGCCATCTTTTTTTTAGACAAAATCTTTCAGTTTTAGCAACTTCGCGTAACAAACCCACCCAAATTACTTTGTCTACTACTATTGAACAGATAGAAAACGAGCGCGCGTGCTATGTTGAGTTTTATAATATAGCTTAGATAGTACGCGCGCTCTGATTGGCTGGAAACCTATGCTCTATTTCATGGTTTTTGATTGACAGCTCAAACAAGGTTTCTCTAACTGTTACATTCTTACTCCAAACTCGAAGAAAAATACAGAAAAAATTACGAAAAAATGCCTGTAGAATTCTTAATTCAAGCCTGTAGAAATGCTAACAAAAAAAGCGAACAACAAAACTTTAATCCTACGAGTAAAGCTTTAAATAAAATTTTAATCATCCACACAAACTTTCCATCTAGAACAGTGTTCTGTAAATTATGTTTTTCATACCTAAAATGGTATGGAGGGCGAAAATATGCACATGGCAAATCAATTTTGTGGCACCTTTCACTTTTACCAGACTTGGTTTTAAGTTGGTTTTCTCAATGTTTGTTAAAAGTTTGTTTTTCTCAATTTTTGCATCACAATTTTCAACAAAACTCGTACTGTTGAAACGCTTTGTCAATGAAAATGATGAATATAGTACGACGAATGTGATTCGCTATTGGCGCAGGCTGGAGAACTGCAATTTTGATCAGAAGATAAAGCACTTTTACAAGCATAAAACATCTTCTGCTATATCATAAAAGCAATAGAAGCTTGTTTCTATGACTCTACCGGTGAAATAGAGCACTTGCAATGTTATGAGAAACACTCGAAAACGTTTTCTAGTGTTTCTCCCAACATCGCGCGTGCTCTATTACACCGGTAGAGTCATAGAAACTAGCTTCTATTGCTTAAATATAAGCACGTGGGAGATTGTGCGAGCCCGAGAGAAGTGCTAGGAGTAGCATGTTTACGTTATTTTAGTGTCACGCACGCTAAAATGTCTTCGATTTTTATAACGCGCGCTCCGATTAGCTGAAATGCCTATGAACTATTTGCCCATGGGTAGCGTGGTAGATTTTTGTTCATATTATAAATCAGTTAGACGCGTCCATGGTGTTATAGACGCGCTATTAACGATTAACAGTTAACTGTTAATCGTTCTGTATATTTTCTCTCGTGCGTCTATAACGCCACGGGCGCGCTTTTTTATGTCGTCTAACTGATAAACTCAACTTCCAGTGACTGAAACTAAAGAACTTAGAATATAAATTCTTACCTTGGACCTCCTTCAGGAAGTTCAGGAAAAGCCGATAAGATTTGTCTTCCCTTGTTCTGACATTAGTGCCTTCCTCCGAAAAGTTGGTCTTTAGCATCTTCACCAACTTCGGGTATGTGAGTTGGTGTATTGCCATCTTACGGAAAACATATCCCAGACACGGCTTTCTTCTAATGATCTGTCATGCACGAATGTTACAACGATTCACTCTTAGAAAGTCATATATGCGGTACTCATACAGCTACTCGAACAGGCCAGCGAGGATAAGGAAGAAATTAAATATGGAGATGAACTATACCTTCAGTAAGCCGAATTGGTCTAGGCCTTCCTGAAATTGCCTCTCTTCTTCACTGCCAATGCCGTGGAATAAATTATCCAGGGCTTTTTCGTCAAAAAAGGAAGGAAGTGGTCCTCCCTGAAGTATACTATAACCTGAAAAATATTTACTAGCAGTTTGTAAACAAGAAAGACGTAACCAATTCAGGCTGTGTGGCTTAACCAGACATGATATGCTGACGAAGCTGGAAGAGGGTCCAGAAGGGGGATCCTAATCCCATTTCCAAGCCCAAACTTTTGCAAAATCCCAGTCCCGCGGTCAAATGAAATAATGATAATATTTACGACTAAAATATAGTTATGGCTCTTACCTATAAACAGCCCAGCACCATAGTAGTATCTGTTATGTAGGGCTGTGATGTCTTGCACAAACGAGTAACCCTCTCCATTCTCGTTTTCGGAGAAAAGCCTTTCTTGGACGGCCCTGACAACAGCACCAAGAAATTCTCTTCTAGGACCCCCAAAATCCCTCGCACATTCTCCGTTGAAAGTTACGTCCAACGGAAGACTGAACTCTGGTGTCTGTGTGAGAACCTCAGACATGGCATCCTCGAATAAGTTGTACCTTGACACAAAAATTTCGAATGTGCTGCCTTCTAGAACATCGAAATTTTCGATATCTGTTAGTTCCAAGTCGAGTTTCCGCCCTCTTAAATAATTTCCCTTGTAGCATTTGAGGATGGTGACCGGATCAAAACAGTTTTCCCTGTAGATTAAAAAGATAAATATTTGAAAACCATTTTTAAACATGGCCAAGTTATTTATGCATCTGTCCTTTCGTCTGTCCGTTGGTCGCCCGTTCGTTCGTTCGTTCGCCCCATTTTTTGATGGCTCGTTAATTTATGTATTGTAATTCATCGATCTTACATTTCCTTAATGGTCTTCTCAACGGCATTGCTGACGTGGCTATTGGTTGTTGGTAGGCTGAAATATAAAAATATGGAGGGAAAGGGAAGGATGGTTAACAAGTAATCAGGGTAAGAAATTTAACCGTTCATTCTTTAAAGACTTGGGGGAGGGCTGCAATTTAAGGGGATTATTGTTATTATAACTTCTCATTTGTTTTCTCTGAAATGCAATAAAGATGTTGCAAATGCTCCTCAAAACACTGGAAATTATAAACTCTAAATTCTCTTTTATTTTCTTCGAAACCTTACCACAAACGAAAACAAGAAGGTTATATACCCCAACCTTGGTGTACACCTCGGTTGATCATGAGCTATATAAATGTCACATATTTAACATGAATAAGCAAAAACTTACTTGGATGGCACTGCACCTTGCGGTTGACCTTCTGTTTCACCTTGTCCGGCCGTGATCTCTTGAGCTACACCTTGTCCCGTGATCTCTTGAGCTACACCTCTTCCCGTGATCTCTTGAGCTACACCTCTTCCCGTCCCTCGTGTTGCACGTGAAACTTGTCCTGTCCTTCGTCCTACACCTTGCCCTTGCGCTGGAGATGCTGACTCGTTATCACTGATATGAACATTTTAAATCACATGAAGAACCAAATTACAAAAATAAAATCTTTTAATTAATAATACCGTTTCAGTACTTACTTGTAGACAAATGCCGATGTCAGATAGTTATCATCATCACTATCTCGACCTTCATCCTCCACAACCTTGTGAAACAAGAAGAAACACTACATTGTCGAAAATGGATTAGAAAAAAAAACTTTCAAATTATTTTTTGTATCTCACCAATACTTCGTTATCGGCTACATAATCGTTTGTCTGAAACAAAAACCGAAATATAACTATTCAGTAATAGAAATATATAATATTTGGAAAATTGTATGCATGTTTACAGCGTTTTGCAAAAAAAAACTTTGACTATCTCACATATATATCTAAGGAACTGTGCAATAATTACCGGGAAGGGGGGGGGGCCGGAAAACCAGAGGGGGGGGGGGGGGCATTACATAAAATTGATGCCAAGATAGGGGGGGCTCAAAGTAAAATCTCTCATTTCACACTCATTTTGATATTATTTCTAACGTAACAGGAGGGGGGGTAAGAACTATTTTTTTTTGTTTTGGATGGGGGGCACAGCCTAAGTTTTTGCTTGCCAAATCTGGTTTTCCGGCCCCCCCCCCCCTCCTGGTAATTATTGCACAGTCCCTAACAGTATACCAAAAGGATGTCAGAAATTATGGTATATCTTCACTGGTATCTTTCTCCACTTAGTTACCTATGACAGAGGCTTTCCGAAATACATATGAGGGATGCTACTATTGATATACCTTTATATTTGGGTAAGATGGTCAAACTAAGTGTTTACACATGTTTTACGTCGTTTTGAAAACACTTTGACCACCTTTCTTTATGTATACAGTTGTTTTTTTATGATACTATGATACTGAATAAAACACAAAGCCTGATCAACAAACTTGAGCCCTTGCCTCGCAAATTTTCATATGTTCTCTCATGAAACGGAGAGGGAAATTTTTCCTGCAGACCAAACACTCTTCTTCATCTCCGTCATCGACCACTTCGTCCTTTTCCTCGAGGGGAATATCGCATTGCACTGGTCGGATGTAAATCCGACCAGTGCCCAAACACTTCAGTTCATCCGTAGAGCACCCACCCACTTGCACAACGCGTAGCTGAGTGCGGCTTTTTTCTTTTGTTAGAAGCATTTCGAACCCGCCACGTTCTCGAAGTTTAGGGAATGCACTGTGAAAAAAAATCAAAGTCATGCTTAGGAAATAAAATATATAAAGACATCTGCTACGCGATTAACGTAGTAAACCACTTCGTCGTTTAGAAGAAAGTATCAACACTATTGTTATCTCTATACGGATACTCACTCATACAAGACGTCTTTAACTACCATTGAAGTAACGTCTGAGGGGAAAATTACTTTTTTTTCACCAAGACCATGCCTTCTTAAGCTCAGCTTTTCTAGGGCCGTTGGCACTGCCGTCTGGTCTTTGTAAGCCAAACAAACCATGGCTCGTGTGAACGTTCGCTCTAAGACATTAAAATACATTAAATAGACTTTAAAGGACTTTCTGGATGGCAGCGGTAAGAGGGCTCACCTCTTACCAATACGACCTGGGTTCGAGCATCGCACAACCTCAATGTAGTATATGTGAGTAGATATAGTTCTTCATGTTTTTTGTGCCTCCATATAAATGTCAACTTCTAAATTAGAATTTTATAATTGGATGGGCAACCTTTAAGGTTTACCCTCCATAGTGGAGTGGTAAATCTAATAAGTAACAGTTATGTAAACTAATATAGACCTCTGTGCAATACAGCATACCTTTAGGGGCTGCACGGCGATTTGTAGCAGAGCGCCTTCCTCTCCCGTAGGGTTGAACTCTCTATGGTCAAATAAGAGGGAACGACAACTGAATGACATACTTATTTTCTTATTGTTAATCGCTATTTCAATTTTTTTTTTTTTGGATATTTAATGGATAAAAAGTGTGCGTATTTCAAGGATCACCAAATGTAGTTGTCTTCGGTATCAGATCGAGGACACTAGGTCCACGATGGTGAAACCCGTTATCATGATGCAAAATGCAGCTTATAAGAAGACACTGATAAAAAACCTTATATAATCTACCGATAAGAGACGTATACACACCATTTGCCTATTGAACAACCTTCTGTGCTCTTGCAGAGCGCGGGCCGGGCTGGTTGAGGATCCGCTTACTCCGCTTGCAGAGGAGGCGGCGGAGGCTAGTAGTCCTGGATTGTTGCCTGGATTGTTGCCTGGATTGTTGCCTGGATTGTTGCCGGAATTGTTGCCGCTTGCCAAAACTTGGCAAGCCTGGCGCAACAATGCCTGTGCTTGTTCTTGTAAGCTTTCGTTTGAATTCTGTTAAATGTTTAAAATATATCGATGCGAGACAGTTAATAGTGATACTTTATTTGATCCTAAAGTTTTCCATGTTTCAATAAACTGAGTCGTTCGGGGGAGGGGGGTGGGGATTTGTCAGACGAGGTCAAATTTGATTTGATCCCCCCTTTAAACAGTATGGCACTTTAGTGATCCCCACTCATAACTAGTAAAAGCTTCACTGATCCCCCCCCCCTAATACAATGCAATTCCCAGCGTGTGGATGATTTGCAACATTTATTTTGAATTAAAATGTATGAAATTTGCTCATGACCTCGATCTCGTAAACTGAGCATAGGAGAGTTCGGTTAATTTTTTTGAAATTTTAGATCCTCAGAAATGCAATTTTCCTTTGTTTTTAGGTACATTCAAACTAGTAATTATGCGAGGGAGACTACCCCAGGGGGGATTTAATAGAAGGCTTACAGTATAAATTAATCATTTACTAACTTTTGTCAGTAACTTAACTATTTCACCAGAAAGTAAATAAACCTACCATTTTTTGAAGGATCCACTTGCTAAACTCTAGGATGACAGAAATAAAGTAAAATAAAAAATGGGGAATCAATGAAGATTAAGAAAGTCATAGGTGGCATTTTGCTAAGTTACAGTTGAAGGATATGTGGTGCTTAAGGGTCAAAGAACTTAAAGGGCACGCTCAATCCTTGACTTTTATGACTTTTCTCAGTGTATACACTAATTTGAGAAAAGGAATTTGGAATTGCATGTAGTTTGCCAAAATATCATTGAATGCAACTGCTGTTAGAGAAATTATTCGGTCCACGCGGCGAGGGTAAGTTCACAACACTTTATTAATCAGTCTACGAATGTGTCCATATTCATGATGCAAATTAGTTGATCACTTTCACCAATGCGTGTTAAGGAAGCAGGATATATTTCCTACTATATTTAGCCGATCATTTAAACAATACTTTGTTTAAAAAACATCTAAATTAGGGGGGAAAAGTCACTTAACAAATCACTTACCTATAGTAAATGTCGAGATGTCGCCGCCGTCGTGTCCAAAGGTCGAGTGCGATCGGGTTTCATAGGTTTCGCGCTTAAAGTCTTAAACTCTACCCACCCCTCCCTAGTAAGTTGGTATCTGCTAAAAGCCACGCTCTGCGGGAGACTAGCTATTCCATTCGACGTTAAGCTATTCCAATCGACACTAAGCTGTCCCAATTGATATCAAGTTTCCCCAATCGATAGTTGGCTATTCCATTTGACATCGATAGCTAGACCAATCGATAGTTGGCTATTCCATTTGACATCGATAGCTGGACCAATCGATAGTTGGCTATTCCATTTGACATCGATAGCTAGACCAATCGATAGTTTGCTATTCCATTTGACATCGATAGCTGGACCAATCGATAGTTTGCTATTCCATTTGACATCGATAGCTAGACCAATCGACGTATGTGTATTTTTGGTGGTGTTGGCCGCCCATAAAAGGTCTAATGTAATTTATTATCTTATACACCGATTCTAAAAATGGCGATTTTTCGCTTTTCTATTTGAACTTCGTCATTAAAAATTTTTTATCAGTATATCACTTTTACATGAAAGAGCATCCAAAGTTGAGTGAACAGGGAAAGTTTCAATGCCGTTGTATTTTTTTCTTATAAGTTATTATGGATTGAGTTTACAGATATAAGTATCTGATTTTCCTGATCAATACTGACTAGCCTCGCTTTGGTGTCATTTACACACTTTACAGTGCAGTAACTCCTAAAATAATCACTTTTTCTGTCTCCGATTTTCACAGAATCCTTATTTATACGATTTCAATTGACATGTTTTGTTTCTATTGAGGAATTAAATATAGAAAATGTGTAAAAAAAAATTCTTTTTTTTCTTTTGTAATATATTTATATATGTGTAATAGTAAAAAGAACTTGAACTTCAAGCGGCCATTTTTCGAATGGGTCTATATATTTTTAATTTCTTGTAATATATAATATACGCCTTATGCGCCTCCTGGTGCGGAAAGCCATAGGTAAGTAATGTAAATATACATATTTTAGAATTTCTAAGATCCCGTTTAGACGTCGAACTTTTGCCACGTCGAATCTAATTGCCGTTGAGGTCGAGCGATGTTTTCTCTTAAGTGTCGTTGTCAGAGAAAACCAGGCAGAGCCCGCGGATGAAGGTTGGCCGATTTCCTTCAAATTTCTACCATAGATTCTCCTTTCGAAATGATTAAGAATGATGGGTTTCTTGGGTATATTCATTTGTTTCTTCCGAGATTTGACCACCCCCCCACCCCCCTTGTTTTTGCTAATTTGCATAAGAAATTTATCTCGAATTTAGGGTTATTTGCATAGGATTTTTGACCTACTTCCCATTGATTGTTATCGCTCATACTCTTTGTACGAAATATCCCACATCTGATGAAATGATTATCAACAGATGAGCTGTTTTGGGTAACTTTGGTTATCACAACAAATTTTTAATTTTCGCTTCTGAGCAGCTTTGAGAAATGTAGCAATTTTCGGTCATGTAAAAAAATAATTTCTCCCATGTGCGCGAACGAATTTTGGAGTAAAACCACTCAATCTGTAGTGTTTCTATAGTAGATTGAAGGCAAATAAATTTTAGGTTGGGACCTATCAACACTTTTGAGCGAAAGGCCATTACATCTGCTAAAAATTTGCATATATTTTACCGCAACTTGTTTACGTTTCGCAGACGTCTCGCATAAAAACTTGTACAAATTTGTATTTTAGCGTTTACATTCTGTTTTATGTCTGTTTTGATCATCTCTCTGGTGCAGGAACAGGAGATTGAAATAAAAGCATTGCATTTTGACTTTGTTTTTGTCTAGAGATTTTAATCTCTAGACAAAAAAATTGACAGCTACTTGATTTCTAACAGACTGCCTTTTATATCGTCGCGTCACTATGTAGTCAATGGCAATAGAAATATTCCGATAATCTACCAGTCGAATTGTGAAACCTTGCTAAGATTTCTAACATGAGTTCGATGAGTTGCTCTTTTATTTCTAACGAATCGCCTTGTGATGATGTGGGTATTGGAACATCTATAATACCTCTTGTAGCATGTAATCGAGATATGAATCCTCTTCTCGAAAGCATTGGCGTGAGCGGTCCAAGTGTTGTAAGCGAAGCAGATCTCATCATGAATCTTGCTGGGTATTTCACTGCTTCTCCACAAGAGAAAGCTGTAATGACAGTTTGTCCAAAACACAGAAAGTCTCTGACATCCGACTGGGCTGGCCGTAAGAGCAACAAATGTGCTTATCCTTTTCACAAAGGAGAAAAGAGGAAGCTACCTAAACCACGTCGTGTAAATGCTGTAATGTCAACAGAAATATATAACGAACACAGCATTGTGGTTCCCATTGGATCAGGTAAGAACAGCATTAGCTTCTTATATAAAAATCAATATCTGCAATTTATTTTTTGAACTCGACACGTATGCATAATTTCACAGCAAGTGTAAAATGCTTCATAATAAGAACGGAACATTCTATGGTTTCTGATGTACTGTTGGTATGCTTGTGTATATATCGGGTGGATCATAATTTTAGGTTTTAGTATTTTAATTATTCTTAGTTGATTTTAGTAGTTATTATTTTTATAATTATGTTACATTTTTTATTTTTATTATTATTTCAATATTTGTTATTGTATTCTTTTATTGCGCATTTGATCATATTTCAATGGAATTTGCGCATTATAAATATTATTATTATTATTAATATTATTATTATCTTTTATCTGGGGAGGGGGTGCAGAACTCTCACCCCACCCCCACCCCCAAAGCGACATGAAAATGCCAGAAAAATATTCATGCATGCGGAGGAAAAATTTTTGCACACATCTCCCACCCCTTTTCCTTCACAAACCTAAGGGTACATCAGCTAATTGGAGCTAGCGAGTGCAGAGTGATACTGAAAAAAAGCAAGGAATTCGTAAAAATGTATGTTACAAAAAAATGCAATTTTTTTCATGCAATTGATGAGTGAATTGGATGGGTGGGTTAGTGAATGAATGAAGAAAGGGAGGTAGGGAGGAAGAAAGTAGGGAAGGAAGGAGGGAATATTCTTTCAAGAAAATACGCAGTATTTGAATTATTTAGTATTTTTACAAAGCGGTTTATTCCATTGTAGCTATTTGTACTCTTTGCCGTAAAGATCACTACAA
This sequence comes from Anthopleura xanthogrammica, assembly GCA_964019055.1. Taxonomy (NCBI): domain Eukaryota; kingdom Metazoa; phylum Cnidaria; class Anthozoa; order Actiniaria; family Actiniidae; genus Anthopleura; species Anthopleura xanthogrammica. The sequence continues at coordinate 2,943,290 of OZ025219.1, read as the reverse complement.
GACACGCGGCACCAAGCATAGCGAAGAGGTATGTAATTATGGTTAAGTAGACCTTGTTTTAAAAGTACTTACATGAGTAAAAACTTATATATTTTTGTAATACATATTCGTTCCTTCTTTTAATTTGTCTGTAGCATCCGTCATTGCAGCAAAAAGATAAACACAAAGAAATAATTCCAGAAAAAGATGACAACGAAAAAATGATTGCAGAGAGTGGTGGTGATAGTAAATCGGATGAAGTGATTGCCGTTTCTTCACAATCTTCACAGTCATCACAGAGTTCGCAGTGCTCACAGTCTTCACAAAGCTCGATTCCTGAAGCAGAAATAAGTATTTGGGTTGATGAGATAGAGGCACAAAACCAAAAGAGGGCAAACCTAAATGAAGCCATCGACAGCATCACGGATGGCCGCTATAGTTCTGTAAAGTCAACCCTGAATACAGATTGGAATGATGTTTCTGACACCCAGCAGCGGTACTATGTACGCAAGGCTAAGGAAGCCATTGCTGCTTCTCTCTCCGTTTTAGCACCTGGCCAAGAGGAGCTGGTATGGAGAGCAGTACAAACAGAGCCACTTCAAGAGACATTCAGCCGCAAGCACTTCGATCCGCACAGTGGTATTGTAGATATTTGTTATTGTATTCTTTTATTGCGCATTTGATCATATTTCAATGGAATTTGCGCATTATAAATATTATTATTATTATTAATATTATTATTATCTTTTATCTGGGGAGGGGGTGCAGAACTCTCACCTCACCCCACCCCCTTTAGTAAAGGCTTTCGATGATGCAGACACTTGGCAGACCAAACGTCAGATTCTATTGCTATTTGCTAACGACTTTACCAAGAGCGAGCTACAAGAAATGATACCAGGATTATCCAAGTGGAGGATAGATCAAGCACGGCTTCACGCCACAGAAGAAGGCAAAGGGCAGCCACCTCTTGAAAGACCTATATATCGCACTAGAATTGACCCCGTCAAAGTCGACCATTTTATTAACTACATTTCACGACCAGAGTTTGTTCAAGATGTAGCATTTGGCACGAAAACTCTCAAGCTTGATTCTGGAGAAAGAGTTACCATTCCAGCAGTTATCCGAACGATGCTACCATCTCGAATCATCAGTCAGTACCTGTTGCATTGCAGTGAGCAGAACTTTGATCCAGCAAGTGAACGTTCCTTGTACAGGATCGTGGAATTGTGCTCGGCATCCATGCAAAGATCCTTACATGGACTTGATAACGTTACTGCCGAGGGAGCAGAAGCTTTTGATAAGATGTCGTCCATTGTTGATAGTGTAGCTGAGCATGGAATGAATACGAATGTTGTATGGAGGTATTTGAAGACCGACTACAAGATACACGTCGGAAGGAACGAACAGTGCAGCGACCATTGTAGCGTTCATGCCCTATCTGATGCAGCCTGCCCAAAGTTAAAAGCTAAATGCAAACATGACCACAAGCACGAGTGTGAACGATGTGAAGCACTTGAACAGCTATTTGAAGGTGTCGAGAAGCTAGTAAATGAAGTCCAGATTTCAGAAGAACAGAAAGCTCGCCTCAAATTTGAATTTTCGCTATGTAAGACCAGCATCAAAGCGTGGAAGGCACACTTGCTTAGGACGAGAAATCAAGAAGAAGCAAAACAAGACGTGCTCAACAACCTTGATGATAAATCTTGTCTTGTCATAATGGATTGGGCGATGAAGTTTCTCCCCATTCAATATCGAGAGAAAATGGAAGACTTCTTTGGCAAGCGCGGTCTAAGTTGGCACGTGAGCGCAGTGATCACCACTCAAAAGAAAGATGGAGACGGGAAGAACGAGTTTGAAGTAGAATGCTTTATCCATCTTTTTAACAAGTGCACCCAAGAAAGTTTTGCAGTATTGTCTATTGTTGAAGATCTCTTAAAGAATGTGAAAGCCGAGTACCCCAACATTAGCCAGGTATATTTTCGCTCTGATAACGCCGGTTGTTATCACAATGGCGCGCTTCTGCTTAGTCTCCAAAAGGTGGGAGAAAGGACTGGCATCAGACCGATTCAGTACGATTTTTCAGAACCGCAGTCTGGCAAGGACATATGCGTGCGACGGCATCGATGAAAGCACACATTCGACGTTGGGTTGATGAGAAGCATAATGTATCCACTGCAGAAGAGATGAAAGAGGCTTTAGAGTCTCATGGTGGGCTGAAGGGCTGTCGCGCATCTGTAGTAGAGGTAGACACGACAAAAGAAGAGAATCAAGGAAGCAAAATTCCTGGTATTAATTAGTGTCCTGAACAATTTCAAGTTTGAGAAAACAGGCATTAGAGTATGAAAAGCCTTTGATATTGGTTCTGGACGCCTCCTGAAGTACAAAGAGCTAAATGTCCAACCACAGGGTGATACTGGTTTGAAGGTGATACAGCCCTTTTGCTCTTCTATCAAAGATCGCGGGACGGTAGGGAAAAGCTGCAGAAAGAACACCAAGAGGATTTTTTCCTGCATAGAGACAGGATGTATCCTGACTTTTGCATCTCAGTCAGAGTTAGACAAGCATCTTGAAACCGGCCAACATAAACGACTGCTTGAAACAGAATCAATGTACGACAAAATACGTATGAAATGGGCTAGCAAGGTGACTGGTATGGCTGTTCAAGATGATCACCGTCCATCCACGAGCACAAATACGACTGATTCAGGAGAGCTAAGAGAAACCCCAGACAAGACCAGCAAAAGAGCACAGGGCTGGGCCCTAAAGTCGACCAAGAAGTCTTCAAGAATGACGGAAAAAGTAAAGAAGTTCTTAGAAAACAAATTTGCTAAAGGAGCGCGAAGTAGACTCAAAGCCGATCCAGCGCAGTTAGCCAAGGAAATGAAGATTGCAAAAAATAAAGAAGGGCAGTTTGTCTTTGCACCTGAAGAATGGAGGACCGCCAAGCAGATACGAAACCTGTTTTCCAGGCTGAAGGTTTTGCAGAACAAGAGAGGTATTGGAGAGGAGGAGGTAACCGAAGAGGACATCACAGCACTAGAGGCAGAAATTGATGCTGATGATCTACGAACCACTGTGCTGAATGATATGGTAGCACTAGACCATCCCATTGTAGTTGGTGTCAACAACGTTTGTGAACTTTTCAACTCCAACAAACTTCGATCTCTTAAACTGGCTGCCCTCAAAGAGATTAGTCAAGAGTTGAAAGTCGAGCCAAACGGTTCTTCCGCGAGAAAGAAGCCCTATTATGAGCCAATTGAAGATCTTGCTAAACAGTGCTCTTGCATGAAAGACAAGTGAACAACATGAAACCTGAAGTATGCACAACGTTCTGCCGGGAGCTTGGGATAAAAGTATTGACATGATCTCTTATAACTGAGTTACTTGCTTGATTTTTATAGCTTATGCTGTTGAAAGGATCACGTCATGCGCCAGTTAGAACAGTTACGTAGAGGGAGAGGGGGGGGGGGGACTTGGGTCATTAGGCCCCAAAAATGGTACTTTGTGTCACCACTGAGATATTTTATGGATTATAATAGTTACAATGGGTTACTTTTAGGGTACCGTGCACCTATACTCTTACCTCCGGTTCCCCGTAATGAAGAACAATGCTAGTAAGTTACTGTTAAAAAGTTGATAAGTCTAGGAATCTTGAATCCAAATGTACACTATATTCAAATTAGATACTCGGACTGTCTTGGTGTGCAGAAAACTTCTAGTGTTTCTTTTGCATAGACTACAACATGGACTATTCGAGTTTTGACCGTTGTTCTACTTAGTCAGGTTAAGCAACTAAAGCCGTCTTGTTGTGGAAAAATCGTTGCTGTTTTTCAATGGATGATGATCCGGCCACTGAAACAGGTTGACTCTGCAAATCTCCATGACTTTATTGATCTTTAGCTTTCAGGAAAGGTTCATTTAATAGTTTGAGGAGGGGGCATGAAGATTTGTGGGGGGCTCTAAAAATTCGGTAAGGTCTATAGGGGGCTTTTAGTGTTGGAAGGAGAGGCCTTGAATTTTTTTACACAACACGCTGGGGGACATAAAAATTGGCAAATGTAAAAGGGGGCTCTAAACTTTTCATGCTCCCTCCCCCTTGTCATATTAAATGAATCTTACCTTATGGACGGCTTTTGTACGTAGAATAGTTATATCCTAAAGACCTGTTTTATAGACAAAAATCATGAAGTGATTGTTCAACACCACCTAAGTTTGTGAGAATTAGAAGAATTACCTTAGCAAGCTATTGACAACATATTTCATTCGCATCTTTTATAATTTTTTAAAAGCGCATATCATTTGTATACCACTCATTTTATATCAAGTCTATTTTTTTAATCTATGGAAAATCTTTAATGCAATGCGTGATTGCAATGAATAAAGATATGCAGTACTGAAAGCTGTTTATGTAAAAATCAGTCGAGTTTTGTTGTTAATCCTCTAGACAAAAACAAAGTCAAAATGCAATGCTTTTATTTCAATCTCCTATTCCTGCACCAGAAAGATGATCAAAACAGACATAAAACAGAATGTAAACGCTAAAATACAAATTTGTACAAGTTTTTATGCGAGACGTCTGCGAAACGTAAACAAGTTGCGGTAAAATATATGCAAATTTTTAGCAGATGTAATGGCCTTTCGCTCAAAAGTGTTGATAGGTCCCAACCTAAAATTTATTTGCCTTCAATCTACTATAGAAACACTACAGATTGAGTGGTTTTACTCCAAAATTCGTTCGCGCACATGGGAGAAATTATTTTTTTTACATGACCGAAAATTGCTACATTTCTCAAAGCTGCTCAGAAGCGAAAATTAAAAATTTGTTGTGATAACCAAAGTTACCCAAAACAGCTCATCTGTTGATAATCATTTCATCAGATGTGGGATATTTCGTACAAAGAGTATGAGCGATAACAATCAATGGGAAGTAGGTCAAAAATCCTATGCAAATAACCCTAAATTCGAGATAAATTTCTTATGCAAATTAGCAAAAACAAGGGGGGGGGGGGGGGGTGGTCAAATCTCGGAAGAAACAAATGAATATACCCAAGAAACCCATCATTCTTAATCATTTCGAAAGGAGAATCTATGGTAGAAATTTGAAGGAAATCGGCCAACCTTCATCCGCGGGCTCTGCCTGGTTTTCTCTGACAATGACACTTAAGCTAGTAGAGGTATGTCGACCAAACTTAACACATATCATCTCCTGGCGCTAAGCAAAAGAGCTGATGTCTTATATGGTAGTTATCGGCGTTTTCATAGCCACTGCACTCAAAGGCAATAACATTGGACGTAGCAAAAGTTCGAAGTCTGAAGTGGACCTAACTCTCTATTGTTGAGTTAGCAATATTACATGGTTGTCTTGTACAAGAGATTTTCGATTAGTCTCTTTCTTAATATCAACATGGCAGCCTTGTTTTGTTGTTGTTTTTGTTCTATTGGGAATTATGACAAACTATCTATATCTGGGGCTCAGAATTTTGTTTTCTGAGCACATTTCATAGTATGGCACGATCATATACACATTTCAAACTATCTATATACTGTACAATATGAATGTTGTCAATAAAATTTACATAGGATAATGTGGAGCTGTGTGCTGCTTGGATTCTTGAACACGATAAGATCAGGAAAACACGACTAGATTCTTGAATAAGGTTTTTTGAAGAGCGATTTTTATAACTTATAGACCCCCTTACACTAATCCCCAAACTTGGGGGTCAAAACAAAATAATTCCCTTCTCTAAAGGATGAAAGTATTTTTATTTTAACATGTGACTTGTTTTGGCCTCCAGGTTGGGATTCTTGTATAATCGTTGAGAACGAGTAGTGTCACTAGGATATGAGGGCAATTGGCTTAGTATCAATAAGGGTACTATTCAGGGCAGTCAGTAAGTGGGCCCCATCTTTTTGTCATGTTTTTTAAATGACCTGGACGTCAATAGTAAGTTTGCCCGATGATACGATAATTGTGTCACCAATGTTGAATAATATTATGAGGGTACCAAAAGTGATAAGAATGCGTAACTTTATGACTTGCTCTGAACGGTATGGAATGAAAAGTAACCCTAAAATTAAGAGTGTAAAGAAATAGTTATTTTCGTAAGGCCAATAGGAGTAGTGAATTTCAGCCTGTATGTAATATACCACAATGTAGTAGTTCGAGAATTCTAGGAGTTAAATTCCAAAGTAACTGTCGTTTTGTTGAGCATATCAAAGAAGTGGGATCTCTCAAGTTTCCTGGGGAACGTGAGACGTTTACTAAAATGTCCCTCGTTTTCGTACATGTCTCACGTTGACTTCGAGGGGTCCGCATCGAGGGGTCCGCATCGAGGGGTCCGCATCGAGGGGTCCTAATCGAGGGTATTTTATGATCGAGAGTATTTTACGATCGCTGGTGTTTCATATAGCCGCAATAAAGTTATAAAACGTAAAATATTATTTTATTTCATTTTTATTCATCCAAATACATACATATAAAAGTTCTAACTCATTGTTAGATTGAAGACTATAAACTGAGTTGGACTGGAAAGATTCTGCGGCCCGCATTACAAATGCACTTAAAAGTGATGAAAATATCTTGAGATATATCCTAATCTTTACAGGAAGCCAATGTAGATAACAAAGAAGTGGCGTTATGTAGCTGCATTTTGCACGCGTCCCAACTTTGCTATCAAGTTAGTTAGTCCGCATGAGAGTCCATTACAATAATCAAGCCTGGTCAAAGGCTGCGTGTATCATTCTTTCCGTATATTCTCTTCCGAGGTACTTCCTGATATGTCTGACGTTGTGCAGGTGGTAGAATCCACTTTTTCAGGTTTCAGTGACACGTGAGCTGCTACTGGAGGTACTATCAAAACATATGCCAAACCATACTCCCTGGTGACTTCCTTATAGGTTCGCTCGTGCATGGGTAGTAGATATAGAATGAGAGTTCTGCATCATGGGCGCACAGGTGCTCGGGAGTAGGCCGGTGCTCTCCCCTGGCCCCTCACCGAGCCCGTAGGGGGAGGGGGTGGTCAGCGTTAGAGTAGGGGAGGTTGGCTATCTGCCCTTGAGCCCTATTTTTAGATTGTAGGATTGCACCACCATGACGCAAAAAGGGAGACGTCATGTTCTAATTTCATGGGCCTGTGTGGGTAGGGCTGATCTTTATGTTTTCCGTGACTCTAATGTAAGACACGTGTCAACTGTTGTTTCCATCAACACATCTTGGATTTTTCAAAGTCAATCTTGAATAAATTTTCAGATTTTCATGTTTTATTATCAATGGAAATATTTCTTTATGTTTTAGAGAAAATATATGACCTTAATGGAATCGAACCCATAATCTTCTGATCTGGAATCAGACTTGATATCCATTACACCATAAGCTCTTCCATGAATTCTGGATTACCTATGAAAAAATATCTCTTTTTTCTTTTTCGCTCATTTGGTCAGGGTTTCTTTTCAACCATTCTGATTTGTATCTTACGTATTAATTTGTCTTCAAACAATGAGGCACGCGCCATGAATTCTCTTTATCGTAATGTGATTTAGCATAGCAATAATCCTACACAATTATCCATTTCATACCCAGTATGTCTTATGAATCTCTTAGTTGCTTTTAGCTATTATGCCACACCTAGCTTTTAGGTTAGGAGTTTATTACTGGTTTCTGAATTGGAGTTATATTTAGCTATCAAGGTACTAAAGTTTTCAGAAGTTTTTGGTTATGTACAAGAAGGTTCGCTGGTGCATGGGTTGGATTTCAGAGGTCCTGAAAAGAAGTTTCCATTGCTTCTCTGTGCCATTGTCGAATCTTTCCTCTGTTCCTTATTTATTGGATGTAAGTACAACTTGATACCATAGGTAACTACCACACTAAACTTTCTTCGTCATCATTTATCTGAGAATGGAGAATTTATAGAATAGAAAACTATTATCTACTATTATCTATCATAATCTATCATAAAATTATCTGGCGTACCCAGTAAAGGAGCTAGAGGATGGTAACGTTGTCCCACCAAGTGACCTAAAAAATGCTACATGATCATTTCTTTTCCTCTCTTATACAGATTGTTGCTTTCCTTTGAAATCGCTTTCCTTCTTCCTGGATGCGGATGTTGATAATACTTTGAAGCATCTCAATGTGTTGGGGAGGGGGGGGGGGGTGGATGGGGTTAAATAATACTTTCATTTTCATCAAGGGGGCAAGAAGTCATTTTGACTTGTTGGAAGTGGGGTTTAATCTTACTTTAATCATTGTACAGTTTCATACGTGTGTCCTCTGGAGCTTTCAAACTGTTCAGTTATATCTGAGACATGCGCGCACGTATGTCATACCTCTTTTAATTCATATTTCTTTAGAAGATATTGCGTGAGCCTGTCTTTGTGTAATATTATTATTAACACCAGTTATTTGTCAAGACAAATTTAGTAGGAAAAGACTTATACGAAAACATCTCAGCCTCGCGTCGCTTTCGACACCTCACACTCTTTAAATATAACGATCACTTCAGAAATAACAATGAAATCGCTACTATGATCAAATTTTTAATTTTTTGATTTTTGATTTTTATCGAAAGATATTCGATAGTGCAGTGAAGCGTCACTTTCCTTTTTCAAATATCATTTTTTCTTTCAAAGATATTCGAGTTTAAAAAATGGCGGCCATTGTTCCTGATGACGTCATATACTCAAAACTTGACCAGCCTACGATTACGATAAGCTATATCTCAGCCTAATTTCAATCAAAATCAATCAAATTGAACAGCATTATAGTATTCTAGCTGTTCTTTAAAATTAACCATACAAATCAGTTTTCATAGCAACAGCCTTGGTTCCAGGCCACCCCTACCTAGAATTCAAGATTTTGCATATCTGAATTTAAAAATATATGGTATCAAATGAAGCTTGATTAAAATATCTTTTATAGTCATAGGCAAAATTTTAGTCAAGCACTTTTTGTTCAAGTGAAAAAATAACGAAGAAATCGCCGGATAGCAAAAGATGTTATTAGGGGCCTTGACACCAGTAAGTTGTCATAGCAACCATAGTTTGTGCTTTTTCATGTTACATGCTTTGAATACACGTATAGCACAAAGTTTAAATGACATTGACCAAATACTCTCAGGAATATACTGACATTTATACTTAAGCAAAATGGGAGTTGAGAATATGACGTCATCGAAATCCTAATTAGCATAAACTTGTAACTTCAATATCTCACGAACTAAAAATGATAACAGGAAATGGTAAACGCCAGTTTTCCTATTTTCTAAATAACTTTAACATGTTTTAAAATGGTAAGGAGTAATTACAAAATGTTATTAGAAATATATTCTACACAGAATTTAAAGCTGATTCCAAAAATGAAAATAAAATGGGATGTCCCGAGCTCGGCGAGGTCGTTTTCCAGATAATGAATTTTGAATATTATCATCTTGACACGTTTTCGAAAGGAAATATACTTTAGTTCAATGAACCCAAGATCGTTCTCAAATGATGACAACAAAAACACATTAAAAAGCTTTTTTTATAAGTTCTAATAATTATGTTTTTTCAAACTTCCTCAATGGATTGATTTTTACTTACCTTTTGTTTTAGGACATTTAAAGAAAAATATAGAGTCCCGTGCAAAATTTGGGGTTTTCGGCCTGTTGAAGTTCAAAACGTGTACTGTTCCGCTAAAATTTCGAAGGTTGTTATGCGGTTTTCCACAGTTTTTGTGCGCGCGCACCTCGTGGACACAAATTTAACAATCAAAAGTAGTCAGTCACCTTAATAACAATCATGAAAAAAAAAACTTTCCTGTACCGGACAATCACAATTTAATAATAATAATAATAATAATAATAATAATAATAATAATAATAATAATAATAATAACAAGGATGATGATGATTATGATGATGATGATAATAAACGGGAATACCTTGCCCTACAATTTGCACAAACACGGCATACATACCATCACTGTATATACCCTATTCAGGCCGTAGCTGAGGTTGGCGTTTTTTTTGCCCCCCCCCCCCCCCCTCCTTGCTACGCCCCTGTGTACAGTTTGGCTAAGGCGAGTCATGTGGGTAAGTGTTCAAGTTTTTGCACTTAGTAAACCGCTGCGCTCAAGTCTTACATCATACGCAGCATAATAGGTTCTGCCTAGTTTGAATAGGTTCAAACCGGGTATGTGACGTAATATAAGCCCTTAGATGATGAGTTGCTGGTTGTCACTAGTTCAGTGTGTTCAAGTACAGTTGTAAAGTGGTTGTTCATTATAGTGCAGTGCAACCCCAGCCAAACACTAGAGTTGGTAAAGCAGCACTCTCTCACTTTCAGTATAATTGAAAAGACAATGCGAGGCTTACTTCCATGAGAATGGAAACGGAAACGAAAACGAGCAAGGGACTGGGACATATCAATGTCAGTGAAATTTGGATGTGTTTCACTGAAAAGAACCAGAGTTATGAATCTTCAAAAGTGTTAAATATTTATAGAGAATATATGGCTCGGGTGGACACCCTCCCCCTCTCCCAAAACATACTGGTTCTTATTAATCTCCCAGAATACTACTCTTTTCAGTTGCACAGAGATGTTGTAGAAAAGCTATACGTTTTAGAACTGTATTGAAAAACGACTTCTAGCTAGGTCCAAAACGAAAATTATAAAGCAGTTTTATAAAGATTTTTCTTGCCTTTGTTTTATGACAGGAGTTGTTGTCCAATGTTCTAATTATTTCAGGTGGTGGTTAAATTATTAAGATTTTTTTGCTTTATTTTTAGCGGTTTTGGTAAGCCGTTGGACCAGTAATTCGTCACAACTTAACAGCTCTATAATGTGGGAAAAAATTACGAGCTTAATATTCCCGCCGTGGTAACGTCAGTTATCGTGCTTGCTTCCTATTGAGTACTTTTGACGTTGCCCCTGACAACGTGCACTTTTCACCTTCGTGACAAAACTTTGGTCGTTCCAAGCTCAACTGAGAAGCGTAGTAAGAGCTATTTATAACTTGTGGGAAGGACGAAATATTTTTCAACGACGATAAACTATATTTGAAGATTAGCAATAGCTGAAAATGTACTGACACCATGAGTAAATTCAGTAATATTCAACAAGGAATACCACATTCAACAAGAAAAGAATTGTCAGCTTTTGTTAATAATTTGAATTGGATATTTGAAGAGGATCCTAACTTGTAGGAATTCTTGTCAACTAAAAACTCGCAAACATTTACAACAAAAACAATAGATGGCACTCATACTTCTGATAACTTCTTTCATACCCGGTCTGATAAGTAAGACATCCTGGTACACGAGACAAATGTCTTTTAAGCAAAGGGTCTAGTCGGTACAATATACACAACAAAAAGATGCAGTCAACTTCTAATCACCAAGCGCGCTGGTCTTTTGGTCTATTGTTTTCAGGACCGCTTTACACGTCATATTTCACACCAATGATTTTACAATAAGAACCTGTTTTGTTTATACGTGTTGTTGCTTGGCAACATATTTTGTATGTATTCCTTGCATGCACAATATGTCTGTACGTCAATTTATAGCTGACAGCGTGCGAATTGTATAACAATGAATCTACAATACTTCTTCGATCTCAAGCGAAAACCAAGACGAAAAATCATAAAGTGGCTTCGTAATAGGTCTTTACTACCAAATCCCCTCTATTGTGCAGCCTGTAATGAAAACATGGTCCTCGATAAAAGAACGGAGAGGCACATCGATGGATATCGTTGGTAAGCAAGACTTTCCTTTTTAAGCAGTTTCCTTTTCATTTCTAAGGACGCCTGAAACATCAGTTAATAACTAGTTACTAACCATTGGTCATTACTTTTCTGAGGTTATGTTTGTATTACCAAAAATCTCAACCTCACATGTGACAAAATTTTACTTAAACAGGAGGTGTTTAACTTGCCGGAAAAAAAGATCCCTTAGAACCAAAAGTATATTTGCAGCCTTTCCAAAAATCTCTCTTGGAAACTTAATGCTGCTTATTTACTTTTGGAGCCAAGATTCAAGTAGAAAACGCGCTGCCATAGCTACTGGAGTGAGCAATAATGCATCGACAATGGTTTTTCGAATGCTCGAAGAGGTTTGTTCCCAATACCTAGAAAGATATCCTATCGAACCTTTTGGCGGTCCAACTTGTATTGTTCAGTGCGACGAGTCGAAATTCAACCTCAAGCCCAAGGTAAACAGTCTATGATATATTTTCTCTTTTATATAGTAAGTAGAATCTATCAAAATATTTCGGGAGCTTTTCTGTAGAGTATAACTTCGGCTGCCGCAAGTCCGGCGCGCTCACTCTTTATCAAACTATTTCTATTTGTGACGTGCCGCAATATTAGTGTTAGTTTATTAAAAATTTCCATCGATTCTCCTACAACCATGATTGGAGTGCTTCTAGTGTTTACAGACTTAACTTATCAAAAAAGACTCCCGATAGCATATAGCGTGTTTTCTCACGTATAAGGCGCACCCCCAACTCAAACCTAAAACTCACTATGATTCCAATTTGAGAATGAGCTTTTGCCTAACTATTGATATCCTATTTTCACAATAAAACAAACACGTTTGAAGCGAAGTTGAAGCTCACAAGCGTAAACTATCCTAATCGGACCTCAAAGGAATGGTCGACATCTCGACCAAGGATTATTTTTCTTTTCATTTATATGATATACTATTTGTAAAAAAAAAACCTGATAACGGCTAGAATCGCAGCAATATTAACCTTCAACATGACGTAACCTAAGTGCTTTAGTTTTCGTCTTTTTCTTATTCTGAGTTCAGTTTTCTTGTATTACAAAATAAAGTGAACTTATAATGTGTAGTTAACTGTATGGTTTTTTTTACCGCGTCTTTCGTTACGTCTCAGTGAATTTGAGACGCTGAACTTTCACCAACTCTTTTAAATCAGAAAGTTCAGCTCGTAATTCTTTCCCACGGGCAGAAGACATGGTTCAAAGTGCTTTTCAACTACCATTGGCTTAGGTTTGACACGTTCAATCAAACTAATGAGCCTATTCACATTTTAAGAATCGTTTTTAGTGCGCATGCGATTCTCACCTTCTGTTTAATTAAGAACAAAAGAAGGTTTAAACAAAAGAAGGTGAGAAATTCGGGATAGAATCGCAGGGCACTGAAAACGACTCTTAAACTGTGAACTGGCTTATAGGCGAGCGATAATGTCTGGAAATCTACAACAAAATTGGCCAGTTGTTTATCTTTACTTGAAATTCATCGCTGCATATTTTTATGTTCGCTTGACTACTGCATTTCTTCTTGGAAATGTTGAATAGGACTTACTTTAACTTGCTATAACTTACGGTATCCCTTGGTATTCATGTTGTTAGGGGCAACGTCAAAAGTATTCAATAGAAATCAAGCATGATACTGACGCAATTAAGCTCGTGAATTTTTCCCACACTTTCCCACACACAAGGACAACATGTGCTTTTCAACGACAAAACTTCGTGACAAAACTCGGTCTTTCCAAGCTCAACTGAGAAGCGTAGTGTAGTAGTGGTGATTAAATAGTATCGGAAAATTTTTTAAAGAAAACTCTCGGCTATAAGGCGCACCCCTAAGTTTGAAATGATTTCACAGCGATTTACGATTCAAAAGGAAGGTGGCAGCTTTGATTTGCATATATATTCCACGACGGCTTTTTCCTTAGATAATGTTCGGCAAATAGCATTTGTCTTGACTTCAGTTACAGAACAGTTCTGTATAGCAGGAAAATTTACGTTATTTATTTTAACTTAAAGATGAATATGTTGAGAAAGATTTAAAAAAGGAAAAGAGAAAACCAATGAAAAAAGAAACAGGCAAATGTTAGTGAGAACGGGCAATAATTGAAAAGACGCCATAGTTGTTTGATATGCAATTTTGCAATCTTCCTCAGCGGTCTCAGTTTTGTAGGTTCTACGCTTATCACTTGAGTGAGAAACATGAAAGTTTAGAGACATAATTTTGTCGTGACAACTACAATGTTGTTAGGAGCAAGGGCATAAGATAACAATAAAAGAGCGGCAAGTGAAACAAGACTAAACCAATCAGAATCTTCGGTTCCCACACTCATAAAGAAATGCCCACGTGCCTTTCCGATCACCTCGTGCCGTTGCCCTTAACAACATTACACTTTTGACGGTAAAACTTACCGTATTTACTCGTTTAGACGCCGCCCCCGAATAGACGCCGCCCTCAAATAAACACCACACATGGGACTAAAATTATTAATAGACGCCACACCCGAATACACGCCGCATATACGGTGCGGCGTTTATTTGAGGAAAAAAAATGATGATAAATCATAAAGAACAAGTATACCGTATTTGTTTATTATTTATTTATATTTATTTATCCCCTCATTTAGTACAACAGAGGACGTCGTCGCGAGGAAAAAAGGGTATTTGGTGTGATAACCACAGCTTATCAACCAGCAAGGGGATATTACCAAGTCGTTTCAAACAGGGACAGGAGAACACTTTTGCCGATTCTTGACCGGTGCCTAAAGCCTGGTAGTGTGTTACCGATGACTGGGGTGCGTACGATCAACTAGAAGTCCATCTTCCCAATAAGATATCAACCCACAGAGTGGTCAACCACTCTCTGAATTTCGTTGATCCTGTTACTGGTGTCCATACCCAGAATATCGAATCAAAATGGAACCAGTTAAAGCAGAAAATCAAGGAACGAAGGGGGTTGTCAAGCGACGACATTGATTATTATTTAAATGAAAGAATATGGCGGGAATGGTACGGACCGACAGATGAAGACATTTTGGCAAATTTGTTCGTATCCATTTCCATTCTATTTCCCAATGTGCCTGTTTAAACAAGAACTATATGTAAATGAATTCGGGTCTTTATCTTCGTAACCGAAATCATTGCAAAGTGTTGGGAATGAGTTCATGTACTTGGACCATCCCCCCCCCCCCCCCCCCCCCGTTATCTTCAAGGGAAAGTACAAAAAATGGCATTTCCCATTTATTTTCATTAAAATTCATCATAAAAAAAGGTCGGCCTCCTCGAGACTTGTCTCCGGCATGTGCTCGTTTGGGCTTTTATATATATTTATATCCGAAAATTCATTAGTTCCCAATTTTCACGCCATCGATCGAAAAGTATAGCTAAAATGCAATAAAAGTACGTCTACATGACACTAATTCTTGTACGTATATCCTTAATAATTTTTTCGTCTTAGCTAATAGAGCAGTCTTCGAATGATTAACTTATACCTAAAACTTATACGTAAAGCACTGGACGCGCATTGCCGTCATCGTGTTAATGCCATATCCCTCCCTTCCGCCATCCCTTTCTTTCTTTCTTCTTTTCTTTTTCTTTTTTTCTATCTGTTGCTTGTTTATTTGTTATATTTAATTCCCCATTTCTTTCCTGGATCCGCCCCTGAACGTGTTAAAAAATTGAAAATGAGGCCTGTAGTCTTACTTAACGAAAAGTATTGTTTATACGCGACAACGATCAAATACACATTTCAAATTTTTAATGTTTCGAAAACATTTTTACTGCTAAACAAGTGTTACAATAGCAAAATAAAAGCTCACATATTAGATTTTTTTTCTGTTGACATGGTTAAAAGCATGTCACATACACTCATATAATTTCCTAGGTTTCTAAATATTTAGGGTTTCATGATATATATTAAACAATTATTGGATGAGGTTGAGCATGATACGTAAATTATCAAGACCAAGGCCGTAGGCTGAGGTGAATAAAACAGCCGAGGTCTTGATATTTACGATATCATGCGCAACCTCATCCAATAATTGTTTTATTACAACTTTTTGTATTTCCATTTTCATAATTGTGACCTCTGAACTCGACATGATAAATGTATTATCTGTATGTAAAACCTACAGATAATACATTTATAATGTTGAGTTCACACGATATCAGGGATTGGCTGAGGGCTCTCGGCCAATCAGACGGGAATAAAATATATAATAAGTTTAATGACAGGTCTTATTACAGTTGTTTTGGGAGATATTATCAAACGACATCTTTCAGCAGCATGATGATTGAACCGCTAATATATGAGCTCAAGTGCCCCAATACACGTAACCTAAAACTATTACCTTTTGATTTATCATTAGTGCTATACACCTCATCGATTTCGCGTTTTATTCTTGGAGTAATATATCGGTCCGAAACGATATCGTCGACGTCGTCACCGAGGGGTTGTGGTGCCTGAATGCGGGCTTCAAACACCTTTTTGGTTGATTCATCCAGACTCTTAAAGGTGTCACCCCCCACTTTCCCTCCCCTCCCAAAATCGTTTGGCAACCCGACGGCCACTTCCTCTGCTCTCGTAATTATTTGTTGCATTGTCCCCTCCCTTTCAAGCTTGTCGACGAACCTATTGATTATATTTGCCATGTCTATCGCGGGCATTTCGTGGTTTCTGTGAATAAAGCACGCAGAAAAGTGTTAGTGGTATCTCGTACTTCATAGAGTTATTTCCCTAAATATTTATTCAAATGCACGACTTTTGTCACATTTAAAAAAACATTCCTTACTTTTTGCCACCGATTTCTTGTTCTCCTTGTTTTTCCTCGCAGATAGCATCTGTCGTCTAAGACAAACCAGAACAAACAAAACCAAATGAATGAATGAATGAATCTTACTACTCTCTAATAAAGTTTTAGTTGTATATTATTTTCGTTCTTTGAAGATAAATTTTTATTGTGTATACCTTTTGAACATTAAAGTGCAGTATAACCACTGCAACTCTTACATCTGCTGTTGCCAGTTGGTGGTCTATCTCAAACGATTCCCCGATCATTTCCTTATGGCGTAAAAAAACGGGACGGAGAATCGTCGAAATATTGTCCTGGAAGGCTAATCTATTTGAAAAACCAAAAGGCATATTATTTGTTTATACCAATAAGTCCTACTATCCAGTACCTTTATATCAGCTCAAATAAACAAACAGGACCTAATTACGATCCTTAATTTGCTTGCGGTTTACCAGAGAAGCCGCGATGATATCAAGTGAAAACGTTCACTCCTTTGACGTTAAGCACTTGGCAAACGGAAATCAATTAATGTTTAAAATACTTACGTAAGTCTTACGAACACGGCTATATCAGAAAGGAGTTGCAACATTATTGCTCCGGTGGAGGGGAACAGCAACATTCTCCAACATAGCCCGTTTTTGTAAAATGACCGACTCATCATCGGTTTATCTTGAGTCGCACAAGAGACATGTTGGTGGAAGTCATCAACATGCCAGTTCTGCGACCACATGGCTTGGATACCTTCAGCCGATTCGAGGTGTCGAGACTGAAAATCATATAGACACGAATAAACTTTAAGTCAGGTGTATTAGGGTTAATGAAATGCAAAAACGAACGAAAGAACGAACGAACGAACGAACGAACGAACGAACGAACGAACGAACGAACGAACGAACGAACGAACGAACGAACGAACGAACGAACGAACGAACGAACGAACGAACGAACGAACGAACGAACGAACGAACGAACGAACGAACGAACGAACGAACGAACGAACGAACGAACGAACGAACGAACGAACGAACGAACGAACGAACGAACGAACGAACGAACGAACGAACGAACGAACGAACGAACGAACGAACGAACGAACGAACGAACGAACGAACGAACGAACGAACGAACGAACGAACGAACGAACGAACGAACGAACGAACGAACGAACGAACGAACGAACGAACGAACGAACGAACGAACGAACGAACGAACGAACGAACGAACGAACGAACGAACGAACGAACGAACGAACGAACGAACGAACGAACGAACGAACGAACGAACGAACGAATGGATGGATGACTGATAAAGTAAAGTAAAATAAAATAAAAGAGAATAAAAAATGAAAAATGACATGCACAAACAAGGACAGTGGATGATGTTAAAGTGCAGATAACCTTTTTTCAATACCCTCAATACCGATTTACATGAAGTAAATAGTTGAATGGTAAAATATTTATTGATTTGAGTGGTGCGGTCTTGCAACTGCGTTCTTTAAGTCAAAAAGGTTTATACTTCCAATATGTTAATGACTTCATTAAATATACAAAGTTGATCTGGTTCGAATTCACACAAAGCATCATTATTTCACTCACGGTTTACATAAAGAATATTTGTTTCTCTCTCAAAACGACCAGTGTTTAGTATTACTAGATACAACAAACACGCTAAAATACCTTAGTAGACGTCACAGACATTAACATATTGGAACAAGAGAGCAGAAATAATAAGAAATAATAAGAAACTTCTTAATACCGCGCGCGCCATGTGATCTTTTGTCATAACTTAAAGACGCATCGCTCAAATCAAGAAATATTTTACCATTCAACTTAATTTACTTCATGTAGAATCAATATTTAATGTACATACCTTTGATATAACAAGATTCATGAGCTCGGAATTGCTGTCAGCCAAAAGCTGGTTATGGCGAGCAAGGTTTTCTTCTTTATGTACTCCCATTTCTTCGTTATTACCCCAGAATGTGCAGCCCGGTACACTGCATATCCTTCTTTTTACAGGGCACTTATAACTCAAGTGTTCTATTGCCTCGCACCTATTAAAAACATGTAGTAAGAGTTCCCGCCTTCACTTATCGTAGGATTCACATAAATTTCTGGACCATATGATTTACATTACTGAGTAAATCTCGCTCGCACACAATTTGTTTTATGACTTCTTGTCCAGCCTGCTTATTCATGGTTCATTTTCATAAACAATGTCAGACTGAGAGCAACCTATAGTACGAGAAGCACTCCCGTTAACATCAATGATAAAAAAGGCAAAGTTTTCTTCATTTGATGCCGGTAATTTTGTGCGGCGTAGAATTCAACCGGTATCAAAGCCGAAGGATCACAAAAGAACAGACCAGAAATAAAAAGCCAATAAAATAAATTACACTCACAGCGGACTTGAGTGTTTTTCCTGTTCGGAATTAGAGAAAGGACATTGGAAGTATTGGCGTTCCATTTTAAATGATACTACAACAAGGAGAACTGAACGATTATAACGAATAACCTCTATTAACTATGGAATAACTGAGTAACAAGTAGGACTAATCGATGGAAGGTGTAGGCCTTATTCTGGTTTGGACCAATAGGACAGTTTCCTGTTAACTGTCAAAAATACATCGGTTGGGAGCGCTTACTCTTATATTGTCCATTTACTTTTAACGACACGATTCGTAAAAATGTTTATCATTATGCAATACTTTCCAATTTTTTTCTTTTATGCTTGTTCCTTTTTTATAGCAAAATTAACCGTGTCATTCTGAGTCTAATTGTTCTGATTTGCATTTGCGGTAATTTAATATCATGTATGGATAGCACTATGTAATTTGAGATGTTGTATGGTAAATGATGAGGAAACGCAGGTATGCCAGTGGGCGGCCTTATAAAGGATGTTCGCTTTGTTAACAGTCTTTTGGAATTCTGCTTGCGAGACAGAGCTCAACATATCAGAGAAACGCGACTTCAAATCATTATGTTATCGGAATCCACTTCATCAAGCTCTTCCTCGTCTAGCTCTAATGAGAGTGAAAGAGAAGCCAGTCCTGCTCTAAGAACCAGGACTATAACAAGAGTATTTGTATTCCTAAAACACAGAGTAAAGTGTGTTCCAAGAGGAGCATTGGACAGCGACTTGAAGAAGTCAGGCAGGACAAGGGAGATCGCCTTTTCTCCTAAATTGACGAAGGGTCAACTGGGGGACCTTCTACGATCTTCCATGCCCTGCCTGGCTAAAGTTCCATTAGACCAGTAAGTGAATGTGCGAACTAAATCTGGCGATATTGTATCAATACATTTAATATCGTGTATTCTTTATATATTTAGATTGCGAGTGTATAGATCGTCGTCGAGAGGATCTAACATGGTGAAAGTAGCGGACTCTCTTCCTGATGCTAAGGAACTACTTTCTCTTATGAAGGGAACTAAATCTACAAGGATTTTCCTGTATTACAAAAAAGGTAAGTAATGCACATTTTGCAAATATAATATTTGCTCTTTATATGTATTTCACGAGCAATTGTTACTTTAATTCCAGCTTCCAAACAGAAAGTTACGAAAGGCCAAGGTACGTAAGGCATTGAATTTCGCACTTGCACAGGATATACGTCACAGTTGGTCCCAGGTCATAACTAGCGGTATTAGCTGGGTCGGGCTGGTCGGGCTACAAAAGCTCACACTGTTTTCTCTCTATTGAGGAGCACAGAATCAGTATTTGTTTCCATAGGCTGAAAAGCTGCCGTTCGACTCCTCCATTCATCATAATCATTTATTGTTATTATTGTATATTATTAAGCTTATTACTGTAAATTGCCTTGGTTCAATCACAGGTAGCCCAAGCTATGGTTCTGAATATATATATAGAGAATGTATGGCAGATCAAAAAATTTCTTTAAAATAAAATAAATTTCATATTTTATTGTTTCTTTACCGGTATATCAATGTTGTATTGCATGTTTTGTGGTTTTCTGACGGTTTGGTTGCGTTTTAAGGCGATTTAAGGAAATTTTATCTCCTCTCTAAAGACGAAGTCAAGGTAGGAATCCTCGTACTCGGGTGCTTTGCTTCAACAGGCCGTAAATCGCCAGAAATCTGTTCCACAGCAAATTTTTCACTGGCTACCCTTTGCCCAATAAATATCCAACACATCCAATCCGAAAATGGCCATATCGCTTCACTTCTTCCCGTCGAAATTCGCAAATATATACGCTTTACTTTGACAACTTCATCGGCGGACGTATCAGCCTCGCCACGGATTCAACGGTTGGTGACAAATCATTAACTATGTGGGGGAGGGTACATGACAAACGTTGACCTTTGCCTAGACTAAAAACCGCTCGAAATAAAAGATTCCTTATCCATATAACCAAAAATAATTCAAGATTTCTAGATAATGTTTACGAAATAGAACTCTAAACGTTCTGGTTTTCCTCTGCATAAATTTTACATTCCGTTCAGCTAAACATTGGTCTTGTTTCTCGCTGTCATCGAGCGGTTTTTAGGCTAGGCAAAGGTCGGGGATTATAGTAACGGTAATCGGAAGTGAAAACTTTGCCGAGAGATCCTAAAAATACCACTTTCAGATCGAAACAGGTAAGAATTCTCTAAAACAGAAGCATTCTTTTATCTTTTTGTAGCTTTTTAGAGCGGTTTTATTGACTTGAAGTCAAAACAAACTACGAGATCTCGTGTTGCTTTTAATGACCACCAGAGGTCAAATAAATACAATTTCACCATACTTCGACGATGTGAAGCGTCACGCACAAGCATTTGCCCAAAGAAATCTTTCTATGATTTGAAAGACCATCATTTCAACATTCAATCGCCGAAGTTCTAAGTGAATTCAAGGTTTAGCACATTTGCTATATGGCTTTTTGTAAGATCAATTTTTATCTACTCAAAATATAGGTGTAGAGAATAAAATTATTTCGAGGGGTTAGAATTGGCTAATCTATCTCAAAATCACTCAAACAATAAACAATAGATTATATAACAAGGATTAGGAGTTATTTTGGTCTTGGAGCGACTCAGTTTTCTACGCGAGACCACTAAAGTTGAGTCAAAATTCATAGTTACAAATGGCATTTTCGGCGGACTTTGTAAATTTGCATTTTTCTCCGAAATGAAACATTATTTTATAAAACCAACTATACAGTTATTCTTAGGAAAGATTGCTCTATCAAACTTGAAAGTATGAGCGAAATCGAATTCTCGAGGTTTGCCGTCACTTGTTTGATTTTTACGGACAGTCACTCTTAACCTTTCCCAGTTCTCCTCTGCATGTTTCAATGTTTGCGTGACAGAACTATTCTCGCATGGCAACATATTATTCACAATTAATCCAACCGTAACTTGCACTTAAGTTTCGTCGAAATTCATAGTTAATTCTTATGACATTCTCGGAGATGAATAATACGTAGTTGATTTCTACTCGGAAGAAGTTTAAGTAAAATGAACAGGTTAGAGACGTATGAACCGCCATCGTGGGCTTCAACGCTCAACAACATACCAACTCATTACGTTAAGGTAAATTTAAAGAAGTAGGCATTAGACTGATGCTGGATATGAAGTGGAAAAACTAAATTTTACTGATCAGAATATAATGGGCTTGAATAATCATCACTTCAATGATAAATTTAAGGCACGGGTTGATTTAGTTTCTTATGTATTCTAAAGTGATTCCAGTTTTAAAAAATGTAGTCTTTTTTTTTTTTTTTTTTTGTGCTTTCAAGTCGAAAATCAAAGATGCATAATTATCCAGTTCTCCGCTTGGCTAGAGATTCAAAAGTCTTTATCTCTGTTTTATCATTATGTAGTTAAAAATCGTAATACCTCAAACTGAAATTCTTTAGAAAATAACTTGAGTTCATCCCAACTGCCTATTGTTTATTGTCTATGTGGGAAAGTAAAATCTATAAATTCAGTTACAGTGAGGACACTCGAACCGTGAACACTTAGAGGTTTTTTCATACTTTTTTTCTCCTTTATCCCTTGTGTGAATCGATTGGAAATATGATTTATTTTGAACAATAAGATTATTTGAGTTCAGTGCTTCATTTTCAGAAGGTTTGGAGCAGTAGAAAGTTCATAAAATAAAAAATATAAAAATATCAAGTGTTCATGGTTCGAGTGTCCTCACTATAACGTTGAAACAATAATGACAAGACCATAATAATTAAGCAAATTACCGTCCTCACTGATTTGCATTCAACTCTAACATGGATTTATAAATTTTAGTATATATTGCTAACAATTTTTAAAATATTAAAATAATAATCGTTATAATAATCATGGCATTATTTAATTGATTCTTTTGAACCTGATATGAATATGCAAATTCATATCCTAAAGTTGTTTATGATCAGTAGACTATAAACCCCTTGCAGCGCGTCAGACATTTCATTTCTTGAAGTAAACTTTCAAACATAAGTTAAGGTCTTTATCGCCGCTATCGTAATGTCGATTTCTTTAAATTTTACATTTTCATATAAACTTCAATCTAAGTAGAACATTTTAATCGAACATTTCGCGCAACGGCGTATCGCGAAAAATCGTCGTTGCAAATCGTCTCGTGTAACATCGGCTTAAGCCAATATCACTGCGGATCCGATTACATGAATCATTTTATAATGACTAGCTTAGTAACAAAACAAAAAGTCTACAAACAACAAGATTAAGGTCTGAGAACACTACGTGCAGGATTACATTGGACACATACTGGCATACTGGCGTAGTGGTTTACCGCTCGCCTCTCACCGCTGTGGTCGGAGTTCGAGCCCCGGCTCGGGCTGGATCATATGTGAGTTGTTTTTTTTTTGATGTGTTGTTCTCTCCCTTGAAAAACCCACGAGGGTTTTTCTCCAGGTTCTCTGGTTTTCCTCTCTCCGTAAAAATCAACATGTGAGTTGAGTGTTGTATGATGTAAATATAGAATGTAGTGGTAATGTGTGTGGAGCGAACCTCACGGAAGGGCCACGACGGGAGTGATAATTGTAAAAAATATAAATATAAATAAATATAAAATATAAATATAAATATACTTCTGTATTAGCAGCCTGGATCATCGGGGTTATTAGTAGACGGCAAGGATAAGTTGGAATAATGAAGAAGGATGAACTTAAAGGAGAACAGTGTTATAGTGAGTTCTCGACTAATCAGAGCGCACGTTGCACTATCTAAGCTATAAAATAAAAATAATAAGCAATACTCGCGTATTATATTTATAAACTGAAATCATACCGTTCTTTTCAGTGTTTTTCTAAAGTAACCTTCTAATTGAACAGCTTTTCCTTTTTGGCTAGCTCTGCTACTAATTAAGAATATAACCGGCTACTTGATAGTGTTTGGTAAACTTTAGTAATAGTCCCTTTCAGAGTTTCCTTCGCCATCATGTAAGGTAGCCGTGCCTGGCTTTGCATCGAAGCCGCGACGCAAACGGTGAGCTTGCAATGATAGAGAACGTTTTTTAACACCTTGGACAATTATTCACATGTCTCTATCATTGCAAGCTCACTGTTCGTCTCGGCCTTGATGCAAAGGCACGGCTACCTTTCAAGATGGCGCACGGAACTCTGAAAAGGACTATCAGATTACTGGGTCGTGTTAGGAAGTATGTATGTGAGAAAATCATATTAATATTAACTTGTTCATTGTAGTGTTAGTGGGGTAGGTAGTGGTGGGTGACGGTGATTAAAAACATGATAATGATAGTTAGTGGCGGTGGTGATGACGAATACCGTTTAGCTTAAGCCGGTTTTAATTGATTGTTGTTGTTTTTTTACCAGCTTGCACAAAGAAATACCCCAATTCAACCCTGGCATCCTCCTGGCCTACCAAGCAGCTTTAGTTTGTCCATCAAAAGGGATGACATGACAGGCTGCACACTATCTGGCAACAAGGTATTGTATGTACATGTTACAGACTCCTAGTGAAATATCACAACATAGGTGGATAGGGTCAGGATTAAACACATCTAGTCTGATCTTCCCTTCTTTTCTTCTCTCCATTATTGAAAATAATAGTACATCTATAATCAAAGAAATAGAAGAAGCAAGGATCTGATGGAAATTCTGAGAGATGATGAAATATCAGGAGTTTTCCATGCTATAAATGTAAAAATTCTACAAGTACATTGAAATAAACCAGTAACAATTAATGTCCCCAGGGAGACTCGAGTAGGGGAATTCATTTCAACTTGTTGCTTGGTTTCATTTGACGTCACTTCCTGCCTCTTGCAGAATGTTCATCAGCTGAATCGAAAGTTTTCTATGAAATTCTTTCTGGTTGACTGCAAATTTTGATCGATCAGTGTTTGATCACCATCCAAAGCAGATAATGAAATTCAAAGACTTTCGCATTCGATGCAAACCTCTGTTTTTAAAACCCACTGACTCATTTGCACAAGCTTATCCTCCTTTATAAGTCAGCTATTTAAAGACAAAAGTCTGTTGAATGTGAAACTGGTGTATTTTTAAAACCCAGCAATAACACAAAAGTTGCCAACCAAATTATTGGTGATGATGATCCATAATGTTGTTTCGTTTCATTCAAAAGGTAAGAAAGCTAGAGTTTCTATTGGCTGATGCTTTGATCAAGAACTGTGACACAGTATTCACTTGTGGGGACGTTCAATCGAATCTTTGTCGGACAACTGCAGTAGCGGCAAAAGAGCTTGGGCTGGACTGTTATCTATTTCTGAGACACAAGGAAGAGGTAAATGTACATTTAATTTTAATGTAAGTTTAACACCGCTTTTCATGCATTATTGAGGCCAAATAAATTAACCAAAAGATTCAGCGTCTGAATTTTTGGCTTCAGACAATCAAACTACTGATAATTCCTGGCTTTTAATAATTAACGTAGCTTTTGGTAAACATTTTTATTCAAGTCTATTATCGCTAGTTTTTATGGTAACAAATTATGAATTTTCTTTGGGACTATTTTAATAACCCGTGATTGGCAAAATCTAGCTATACATGCAATGTGATAAGAAAGTACGTATCTTGAAAATCATACTGTTCAATGACCGAGACTAGGAACTGAGCGTCAACCCTCTCATATTCACCTCGCAAGTTGAATTCCATATAGCAACCCCATCAAGAGATCGAGGAGGTTTTCACATTTCTTGAAACTACTCAAGTTTTTAACGTTTGTAGGATTCGTCAATTTCCGGATTACCTGGCAATTGTCTTCTCAATCGACTCGTAGGAGCAAAAATTGTCCTTGTACCATATGAAGATTACTCACCAGGGTTAAAACATAGAATGGAAAGAATGGCTGAAAAATTAAAGTATGTAACGAAAATACAGCTATTTCAAAAAAGGTTGGTGAAGGTTTTGTTGCATGTTGTATGTTACTTGTTGCATCTTGCATCTTGCATCCTGCTTACCAAGCTTGGAATGTATTCTATTCATATGTAAATAATGTCACCACAGAAGAAAATATGCGGGAAAAACTGGCAGACAAAGTTTGGAAAATTTCATATGATGGTTGTGACCTTTCGCTGCTTGAAGTCACATCCCCCATACTGCATTTCGGGCATGGTATGCCAAATGCAACAAGTAACAAAACCTTCACCAACCCTTTTTGAAATAGCTGTATGTGTCGTCACTGTATTCAACCGTTTTCTTTAACCTGACTGATAATGACTAGAAGTTATCATATGGAGAGAAACTCGTGCTACATAAACTCGTGAAATACCACTTTTCTATTATCAGGAGCGAAAAGGGCATATCACCATATCTCATTCCTGTTGGAGGGACCAATTTGGTTGGACTTTTTGGGGACATAACTGCTTTTCAGGAGCTGATACAACAGGTGTGAAACTTTAACAAAACGATCCTTTATCTTCGACCCTGCAGTTTCATACTGCTTGCAACTTTTAAAGTGCACATAACCTTTTTTTCAAAGGCTTCAATACTGATTCTACATGAAGTGAATAGTATGATCTTCCTCGATGAGCGGTTTATCGGCTCTTGAAGAGAGCAGAGAGAAAAAATATGTTTAAATTTAAAAAAAAGTGAATAGTAGAATAGTAAAATATTTCTTAATTTGAGTGATGCGTCTTTAAGATATGAAGGTTTATACTTCCAATTGAATGACTGTGGCGTCTACTAAGGCTTCATTAAATATACAAAATTGATCTGGTTCACACAAACAGTATTTAAAAAGTATCCTTATTTTACTCGTGGTTTACATAAAAGATATTTTAAATTTGTTTTCTCAAAACGGCCAGTGTTTAGTATTACTAGTTACAACAAATACACTAAAATACCTTAGTAGACGTCACACTCATTAACATATTGGAAGTATAAACCTTCATATCTTAAAGACGCATCACTCAAATCAAGAATTATTTTAACATTCGACTATTTACTTCATCAGTATTGGAGGCATTGAAAAAAGGTTATGTGCACTTAACTGTGTGCAGTATACAAACCACAAACGCCTTGCAAGTTAATTGTTCATTTTAACCCATTTTGAAGTTTATTATATTTTGTTATACTTTCTTTTCTTGAGATGAGACACAGGTAGCTGAGGATAAGACATCTCCCCTTTCACTGACCAAAATAAGCTTCACTTACGGTTTATTGTGTGTTTATTGTTGTTATTTTGGTTTAGAATATTCTTGACGATTATGATGATATTCTAATGTCTATTGCTAGTTCGGGAACAGCAGCAGGAATAGCGATTGGGAATTATCTTACCGGATCAAAGTTAAAGTATGTCTGTTTTTTTGTATATATATTGCTACTGCTGATAATGTTGCTGTTTATATATATATATATATATCTGGATGTGTCTATTCTGACGGTAAAGTGCTCAATACATTGACATGTAGAGCGTTATAGATTATGGATTGTAGATAGATCAAAGACAAGACATAACTTTTGCTGTTACTCGGAGTTTTACGCTTACGCGATCTTCAGACAGTCTTTAATCTTTAATTAAAGACTGTCTGAAGATCTTTAGTCTTTAATCTTTAATTAAAGACTGTCTGAAGATCGCGTAAGCGTGAAACTCCGAGTAACAGCAAAAGTTATGTCTTGTCTTTGATCTATCTACAATCCATAATCTATATATATATACAGCCTTTTGCAAAAATTATGGCCGTTTCAAATATATATACAAGTATATCAAAAGTGCATCAGAAATTATGGGATATCATACCTGATATTTTTTTCAGAAAGCCCTAGTGATAGGCAACCCGAAAAAAATATCAGCGATGATATCCATAATTTCTGATATACTTTTGTTATATACTTCTATATCAGTTGAAACGGCCATCATTTTTGCAAAAGGCTGTATATATATATATATATATATATATTTTTTTTTCATATTTTATTAATTTTTTCTAGTTTGTTTTTACACTTACATTACACTTACACTTACTGTTGATATTGTTATTGTTATTGTTGCTGCTGTTGTTGCTTCTGATGTTGTTGCTGTTGCTGCCGTTGCTGTTTTTGTTGTTTTTGTTGTTGTTGTTGTTATAGCTGCTGCTGCTGTTGTTGCTGCTTCGTTGCTCCTTTTGTTGTTGGTGTTGTTGTGTCTGCTGCTGTTGTTGCTGCTGCTACTGTTTCTGTTGCTCAATTTGTTGTTTTTGTTGTCGCTCTGCCACGTTGCTGTCGTTGATATCTTCCAGGTACGTTTGTCATTACTGTTCATATATATATATATATATATATACAGCGATATGCAGAAATTCTGATCCTCTTGATATATATACAAGTATATCAAAAGTATATTAGAAATTATGGGATATCATCTCTGATATTTTTTTCAGAAAGCCCTAGTGATAGGCAACTCGAAAAAATATCAGCGATGATATCCCATAATTTCTGACATTTTTTTGATATACTTGTATATATATCAAGAGGATCAGAATTTCTGCATATCGCTGTTCATATATATATATATATATATATATACAGCGATATGCAGAAATTCTGATCCTCTTGATATATATACAAGTATATCAAAAGTATATTAGAAATTATGGGATATCATCTCTGATATTTTTTTCAGAAAGCCCTAGTGATAGGCAACTCGAAAAAAATATCAGCGATGATATCCCATAATTTCTGACATTTTTTTGATATACTTGTATATATATCAAGAGGATCAGAATTTCTGCATATCGCTGTATATATATATATATATATATATATATATATATATATATATATATATATATATATATATATATATACAGCGATATGCAGAAATTCTGATCCATTTGAGCGAAGTATATAACTATATCGGGTGCATTGTGGGAATAATTTCGCGCGCGATTCAAAGTAAAGAAGCGTGACAGCGTGGAGTTGATTGTCAGCGCTATATTATACACTATATAGCATCGAACAACTCGAAAGGCGAGAGCCTAAATGTTATTTAAAACACCAGACTACTCCAAAACGTTGTCTCTCAAAGTAACGTCGTTAACCAAATAATTAAAGTCAACACAAGGCAAAGAAAGTTCAGTTTTTACTGTCGTGACCTCTGCTCAAATAATTTAATCGTCCAAGAACATGTAACGGCAAAACAAACTTTACATTCTATTACAACTATAATACCAAAGCTTGAGATTACGTCGAGTTTTTTAGATATACTTAGATATATTTAGATAAAGTCGATGAAGGCGTAATTAAAAATATTTAGGATATTCGGATGAAATTGTTTTTCAGTTTAATTTATGCAAAGAAAGCAATAGACGTTTTGCTTACATTATTGAAAACCCTGATGCTTGCTCAAAGAGCTGATAATGATTTATGAACTTCTCACTCAATGAGTAAATTTTCCCTGCATTTGTGAGGACGGAAATAACTTTTGGTTTTTATAAGCTACAGAGTTTATTCTTATAAGCAGTGTGATTCGATTAAACGCAAAATATAAAATGTGTGTTGTTGTGCACACTTTCTCCTCTGATGTTTCAAGCAATAGAATCTTATATTCTAAATTAGAAATACTTCTCGGGTATAAGTTTAATCTTTTCCTCTAGTCTGGCTCAAAAGACTGAAAGGTTTGCAATTGAGTTATATATGCAAAAGTCAGAATATAATGTAAATCTATGTTATTGTAGCTATAAATTTGCTCCTTGAATATCAAAAGAGAATTGAGTCGTGATTTATTTCGACACACTTTACACTTGAGATAGAAAACCAAAAGTTATTTCCGTCCTCACAAATGCAGGGAAAATTCCTCATTGAGTGAGAAGTTCATAAATCATTATCAGCTCTTTAAGCAAGCATCAGGGTTTTCAATAATGTAAGCAAAACGTCCAGTTGTCCGATGCTATTATTATAGCGCTGGCAATCAACTCCACGCTAGTCACGCTTCTTTACTTTGAATCGCGCGCAAAATCATTCCCACAATGCACCCGATATAGTTATATACTTCGCTCAAATGGATCAGAATTTCTGCATATCGCTGTATATATATATATATATATATATATATATATCATCGATCGCTATTGGTTTCGAA